>VBSM01000729.1:16645401-16782132 GCA_008086735.1 Cheirogaleus medius | reverse complement strand
CCTGCTAGGGCTTATTTTATGGATAGGTCTTATTTTCGGGGAAACACGGTACTTCATAGGAACAGTATAAGGATTAAATGAGATGAAATACATGGAGTGTTTAGTCTACTGCCTGGTACACAGCATTAGTAGTGAAAATAACAGCTTGTCCCCGCTCAGCACCTATTATACTTTAGGCAGTGCTTACCTTAATCACCCCAGTCCTCATGACTACCCTCCAAGATAAATCCAATTGTCAGAGCCTTTTCGCAGGGGTGGAAGCTAAGGCACAGAGAGGCTAAATAACTTGTCCCAAATGCATAGGTAGTAGATGATAGAGTTGGGATTTGAACCCAGTCCTTCTGATTCTAGGGCTTGTGCTCTTAACTACTGTATCAATTCAACACATATCACTTGCCTTCTCCCTTTCTACTCACCTCTCCTGCCAACTCCCACCTCACTGTGGAATTTTTTTATCAAGACAAAAAGCTTGACAGTAAGAGCCAACAATCTTTTTCTATAAAGGGAAAAATAGTAAATATTTTCAGCTTTGTGGGCCATACAATCTCTGTCACAATTACAGTCATATACCACACAATGACGTTTCAGTCAATGATAGGCCACATACGTGATGGTGATTATAATATTGTATTTTTTGCTGTACCTTTTCTATTCATATATTTAGATATGTTTAGATACACAAATACTTACCATTGTGCTCAAATTTTCTACGGTATCCAGTACAGTAACATAACGTACACGTTTATAGCCTAACAGCAACAGGTTATGTCGTATAGCCTAGGTGTATAGTAGACCATACCATTTAGGTTTTCATAAGTATACATATTCACACAAGGAGGAAACCACCTAACAATGCATTTCTCAGAATGTGTCCCTGTCGTGAGGCAAGACTGTACTTAACTCTGCAGTGTTGTGTGAAAGCAGGCACAGATGATAGGTAAATGAACAGGCATGGCTGTGTTCCAATAAAACTTTATTGACAAAAGCATGTGGCTAAATTTGGCCCAAGGGCCACAGTGTGCTGGCCCCTGCTGTCGAGCAGCACATCTCTAAAGAAAAGAGACTTGGGATGGAGAGTACTTGACAAACAGTAAGTGCTCAATAAGTACTTGTGGGTTGATTTGGGGGCCATTTTGTCCATCTCCTTGAATCCACATAGTAGCACCAATACATAGCCAGCTCTTCTTTGATTACAGTTTCACAGGAAAGCTGATTCTACTCTTACTGAATTGTCTGTTTTTGTGTCTAATTTACATCAGGAAGGTTCCCTCCTATCTTGGCTCATCTGTGAATTGAGATTTTCTTTACTGAGAACTAATAGTCTGGATATCACACCTAAATCTGCCCCCTCCCCCTGCCTGGGACAACTAGTCGTCAAGAGACAAGGCCATTCTCTTCACATCACCTCTGATCTGACCACAAACTCTGTTTGACCAAAGACTGGAAGGTCTGCTCCTCCCGCCCCTCCTTCCCGGGTAACTGGGCCACGTACTGTTGGAGGGAAAGTCTCCAACAACCCTGGGAGAAACTCAGGAGTCCCTGATACTACAGCAAAGAATGGCCATTGCTTTCTGGCCTCCTTCCAGAGAAAGCCTCCTTGGATGGAGTAGGTCCCTTCAAAAGAAGGCATGAAAGCCTTGCAGCTTGGGAGACAGCCAGCGGGGCTACAGCTCCTCACCTCCTCTGCAGCTGTTGCCGCCAGGGGCCCAGGCTGCAAGAGACAGAGAGACCATATTCTGAGCTGATTTGTTTTCATCTGTATTTATTGGTTTGTGGGCATGGGATGTCCGAAATGCCCATATGGTTTCCAACACAGGTCATAGCAAGGAAATCAATCTCAGGAATTGAAATGACTCCAGAATTAAACAGCCAGGTCCATGGACCGTGTCATCTGAACGCTTTGGGAAGGGCAGGAGACAGGAGAGAACTTGAGTCCTGACAACCACAGGGATGTAAGCAACTAAGCCAACTCCTAATTAATTGGGGCTGCTGCTTTGGCCCCCTTGGTTCTTTTCATCCTCCCTCCTACTTCTTTCTGGACCCATCCTCTGCCATCCCACACCCCATAGAGCTCTTCCCAAGCCTAGTGGCTCCACACAGAGTCAAAACCATCACTGCAATGGGGCCTTTCCACTCCAGGGCTCAGCAACAGAACAAAGTGAGGCTGACGGCTGCGGTGGAACGTCTGTGGTTTCCACTGCCTGGGACATCTCTGGCCCACCCCCCCAGTCACTGTTTGGGATGTCCCCCATGACAAAGAGGATAGACCTACCCCCTCCTGCACTAATCTCTCCTTCCTCACCTCCCACAGCACAGCCTCTCTGAGTCTCACTCGGCACTTTGCTATCAACCATCTTATAACCTTCTCTAAAGATTCCAGATGTTGCCTCTCTGACTATAAAGCAAACTCCTTAAGAGTAGGGTATACTGTATCAGAATCATAACCGTGTCTAAAAATGTTGAGGACAAAAACAATAATCCTCCAGCCTTGGATCAGCAGTTGATGCTGTTCTGCCTGTGCGCTGTGGAGGACAGGGCTGTATTCATTCCCACCGCACGGCCTTCGCGAGCAGGGTGCCCTCCCCTGGAAAACCTGTCCCACACCCCACCCTTCACACGCTGATGCCTTCACATCAGTCAGGTCTCTGCTCAAACGCCGTCTCCAGAGAGGTTTCCTCTTGCCGCTCAAGCTCAAGGAATCCCAGGGGTCTTCAATAAACATTTGTTGAATGAATGATCCCTACTTTGTAGGTGGGAAAACTGAGGCTCACTGTGGTTAAAAATTACTTACCCATGGTCACAGAGGTAGACACAAGCTGAGGTCTTGTGACACCAGAATACTAGAATGCTTATTATTTCTCCCATACTGCAAGTGTACCTTAGCGACTGTAATTTATTATTCAGTATCTATCTACTCCAGTATTCTGTAAGCTTCATGAAGGCAGGGTCCGTGTCTGTCAGGTTCATCCCTGTGTGGCTCTGCTGTCTACTACAGGGCGTGTCGTGTCAATATTGATTGCACTAATGATATAAACTAATAGAGACTAGTCAATAAATTGGCATCTAGTTGGGTCTCGATAAGTATTTATTCATAGACGGAGAGCAGTGAGCTCAGGACACAGATAAAGAAGACATGAGCCTTCATTTATTCTAGTCCTCTTTCTGCAAATAGGAAAACAGCCTTTTCCTAAAATGTTCCCTGGCATGCAGGAGTGACAAGGATGCTAGGTGAATTTCTTTGAAAACCGGGAACAAGAACAGGGAAACTGAATATCTAACATAAGCAGTTTTGTGCCAAGTTACAAATCTCGGCTAATTACAGCACAGTATTGTTCCTTTGGGGTCCTTCATCTGGCACGAATCACTTCAGTAGGGAGTCAGGGTCCATGCTGCACCCCTTCCCAGCCCCGCTATTCACGGGAGGGTGGGGCTTTGCCCTGGGCCAGAGGAGTAGGGAGCTGTTGGCTCATCTCACGGTAGAGAGTTTCATAGCTGGGAGCAGAAACAGCAATAAAGACAGAAGTTATGAGGCTACAGCCAATAGGGAAATAGAATGAGAGGCTGCTAACATGTCATATTCAGCTCCAGAAAATTCATAAGATTTGATCCACTCTCATGTCATATACTAATCTACTTTTTTTCCTTCAGGTTAGATTCGCCTTCATTTTAGTCAACTACTTTTTTGCAATATCAAGTACATTTGTCCTCTTAGGCTTGCTCGCTCTCTCTCCATCTCCCCCTCCTCTGCCTTCCATGGAGTTCTTCCCAGTTTTAAGAAGACAATGTAGCACAGTTAAGTGTGCAGGCTTCGCAGGTCATGCTAATCTGGGGTTAAATCCTTGCTCTAACAATTATTAGCTAGTTGCCTGTAAACAAGTTACCTAAACTTCCTTTAGTCTTGATTTTCTTATCTATAAAGTGGACATAATTCTCACAGGGGTGTCGTGAGGAGCATTAAATAGTATATATTTCCCGAAAGGCTTAGGATAATGCATGACGAATGGGAATAATTCAATAAGTAGTAGCCACATTATTCCCATTACTAGTGTCATTTCTCCGCCCCCAGCTCCCTCTATCTTTCCCTTTCCCTTTGAGCATGTCACGTACACAGGCTGGCTTAATAAAATACCAATCACTTTATCATTCCAGTGTCTCAAGTGAGTCAAGATCCTTGATCGGGCAGTCCCTGGTATTTCAGATTTTGTCTCTCTCTTCTTCCTTCATTTCCTAATGTCTTTTTTCCCTTGAGACATTTTACTTTCTCCATCTTTCCTGAAATACCTGCTGAGACAGTGGCTGTCAGCGTTACTTTGCAGTGATAAGCCCTGGATTCTATTCAGATGTTTGGCTAAGAGAGCCAGGATATCTGCCACGCCGAGCCGCTCTCACTCTGCCCACCATGTTTAATTCATATGTGTTGCAGACCATTGAAAGGGGCTCAATGAGCTGTGAAGATCAAGACGTGAGCCATACAGATTGTACATTATTGAATTAAGATGCTAACTGTGGAGACTAAGTGATGCCAAGGAGAGAACAGTGAAAGCCTTAATGGTTTGTAACGATGGAAAACAGGGTGGATCAAGTCAGTAGCAAATTTAAAAGATGCATGACTTCAAGGAAAGGGCCATTTTTCACACTAGAGTCATCCCCAATTTCTCCCTCTCCCTCACCCTCTACATTCAATGCGTCACTGATATCTGTCGGTTCTACACTCAAATAAATCTCCAGTGTCCAAGATCCCACTGCCACCACCCAAGGTCAAGCCCTTGTCTCGAGACTCTCTCTCTCTATTACAATAGACTCACTTGTCTCTTTGGTTCTATCTTAACCTTTCTGTTTACCCACTCTCCACCCAGCAAATTTTCTAAAATATAAACCAAATCGTGTCACTCTTCTGTTTAAAATCTTCCATTGGCTTTCCATTGCTCTTATTTAAAAAAATCCAAGCTTGTTATCATAGTTTAGAGCTCTTTGTGGCCATTCTCACCCCAGTCCACACTCCCCCTTGCTCACCCTCCTCCGGCCAGTCTTGTCTCTTTTCTGTTGCTCTAACATGCTAAGCGCATCCCCGCCTCAAAGCTCTGGCATTTGTTGTTCTCTGTGCCTATGTGTCTCATGGCCAGTGCCTCCAGGTCCTGGCATACAGCAAGGTCTTGGGCCCCCTCTCAACATAGCCGACACTCCGTCTCATCCTCCTGCTTATTCTCTCAACAACTTTGCTTATTTTGGTTTACTTTTTTCTGTCTGCTCCATGAGGGCAGAGACCATTTCTCTCTCATTTGTGCTGTATCCCTTGTATGTTACAGTGCATGTAACCTAGTACTTGATCAATAAACACTTGTTGAAAGACTAAATGAGTGAATTTATCACAGGAAGTTCCATTCCAGGATTTGATCTTTCATTGGCCAATTACGGACTAAAATCACTTTTCACGCTCCTTCACTTTTTTTTGGCTCTAAGCTGCAAAGCCACAGCTATCAAGATTATTGAATGTACTAGTTTGCAGTCCCACCAACAGTACATAAGCGTTCCTCTCTCTCTGCATCCACGCAAATGTAACATGAAGACACAGGCGGTTGATCCTCAACAAAACAAAGAGAACAGCAAAATTTCTACATTAGGGGAAATAAACCACTCCTTCCTTCAGTGAATATTCGCCGAGTGCCTATGAGATGCCAGATACTGATCGGGCACCCATAATGCCCTGGCATTTAGCACAGCCCCTGAGTGGAGCTTAGAGTCTGCAAGAGGCAAACATCAAACATATAAATCTATAATTATATCCTGGGCTAACTGCTCTGAAAGAAAGTAAGTGTCATGTTGAAAGTAACAATGGGGAAGACAAGGTGGTCAGGAAATGCCTCTCTGAGAAGATAGAACATTTAGGCTGCAACCCAAGGAGGATGAGGGAAGTGTGAAAGGGAGGTGACCCAAGGGAAAGTGTTTGTCCCCTGCAGCTGGCCTGTATCTTAAAGTAGCAGTGCACAGCTTTGGTTAGTATGGAGGAGGGCAAGCGAGGTCCCTTACTACAGGGACCGTGCATGGAGCTCTTTGCAACTCTCTCACGTCTCCTTTTAGCTAAATATTTAGGGAAATGGATTTTTTGAGGGGGGGGGGAATGGAATTTTTAAAAATAAATTCTTTTTCCACAGATATGACTTTTGCACCACAGGTATGGTTATCCTGGACTCAGAGGGAATACCATACAGGTTCCTTCTTTGTCCTAACAGTTTTGTTTTATGTCTTCATTATGAATCTTTGGCCTCTTGAAGGATTGAAGCTGATCTGAAAAATCTCAGCACATCAACCTCTCCCTAGGTGGCATGGATTTTTCTCTCCCATCTCCAGAGAGGAAACCTCTCTTACCTCCTCTGATTCTCCTGAGTGGCTGATGGCAGCACATTAGAGCAACACTTTTAGGCATTTATGGCGTGAGTTTCTGGGCACACTTATTTAGGAAAAACACCTAAATTATTTAATAGTCCATAACTCCTGCCAACTCATTATACAAGTCTGAGCCTGCGGGCCAGATGGGAAAGGAAGAACAAATAAAACATCAGTGCCCTGCTGGAGGCCCAGGACACTGATTCTGCTTCTGGACAAGATCTTTGTTAAACAACCACTCTGTGTCAGGAGGGCCCCATCATTCATGCCCACAGTGAGGATAACCAGGGCTTCCCTCTTTTGGGTCTGGAGGACTCTAAGAAGAACAATGGATAAAACACTGGACTAGGAGTCTGCACACAGGATTGTAGCTCTGCTCATTGGCTACTAGAATTTGTCCCTACCTTACTGTGTGACTGTGGACAAGTCTCATTACCTTCCTGAACCTGAATATCCTCCCTTTCTCTGCTAAAGTCAAGTCATCAAACTACATTAGGAGTTTTCTAACATAGTTTTTAGCCACATAACCCTGGCTTCAGAGAAAATGTATATGGAGGCCTAATATAGAAAGCAGGCAAAGTAGAGCCATTTGTCCTTTGTCCCTTCAAGGGGGGAAACCCCAGAAGGTGCTCCTTGGGATGCCTAGTGCTCCTTGAAACCACTGAGTTAGAAACCACCATGGTCTTTGATTCTAAAAGATCCAGAGGCTGATTTGTTGTGTGCTGTGGACAGAATTGTGTCCCCCATTCATATGTTAAGGCCCTAATCCCCAGTGTGACTCTTTGGAAATAGGGTTTTTAGGAGGTAATGGTTAAAATGAGGTTGTAAGGGTGGAGTCCTACTCCAATAGGATTGGTGGCCTTATAAGAAGAGGAAGAGAGAGACATGCACTGAGGAAAGGCCATGTGAAGACAGAGCAAGAAGGAAGCCAGGAAGAGAGCCCTCATCAGGAACCGAGTAAGCTAGCCCCTCGATCTTGGATCTCGTAGACTCTAGAACTGTGAGAATAAACGTCCACTGTTTAAGCCACCCAGTCTATGACATTTTGTTATGGCAGCCGGAACAAACAGTATACTCTAGCTGCGGATCCAGCAGCCTCTTAGTCCAAGGATGAGAGTGGCCATCATAACTTAGAGTTTGACTCCTTTAATGTCCATAAATCAGTGTCCCAGTTTCAAGACAAAGGGGTGTCCACTTCTTCCCCAGGGCTTCCCCGTCTACTCCAGCTCACATAGATATCTTTCCTCCCTGAACTCTTCCTGCCTCCATGATTTGTTTGATTATCTCTTAAGTGAATGAGGAAAATGAGCCTAACTTAAAGTCATACAGGCAGGCAGTTAGGTCTTTCCAGTGCTCTGTCTTAACTCTTATTTTATTCCTCTGTCCAACAATCTTTGCTAACCTCCCAGCAGGTATCAAATGAAGATGAAAATGTCGCCTGCCCCATCCTTACCTTCCATAGCCCCTCTGTGGATACTCCAGGCTGTGGACCACTCAGCGGATCCCTCCACCCTCCCTGTGTTTTTCTGCTTCCATATGTTGCTTACTCTGTTTTTCCATCTGGGAGGCTGCTTCTACCACCTCTGACTGTCTAAGTTCTTTCCCCGTGTCAATGCCCAGCTCAGATGCCATCTTCTCCATAAAAGCTTTCCTGAAATCTCTAGTCAGAAATATTATTGCCCCTTCTGCACCTTCATTGCCCCTGACTATGCTGATCATGGCTCCTAACACCCATTCTCCTCTATAGCCATCTGATAACTTCCTAAATCTCCTTCTAAGTTATAAATGTCTTGAGAACAAGAACCATGTCTTATTCATCTTTTAATCTTATATAGTACCTGGCATAGTGCCTTATAATTAGAAGGTGCACAATAAATAATGGTTAAATGAATGAATGGATGGATGAATAAATGAATTTAAGAATAACTGTATCTGATTAGGTTGGGAACAACTTAAGTATAGACAGAGACTTTAATACACCTGTGCATAAAAGAAGAAGTATGAACTGGAATATGAGTTTGGGGGCAAATGTCAGAGATGAAAGGTGCAGCAACTCATAACTCATTCAACAGTTATGTGTTTGTTAAACGCTAACAATAAGCCAGGAACTGCTATGCTGTTGGTAAGCAAAACAGACAAGAGTCTTGCCTTGGAATTTGCAGTGCAGAGAGAGAAATAGATATTAAGTAGACACTTGAACATTATACTAAATAATTATTATAATAAGTAGTTTGTTATATAAGGGAAAAGAAGTTGCTCTGAGGAAGAATGGGGTAGAGACATAATTTAAATTGAGAATTCAGGGAAGAGCTCTTCAAAGATGAAGGTTAACTAGGCTATGACCTGAAGGGTGAACAGGAGTCAGCTACGCTTAGAGACAGACAAGGTCCCAAGGCAGGAAACTGATGCCTGCAAGAAACTGCAAAGCCTGCAGGACCCAAGGGTAGAGGCAGAGGGACTGGTAGGAGAGGAAAACAGCGAGTAGGGGAGGACCCCAGGGGAGGAGTCTGGGTTTCTTCTAAGCACAATGGGAAGTCACTGAAGGATTTCAGCAGTGAGGGGACATTGTCCTCCCCTCACTTTGGTTTCCTGCAGAGAGCAAAGATTGGACTGGCTATAGGGGTGGGGGTGAGGGGGGTGTCTGTTTCTTCATCCTTTCACTGAAAGGCTTAAACTAGAAGATTTCTCAGGTCCCCCCAATACAGGCAATTCAGGATGTAGTCAGTCCTCTGTTCCAGGCCTGCTGTGATACCAGCTGGCTGGAAGTGGAACCTCTAGCACTTACCTGGCAGCTCAGAGCCTTCCTCCTTTGTACGCTGTTCTGACTTCTCTTAAACACCTTGTGGCACTTACACATTTATAAATCTGTCATTCCCACTCCCAATTCCATCCCATAGACTATGAGCTCCCAAAACTAGGGACTTGCCTTACAGATTCAATTTTTATCTCTACTGCCTGACTCAATAAACATTTGCTGAATGAAAGAATGAATGATGTAATAATTTTGTGAATGAATGAATGATACAACAGTTATATACCAAATTACTTTGAGAACAATTATTTGATTGGAGTAAGAATAACTGAAGTGCAAATAAAGAGTTTATCTATATATACATATAATACTAAAAATAGGTTATAGTCCATAGATAGTATCAAACTTTAAGAGACTGTGTTCTTGCAATTTACTTGCCTACTTATCTCCACACTCTGGAGGAAAATAATTTTCATAATAAATTCAGTCTGACCCCTCTATGGAGAGTGAGATCTCCACCACCACCCCTATGCCTCCCTCTTCTAGACCCCAGGAGAGAATGAGTCAAAAGCTGATCTTACTGGGCAGATTTCAGGCCACTGACTGGCCCTCTCTTCTCTGCTTCCTTTCTCAGGAGCAGCAACTGAGGCACTGCCCACCCAAACTTGAAGACCATCTGCAGAGAGATCCTCCTTGGACTTGAGCACGAGATGCATGCTCTCATAAACTTTACTCAAAATCTCTGTAGGGAAGTATCAAGCCCAAGCCCACCCAATAACGGAGTGGCTCATGGTTTTCAATTTGCCATGTATGCACAGAGTCATCTCAGGAACATCAAGGGAGAATATGTGGCTAAGGCAAAGCAAGATCTGGCTATTTCTGGATCCACTTGGTCTTGAACAGAGAAATCCCCATTCCTTTGGATGCTTGAGGAGAAAATACCCTGAGTCAGAGTACACCAGTCTTGTGTGGGGGTCAAAGAGGTGAAGTGAGGAAATGAGAATGTCTTGGAAATTATTTAGTTATAAGAAACAGAAAGTCATCTCAACTAACTTAAGAAGAGAGGCATTTGTTGTAAAGATACAGGACACTTCAGAGAACCAAATTGTATCATGGGGAAAGCAGACGCTAGGTGGTACAGAGATGAGGAGTTAGTGAAAGGTTAAGGAAGCAGAGATAGCAACGGAGGATGGTTCTCTGAGAAAGTTCAGCAATAAAGTAGAGCTATGAGCCAGTAACCCAAGGGAGTATTGGGGAAGACAAGATTCTCGGAATGTAAATTGAGGGATAGGAGTCACAGGAGGAGCAAGGAAGGAAAGATGAGATAATTGATGCACAGTAGATGCTCGGTAAATGCTTGCAAATTAATTGGAACCACCTGGGCTGAGAAGAAATAAAGTTGAATATCGCTCAAGGGACACTGAGCATATTTTTATCTCTGTCCTACACGGTAGGCAACTACTCTGATTCCTCGAGCACTGCAGTAGGAGACGCAGGCATTGCCCTCTGAGGAAATCAACAGCCCCCTCAGGCTACAGCCGGGGGAAAGGGGAGACTGCCACAGCTCTCAAAGCCATGGCGGTGAGATTCTGATGGCAGCTGCCATCGTTTCCCGCATATTGTGAGACCAAACAGATTGAAGAGCGCAGAAAGTAGGCAGGGATGGCCAAGATCACATTTCTAAATTGACAGCGTGAATCATTATTAGCCAAATACAGTCCCCACAGAAGTTGGTCTTTTTCTTACAGGAGACTCTTGCTTCTGGGTCAGGACAATAGGAGGTCGGGAGAAAGGGCCAATGGTTCAACCTCATTATACTGGCCATCATATAGGAGTTAGAGAGGTAAGCTGGGTAAATGAGATGTCTGAGAGAGATTTTGGTTGCAAAGAACAGACGATTATTCAAGCTAACTTGAATAAAATGGGATTTATTTCAAGGATCCAGAGGAACCTCATAGAACAAAATCATTTTTTAAAAAAATCCAATGATCCTTAGAGGAAATGGGAGTTGACATGCTCCCTTTCTTCCTCTTCCTCCCTCAATCTTCTTTTCACCTCAAAATGCATGTCTTTCACACCTTCCACATTGTCGTCATCATATTTCCCCCCCAGACCAGTTTCTGTGCTCATGATCCCACTTTTATATGGCCCATCACGAATGCCCTGAAATGGTGGCCTCACCCCCAGTAGATGGAACCTCACAACAAAGCTCCCCAAAATTAATGGCTTGGTTTCTATATCCCCATTCCATAGTCCCTGGAAAGAGCCATTTATTGCTCAGCCAGGGCCAGGAATCTACACTAGTATAATCAGGTGTTATAGAGGTGGAGGCACATAATAATTAGAGCCACCCCTTCCCGGCTGTGGATGGGGAGGTTTTCGGAGAATGAGGTGGCTTGGGAGGAAATGATTGAGAGATTTAGCTCAGAGGGTCTGGCTGAATGCCACACTCTGAGCTGAACCTGATTTACCAAGCATTATGGGAAAAGCTGGCTCTAGTTTCTCATCTTCTTTTGCTCAAATTGGGAAAACTCTTTGCTCAAATTGGAAGCAAGGGGAAGGAAATGCCTAGAGATCCATCTATTAGATTTCAATACTTCCCTGTTGCTTCATGGCTCCTGCCATGCTCCTATTGCCACACCTCACCTGGCCCAAGATGTGAACTAGCCAACCCCTCTGTGACTGGGCAGGAACCACAAAGGAACTCATGGCTGTATGTGGAGAAGTATAACCCGTTGGGAAAAGGTGGTGGCCTCAGCGTGTCTCTCTCTGTATTGGACCGATGCAAACTTGTTCTCTCCCTTCCAGACATAGCTCTAATGCCACCTCCTTTGTGATACTCTCTGTACCTCCCTGGGGAGAGAGGGCTACACCCATGTGCTCCCATTGATCTCTTTTCCCACCTTCATTAAGCTACATGGTCATCACCTGTCATAACTCTCCTTTTCCAGACTGTGAATCCCAGTGGAAGCATCTTCACCTTCATTCCTGAGCCCCTAGCCCACAGCATAACACATATTGAGCATTTGATTAATGCTCGGTGAGTAAATAGCCCAGCAATTGTCACTCTGGATCCACCTAACAGTCTCGGGTTGGTGCTCCCAGAGACCTGTCGGGGTATGATGTGGAGTGGTTCTCAGTGACTAAAGATATTCCCAGATATCCTATAGTTGGGAATAGGAAAAGATAGGAGATGTATGGCTGGAAGAAGAATAGGCTAACTGTCGTCATATATCTGAAGACCTTTCATGTAGAATTAAGATAAAACTTCCAATAAATGACCACAAGGAAAAAATAGGATCACAGGCAAAAACTCTAGGGAAGGAGATTCCAGTTCAACATAAGAATATTCTGAGAGGTATTGACATCCAAAGATGGATGAGGTTAGCCACTGGGGTGGTAAGCAACTTGTCACAGGGATGCTGACGAACAGCACAATCCTGAAATGGCTCATTGGACTAGATATTTGATTAGCATCATTTTAAGTTAACAATTAACATATGTTTATTGTTTAAAGAAATTAGAACTGCAAATGAAAAAAACTGCTGTTAAATTCACAACCCAGAGTTAATCAGTGCTAACATGTCAAGGTACAGTCGTTAGTATCTGTGGGGAATTGGTTTCAGGACCCCCTCTGGACACCAAAATCCACAGATGTTCACATCCCTTATATAAAATTATGTAGTATTTGCATACAACCCACACACATCCTCCCCATATACTTTAAATCATCTCTAGGTTACTTATAATACCTAATATGATGTAAATTTTATATAAATAGTAGTTGTATTGTTGAGAAAATACTGAGAAGAAAAAGTCTGTGCATGTTCAGTGCAGATGCAATCATCCTTTTTCTTTCCCTGAATATTTTCAATTCTCAGTTACTTAAATCTACAGACGCAGAATGCATGGATACGGAGGGCTGGCTGTACATACATTCTTTTTCCTATGTATTGGCACTTAAAATCTGTATTTGTTTACAAATATAAATTGTTTTACTCATAATTTATTGTATATTGAATCTTCGAGTCTTCTTCAAATCCTACATTCCCTTAAGACATGTATGCAAGGCCATTCATGTTTACTTAAAGTCTCCTTGGAGATATTTATTCATTAGAGGCTGAGTAGTTAATACCCAATTATATTTATGTATTAATTACTGATGACTCACCATGATACAGTCAGGCATAGTAAAAAGAGCACTGGATTAATGGTCAAGAGATCTGGGTTCTAGTCTCAGGTCAGATACGTACTAGTTGTACAACCTCTCTAAGCCTCAGTTTACTCAACTATAAAATGAAGAGTTTGGATGAGGTGATCCAAAGGGTTCTTTTGGGGGTTATTACTTCATTAGTATATGAGCAAAATACTCTGATAGTCACTTTGAGGGCTACAGAGCATTAAAAATGGAATTTGTTTTCTAGAAGCTTACAATTTCATCAAAGACTTATATACACGAAACAGTTGAGTGACAATTTAAGACCATCATTGATGGAAGTGCCAAAAATAGTGGTAGAAGTAATGTACACTGCAGTAACTGAGGTCTATACCACCCCTAGCACTGATGATGTCCAGTTCATTACATACTATCAAGAAGCGCTTCTACAGAGGCCACAGTGTTGTACCACCTACATTTCACCTTCCGGAGAGAGACACTCATTCCCCTAACTGCCAGTAATATTGACTGTAGATAATTTATACCTGCATACTTCTCCAGAAATTTCTCTTGGCCAAAGGGAGCTTCCTTGCCTAAGGTTATGCCACCTTCCTGACAGTAGCCCATGCTCAACAACCAGTCAAACTGAGGCTTAGCCCCCTTGTCTGAATATTATAGAACTGTGAAGGGCCATTTCTACTCAGAGATCCCCATAGGATTGGCTGGGATCTCTCTACTCACTGCATTACAGTTCAAATTTTCCCTCTGCCAATCCTGCTTCTCTCAGATGGTGTTCCTCAGTGCACACCCCAATAAACTTCCTGCATGAAAATCTCCACCAAAGATACATTTCCAGGGAACCTGACCTATGAAAACTTCCTCTTATTTATCCTAAAATTTTATAAAAACAAACTACAAACCCACAGATCCAAGCAGACCAGTCAGCCCTAAGCAGAGGATACATAAAGAAAACCACACCAAAGAATATCATAATTATCAAATTGTTGGAAACTGGTGATAGACATAACATTTTAAAATAAACCAAAGGGGGGAAGAGTGGGAGGGGTTACATACATAGAGAGGAACAAAATTAAGAATTTCAACACATTTCCCATTGGAAACAATGCAAGTCAGAAGATGGTGGAGTCGCATCTTTAAAGAACTGAAAGAAGAAAACCTGTCAGTCTAGAGTTCCATACAGAGTTAAAGTATCTTTTAACAAAAGGAAGTAAAATAAAGGCATTTCAGGTATACAAAAACTGAAGTAATTTATCACCAGTAGAGTAGCACTGTAAGAAATGTTAAGAAACATTCAGATGGAAAAAAAAACAAAAACACAAGATGCAAATCAGGATCTACACAATGGAATGGAAAGCACTGGAAATGGTAAATATGAGAATGAATATAGAAGATGTTTTTTCTTACTTTTAAATCTGTTTTTAAAAGATAAATGACTGTTTAAAGTAAAAATATCAACAACACATTTGGGGGGTTTATAAGATACGTAAAAGTAAAATGTGTAACAACAAAAACACAAAGACCAGGAGGGAAAAATAAAAATAGAACTGTACTCTATTGTACAGTTCTTATACTATATATAATGTCATAATAGTATTAGAAAGTGGGCTGTGTTAAATTAAAAATATATTCTATAAACCCTAGTGCAACCACTGAAAAACAAAAGCAAAAGGAAAAAAATAGATAAGGCAATAAAGAAGATAAAATGAAATCATTTAAAAATATGTAATTAATTTTTAAAAGTCAGTAAAATACAAATAAAGCTGGGGTAGAGGAACAAGAACAAATGGGTCAAATAGAAAACAAATACCACAGTGGCAAACTAAAGTCCAACCATACTGATGATCACCTTAAATGGAAACAGTTTAAATATAGCAATTAAAAGGCAGAGTTGTCAGAGTGAATTAAAATATTTAATGTTAAGAGAAAAACAAACAAACAAACCTAGAATTCTGTGTCCTGCAAAGAAAAACTGAGAAAATTTTGTCACCAGTATACATGCCTTGCAAGAAATGTTAAAAGAGGTTCTTCAGAGAGAAGGAAATGTATATAGGTCAGAAACTTGGATCCACATAAAGAAAGAAAGAGCATAAGAGAAAGAATTAATAGAGGTAAAATAAACTCTTTATTTTGCTTACTCCTATCTAATCTAATAGATAACTGCTAGTTCAAAATAATGATAGCAACAATGCATTGGGTGATTATAGCTCATGGATATGTAAAATGAATAGCAGCAATGGCATAAGGAATAAAAGGGAGCAATAGGAAACACCCCATTATAATACGCATTTACACTGTCTCTGAAGTCATATAATGTCACTTAAAAGTGGACTCAGAGTAGTGTGAATATATATTGCCAACTCTGGAACAATTACTTAAAAACATTTTTTTAATTTAATTTTATTTTTTTCCAGCATATTGTGGGGGTACAAATGTTAAGGTTATGTATATTGCCCTTTCCCTCCTGCCCCCTCGAGTCAGAGCTTCAAGCGTGTCCATCCCCCAGTTGGTGCACATCGCATTCATTATGTTTGTATATACCCATCCCCTCCCCTGCCACCTGCCCGACACCCGATAAATGTTATTCCTATATGTCTACTTAGGTGTTGATCATTAATACCAATTTGCTGGTGAGTACATGTGGTGCTTATTTTTCCGTTCTTAGAATAGAATGGGTTCCAGCTCTAGCCAGGAAAATACAAGAGGTGCTATATCATCATTATTTCTTATAGCTGAATAGTACTCCATGGTGTACATATACCACATTTTATTAATCCACTCATGTATTGATGGGCACTTTGGTTGTTTCCACATCTTTGCAATTGTGAATTGTGCTGCTATAAACATTCGAGTGCAGGTGTCTTTTTCATAGAGTGACTTTTGTTCTTTTGGGTAGATGCCCAGTAATGGGATTACTGGATCAAATGGTAGATTGACTTGCATCGCTTTAAGGTATCTCCATATTGCTTTCCACATAGGCTGAAATAGTTTTCAGTCCCACCAGCTATGTATGAGTGTTCCTATCTCTCCACATCTGCACCAACATTTATTGTTTTGGGACTTGTTAATAAAGGCCATTCTCACTGGAGATAAGTGATATCTCATTGTGGTTTTGATTTGCATTTCCCTGATGATTAGAGATGGTGAGCATTTTTTCATATGTTTGTTGGCAATTATTCTGTCTTCTTTTGGAAAGTTTCTGTTCATGTCCTTTGCCCACTTTTTGATAGGGTTGTTTAGAACTCAGGAAAATAAGCAAGGAAAAAACAAAAAAACATTTTTTAAAAGAAATATAACTGATATGCTAACAGAAGAGAGAAAATGGAACCATACAAAATGGTTAATAAAAACCAGAGAAGCCTCTATAAAAACAGTAGACGTTTTTTAAAAAAAATAAAGTGCAATGAATAGAAAACAGTTACAAATTTGGTAGATATTACTGCAACTGTAACAATAATTATTTTAAATTTGAATGGTCTAAATACACCAATTAAAAGACAGGGACATCGAAGTGGATTTTTAAAAAACAAGACCAAACTATAAGTTGTCTGTAAGAAATCCTGTACATATCAAGACACATATAGATTAAAAGGAAAGAAATAGAAACAGGGAGGAAGGGAGAGAAAGAATTAATATTTAGTGGGTATAGAGTTTCAGTTTTGCAAGATGAAAAAGTTCTAGAAATTTGTTGCACAATGTAAATATACTTACCACTACCGAACTGTACACTTAAAAATGGCTAAGATGGTAAATTTAATGTTAAGTGTTTTTACCATAATAAAAAAAGTAAAGAGATAGAGAAATATATAACATACTAATAATAATTAAAGGAAAGCAGGAGTAGCTATATTAATTTCAAACAAGGTAGACTTCAAAGCAAGGAAAATTATCAGGGATAAAGAAGTCAACTAACCAAGAGCACATAACAATAATAAATATTTATGCACTCAATAACAGAGCTTTAAAATGTGCAAAGCGGAAACAAAACTTCAGAAAGAAACTGACAAATCCACAATTGTGGTCAGAGATTTTACACTGCTCTCTAAATAATTGATAAAACCAATAAACAGAAAATAAAGTTACAGAAGACATGAACAATACTGTCAATAACTTGATCTGGCATTTTAAAAATACTCTATCCAACAGCAGAAAACACATGCTTTTCAAGTGCATACACTAAATATTTACCAAGATAGACCATATTCTAGACCATAAAACAAGTATCAATAAATTTAAAAGAATTAAAATCATCTACAGGATGTTCTCTGACCACAATGGAATTAAAGCAGATATCAATACCAGAAAAATATATGAAAAAGACACACTATTTGGAAACCAAGCAATTTTCTTTTAAATAACCCATGGGCCAAAAAATAAATTGCAAGGGAAATCAGAAAATATTTTGACTGGGAAAAAAAAAGAAAACACAGCATATCAAAATTTCTTCTTTTTAAGTTAAAGCTAAAGCATGGCTTACAGGATAATTTATAGCATTGAAACTTTATATTAGAAAAATAGAAAGGTTTAAAATCAATGACTAAGCTCCCCCCTTAATAGACTTGAAAATAAAAGCAAACCCAAAGCAAAAGGAAGTAATAATAAAGATAAGGGCAGAAATCAATGAAATAGAAAATGGGGAAAGTAATGGAGAAAAACAATGAAACCAGACCTATTTCTTTAAAAATATCAATAAAAGTGATAATCTTCTAGACAAGCTGATCAGGAAAGAGAGAAAGAGAGCAAATTATTAATATCATCATGAATAAGAGAAGTGGCATAACTATAGATTTTACCGACATTAAAAGGAGATTAGCAAGTACTATAAACACTTTATGCCAATAAATATAACAGATAAAATGGGCAAATTCCTTTAAAGATACAAACTATCAAAATTCATTCAAGAAAAAATAGCTTGAATAGCTCTGTATTTAAGAAGGAAATTTGAGTTTGTAGTTGAAAACTTTCCTATAAAGAAAACTCTGGGTCTAAACAGCTTTACTAAAGAAATTCTACCAAAAATTAAGAAATATATATATACATTCTACATAGATTCTTCCACAAAATAAAAATTGAGGGAGTACTCTGAGCTCATTCTATTATTCCAGCATTTCTGTGATCCCCAAACCAGATGATTATTCTAAGAAAACTAACCTACAAATTAACTTCCACCATGAATATAAATATAAACACAAAAATTCTTTTTTTTTTTTTTTAAGACAGCGTCTCACTCTGTTGCCTGGGCTAGAGTGCCATGGCATCAGCCTAGCTCACAACAACCTCAAACTCCTGGACTCAAGTGATCCTCCTGCCTCAGCCTCCCAAGTAGCTGGGACTACAGGCATGCGCCACCATGCCCGGCTAATTTTTTCTATATATTTTTAGTTGTCCGACTAATTTCTTTCTATTTTTTAGTAGAGATGGGGTCTCACTCTTGCTCAGGCTGGTCTCGAACTCCTGACCTCGAGCAATCCTCCCACCTCGGCCTCCCAGAATGCTAGGATTACAGGCGTGAGCCACCATACCTGGCCAACACAAAAATTCTTAACAAAATTTAAGAAAACTGAATCCAACAATATATAAAAAGGCTAATATATCATGACCAAGTGATATTTATCTTCAGAATGCAAGATCAGTTTAACAAAAAATCAAAGTGTGATGGTTGGGTTTTCATACTCATGTGTGAGATGTGCCTCCTTCAAACCTTGTTACATCAGCACATTATCCATCTGACATGGGGAAAAAAATGAAAAAATCAGTGCAGTTACCATATTGACAGTCTAAAAGAAAAATCGGGCCATGCACAGTGGCTCATGCCTGTAATCCCAGCACTTCAGGAGGCTGAAGTCGGAGGATCACTTGAGGCCAGGAATTCGAGACCAGCCAGGGAAATATAGTGAGATCCCATCTTCACAAACATAATTTTTAAAAAATTGGCCAGGCATGATGACGCGTGCATGTGGTCACAGCTACCTGGGAGGCTGAGGCGGAAGGATCGCTTGAGCCCAGGAGCTGGAGGTTACAGTGAGCTATGATCGTGCCACTGCACTCCAGCCTGGGCAACAGAGCGAGACCTTGTTTCAAATATTAAAAATAAAAAAGAAAAGAAAAATCATGTTATCATCTCAATAGTTACTGAAATTTCATTTGACAAATTTCAAAATACCCATTCATGATAAAAAACAAAACAAAACGTTCAGCAAACACAGAAAGAAACCTGATAAAGGGCATCAGTGGGAAACTTAAAGATAGCATAAAAGTAAATGGTGAAAAAATGGAAAGTTTTTCTCAGGAACAAGGCAAGGATGTCTGTTCTTCCTACTCCTATTCCACGTTGTATTGGAAGTACTAGCCAGGTGCAGTTAGGCTAAATAAATAGCATCCAGACTGGAAAAGAAGAAATAAAATTCTTTATTCTAAAATTTACTTTCTGTAATTTCATAAGCAGATGACATTTGAGTATGGACTTAAGGAGAATGAGGCTCGGGGCTCAACCTCTCTTGATTCTTGCTACTGAGCTGCCTCCGGCCCAGACAAAGGGACCTGTCCCTGCAGCATGCCAGAAGAACATGTAAGGTTTGGTGCCAACGCCTCATAGTGATGAAACTAGGGCATTTACCTGGCCTTACCCTCTGTACACATTGCCTTAAGGAACACTCCAGAGTTGTCAGTGGTTGACATAGACAGCTAAGAACTCAGAAACCTAGGTCCCGGTCATCTCTTGCTTAATCTTTCTCTTACCAACAGTCATGTGCAGCATAATGATGTTTTGGTCAGTGACAGACCACATTCATATATGATGATGTTCCCATTGGATTAAAATGAAGCTAAAAAATTACTATCTCCTAGTGATGTTGTAGCCATCATAACTGCATAGCACAATTACTTTATTTTTTGTAAATTTACTATAGCCTAAGTGTGCAGGGTTTATAAAGTCTACAGTAGTGTACAGTAATGTCCTAGGCCTGCACATTCACTCACCACTCACTCACTGACTCACTCAGAACAATTCTCAGGCCTGCAAGTATCATTCATGGTAAGTACCTTATACAAGTGTACCATTTTTAATTTTTTATACTGTATTTTTACTGTACCTTTTCTATGTTTAGAAACACAAATATTTACCATTGTGTTACAGTTGTCTACAGTATTCAGTGCAGTAACATGTTGTGTAAGTTTTTAGCCTAAGAGCAATAGGCTATACCATATAGCCTAGGTGTGTAGTAGTCTGTGCCATCTGGGTTTGCGTAAGTACACTCTATGATGTTCATATGATGATGAAATTGTATAATGATGCATTTCTCAGAACATATCCTCATCACTATGTGATGCATGACTGTATGGTGATTACCCCACAGAGGCAGAATGGGCCACCTCTCCCCACCTATAATTTGATTCCAAATGTCAAGATTGATGTTGCCATATACCCACATGCCAAGAGTGTATGAAAATGTTTATTGCTCAAATATAAGGCTCTCTGGGAAGAACAGGATAGACTTCCAAGTAGGGTCAAACATGGCTTGAGAGAGAGTAACAAGGGACAACTGAGTTGGGGTTTTATGGTGATCACGGAGTGGGGCTGGGGAAAGAGCCTGGGCTAGCATGATTTGAACTTCCCACTGGTCCCAAAGCTGGAAGCACCCTGGCTTTCTTATAAGCCTGCCCACATGGGAGAAGAAGGAGAAAAGGAGGGTGCTAGAAAGTTGTCAGCAGTCAGACATCAGAAATGGAGCCAGGCTCTTTATTACACCAACATTGTGAGCAATTCCTTCAAAGAGCTGCCTCTCCAAATCTCTGCCCTCAGTGTGAGGAACATCTCCCTAAGGCCCCACTCCAGCAACATCTGTCTTGGGAAGAGCAGGCTGCTAAGGTGGGAGTATCACTCCCACGCAGGAAACAGCCGTGTGTGTGTGTGTGTGCAGGTGAAAGGGCCTAATGAGCTTGCAGAGAATATCTAAATTGCTAAACAAGATAGTATATGCACTACTGTGTTTATCCCTAAGCATTTGCAGTAAAAATCAAAGTGATGCCATTATGTGATCCCCAGTGGCATGTACTTGGAAGCTCTCCTTTCTTTTAGCCCAAATTGATTTGGGGCTGTCTATAATTCTCTCTTTCAAACAGCAATTGAAAGTCCGAATGGTAGGGGATTGAGCAGAGGAACAGGGAGGATCTTCAAGCAAGGGCAGGAAAGAATTTGCTCAGCCACCCTGGGAGATGGTTATGGCAGCCTCATCCGTCTCCACTGTCCTATCGCAGGGACCCTCTGCAGTGTGATGTGGAGGAAAGCACCTTGGCTTTGAAGCCAACTGACAAATTTTAACTGTGGCTCAGTAACTTAACATGTGACCTTAGGAAACGTATGTTCTTACAACCTCACTTTTACCATCTATAAATTAGGGATAACAATACCTACCACAATAAGATTGTCCTGAGGGATAAATTAGAAAATTTATGGAATTTTCTAGTGTAATATGTGCCACGTATATAATAGGTACTCAGCAAATGTTAGTGCATTTCTACCACCACATACATCCTTAGGACAACCACCAATGACAAAAAATTGTTTAACAAACAGCCATGTTTCTTATCTCTCCATTCTTCTGTCCATGGTGCATAAATTGCTCTCCAAAATTACCAAAAAAGATCTTGTCTGCACTCTAAAACCTCCAGAGAACTCACTGCCTCCTCAGCACAGTCCATCTTCCAGGCATGCTAACAGAAAGCTCTCCCTTAAACCAAACTGGACTCTGGCTTGCCATGGCGCAGCACCTCCCAAACTGTGTTAATAGAAAAATATTCAGGAGGGTGTTAGCAGTTGAGCAGAAAATAAAATGAAGCCTTTGATTTCCATTCCTGACACCATTTCGGACCAGATATCTTAAAGAACCACTGAGACACAAAGAACCCAAGAATGCTGTGCGAAATATTTTCAAATATGTTTTTAAACACATAGAGCATAGCAGAGGTAACATGACAATAAAGAAAATCCTCATAAGCCAATTACGACACAAAACATCAACTTGATGTTGGAGAGGTGAGTGCTGAGCAGCCAATTGCCCTGAGGACACCTGCTGATTGTTGGCAACCTGGAATTTCCTTTTCAATGGGCTTTTCCTGGAGGAAAAAGGGCCTGGGGTCTATAGAAGGGCGGGAGTGAATCCGAGACCCCTGCATGAATCTGAGACCAGGAAAGCTCAGTGAAAGGATAAACTAGAGAAAAGAATTCCACAAAGGGAGGCAGAAGGAAATTTGCCTGTCTTAGTCTCGGAACTGAAGAAAGGAAGAGACACCAACTCAGGTAGATTATTCATGGAATTCATAAATCTGAAAAGTTTTTAAAAATCCAGTAATAGGTCAAAGAGATCTCAAGTTGCTCATAATCCCAAAATGGGTAGACCAAATGCAAATTCTCTCTAGAGAATTAGGCACCTTAAACCTAGTTTCAGAGAATTTTCACAATGAGTATTAATTCACAATCTAAAAGCATAAATTAGACCCACAACAACTCAGATATTGGACAGAATATAAAATAAGTACGTTTATCAAAAATGAAAAACTTATTAATATTAGATTTTGACAAGTTAAGGACACATGTTATAATTCTAAGGATAATCACTCAAGTAATAGAAATAGAATGTGTAACATCCACATTAGTGGAGAGTGAAAATATAAATATTTTTAAAACCCAATCCAAAAGAAAGTGAAAAGGGAAAAGGAAAACCAGAATATTGTGGGAAAATAGGAAGCATAAAACATGTGGTAAATTTGAACTAAAATATATCTATAATAACATTAAGTAGGCTGGGTGTAGTAGCTCAGGCCTGTAATCTTAGCACTCTGGGAGGCCAAGGCAGGCGGATCGTTGGAGCTCAGGAGTTCGAGACCAGCCTGAGCAAGAGCAAGACCCCCATCTCTACTAAAAATAGAAAGGAATTAATTGGCCAACTAAAAAATATATAGAAAAAATTACTTGGGCATGGTGGCGCATGCCTGTAGTCCCAGCAATTCGGGAGGCTGAGGCAGGAGGATCGCTTGAGCCCAGGAGTCTGAGGTTGCTGTGAGGTAGGCTGACGCCACGGCACTGTAGCCCGGGCAACAGAGTGAGACTCTGTCTCAAAAAAAAAAAAAATTTAGGTATAAATAAACTATATTATCCAGTTAAAAGAGAAATATAAAGGCTATTGGACTAGATGAAGTAACAAAATCTAACTAATCCAATCTAAGGATACCAAAAGATTGAAAGTAAAGTAGTGAAAAAGATACACTTTATAAATACCAACCATAATAAAGCTGGTAGATTTCTGCTCCCAACCAAGATGGAGTCACAGGGACCAGATTTACCCTCCTGAAAAAATCCAAAACACGACAAACTATGAAAAAAAAGTTGCCAAGACACTGCATGTCAGGTAATAAAGAACAGTGATCCCTGAGAGATATTTGATAGAAAACAAATGAGATGAAGCCGACACCTACCCAAGCTTATTGCACTGAGAGAGATGCCGGGTCATAGCATAGGGAGGTGGCACCCAGGCAGAACCCAAAGGAAGAAAATAATGGGATCATCTCAGAGATTCAAGAAAAGTCTTTGAAAAACTAAAACTTCATTTTAAGATAAATACTCATAACAAACTAAGAATAGAAAGGAATTTCCATAGTTTGATAAAGAAATGAAGAAAAGCCAAGAAAGTAGGAAACACAAAATACATAGCAAAACTAAATCCAAATATATCACATATCACACTAAATGTAAATGGAATAAAGAAAAACTATCAGACCCAATGTTTTTAAGAATGCAGTTATGTTCTTTTGAATATCTATATGCTGGAACATAAGAACATAGAAGAATGGGGTAAAGAGAATTACTATATAATAATAAAAGGTCTCATTCACCAGGAAAGCATAACAAATCTAATCTTATAGTCACTTAAAACATAGTTCAGAATATATAAAACAAACATTATAAGAACTCATCAAAGGAATTTTCTAATTCACTACCATAATGGGAAATTTTAAGACTCTTTTATTAATAATTGATAAAACATAATTTACAAGTGTGATCTAATAAATAGCTATAGAATGTTGACTCAACATTTGGACAATGTACATTCTTTTAATATATTCATGAAACATTGATGGAAATTTATCATGTATATAACCATAAAGCAAGCCTCAAAAATTCAGAAAATTGGTATGTACAAACAGTGTTCTTTAGGCACAACAAAATTAAGTTATAAATCAATGCAAAAAGATAAATTTTTAAATCTTCAAATAAATTTTAAAACTCACGATAGTCTTTCCAAAAATATCAAACTTAAATCTGATCAAGCCTCTCTACCCATCTACCAATTTCTTGGAAATACAAAGACAGAGAAACGTGTTAAATTATACTATGAAGATGCAATGATCAAAATCCAGACTGTGGAAAACTCTATAGGACAAACTACTCAGCTTCTTAAACATATAAATTTATAAATTTGGGGGATAGGGGAAGGAGTAATGGAGGAGAAAATATAAATAAAAAAGAAATTTAAAGACATTTCAGTTAGTACAAATGTATGGATTCCATTTAGATCTTAATCCATACAAACTGTTGAAAGGGTGAGAAGACATTAAAAGAAAGTTAGATATTCAAGTATTTACTGAATATTAATGATATGAGAAATTATTATATGATGTATGGGATTTGCTTCAAAATAAAGTGGGGCTAATGGAGAGCATGTAAGCGGAACAAGACTGTCTATGAGTTGATAATCGCTGAGTGGCCAATAGAAGCATGGGAGCCCATTAAATTATTCTATTTTTGTATATGTTCAAAATTCTCAGTAATAAAATGTTCAAAAGAAACTAACGAATTCAGCATGAGAATGAACATTACAGGCCAAGCACTTTGATTTACTCATGATTTACTCATGATTTACTCATATTTCTCAGCCCACACCTGCTCTTTAATACTGTTCTATACTACTGGGTCTTAAAGTCTTCAGAATACATTTCTCAGTTTCCATTGCCAGCTGCCTTCCTTTTTTATTCCATTAATGGGAATTCGAAGTTACTGTTAGAAGATCAGAGTGAATAAAGAGGGAGTTTTCCTACTTTTGGCTCCAACAGTGTGGCAGTTGCCGGTTGTTGTACCGATGGCAAAGATAGGGAGAGTCCAAACTCCTGAAGCCTGGGCGAAGGCAACATCATTTCTGTGGCTCCAACCCTGGTCAAGACAGCACCTTTTTGTGGGTCCAGAACTGACTGAGAGAGTTTCTCCAATAGCACAGCAGCAGGTGCTCCTAATGGGCTCCAATCCAGGGGCATCAGCAGCTTCTCATCTTTAGGTATCACCCCTTCTTCCTCTTTACTCCTCCAGCACCTTTCCTTCTCCTCTTTGCCCCTTCAGCCCTTCCAAAACATGCATATCCAAGTCCCTTTATTCAATTCCCTTTATTCAAAATACCTACAGTGAGTTCTGTGTTCCCGACTAGACCCTGACTGATAACAGCACTTGGTGTCAGGATTACCTGCAGAAAGGGAAACTCAAGAATGGAATTCTGGGATTGGGTTGCTCACCTGTTTGAGTATGAGTGAAAAGATAATCTCACTACACATGGAAAATGGAATACTATAAATTCATGCCTTGTAGTGCCATTAGAGTTTCTCAAAGGATCACCTGTGATTGCTTGGAATGCAGGGCCAGGCTTTAGAAGGCCAAGTGGCTATATACTTAACTGTTATGACAGTGATGATGACTATAAAGACCGAGGTAGTCTAGCTATCTCTGACCACACAGGAGAGCTTACACAAAGAAAATGATAAATTCAAAGATTTAAACTTTCAGCGTAATGCGTGGTCAGGGAACTGGGGAGTGTTTGTGGCAGCACTAAAATTATCCCTTAATTCTTGCAGCCACAAGACTGATATGGCTGAAATTGAGATTCCAAATGTCACTGTGCGTGTTGTAGAGTTACAATATAAGTTTAATTCATAGCTTCATCAATTCTCCTATGTAAAAATTAGGACTTGACTAGGAAGTAGAAACCTGAGACTTTGAATGGAGACATTTTGGTAGATTTGGAAGAATCTAAGAAACTAAATCCCCCAAATCCTCCAAGCTTCCCTTGCTAACAGAAGCAGTTACTTTTTCCCCTTTCGAGAAAACTAGTCAACCCTTGCTATGAGAACCTCACCTGAGACAGGGCCTTTCAAGGGATTCCCATACTCCTCAAGACTTGCCCTAATATGCACCTACTATTTCCAGATTCATAACTATAATTAGATCCCAGTAAAAGTCTCATGCAAAAGGACATAGGTTATGCACGCCAAAATAATTACATTTTTCTGCTTGTTTATATTACTAGAAATCCAAGAAATATGTGTAGGAGTAGATTCCTAGAAGGACATACATAGCCTTGGATAAGGCGGAATTTATTAATATATATACACTTTCCTGAGATTCTATATTTAGCTTTAGTGGTTAGGAATGGCTTTAACAGTTTGCTGATTGACTGAAATTTGAACTCAACAATGGTCTGTAATAAATGAAATTGATATGCCAAAATTCCCTGGCATAAAGTAGAGAGAGAAATTGAGTTGAACTCTCGGGGTGGCAACATTCAATAGTATTGTGTTTAAATGTTCCCCAGTAGCAGGGGCCTATGTAAGCATGGTGATGCACACCCAGGCAAGTCCTGTGAGTGGGACCCACAGTGAATCCTACTGTGGGTGCTCTTGGTCTTCCTTGATTCTAGCCCTTTCCCTACAGCCTTCCTGTACCTTACCCCAAATTCTTTTTCTGTTGAAGTTAGCCTGAGTTGCCTGTAACAAAGAAACATGAATTGTATTATTTGTATTTTTATCTTTCAGCTACAAAGGCTGTTTAGTAACCTACATCACACTAACTTTAATTTCAATGATAATCTCTGTTTCTCAGATTATGGAAGGGAAGAAGATGGGATGAATAGTGGTAGGGAATAACAAATCAGGCAAATGCAGATTAAAACCAGAATGATATATTTTTTCACACCTGCTCAGTTGTAAAAAATAGAAATTCTCTAAAACCAAGCACTGGTTGTATGTGAACAGAGGTGGAAGTATAGACTGGTGCAACCACTTCAGAAAATAGTTTGTAATAGAGTGGGCTATGTGTGCAACTCATTGTCATATGACCCAGCAGTATCTACTTTAAGAAATAGATCATAGAAAAACTCTTGCTTGTACATGCAGGAGTAAGTACAATGCTCATAACAGCATTACTGGTGATAACAAAAAGAGAAAAGTGGAAGTACCCCAAATGTTCTATAGGAAAATGGATAAATAGCTTGTGATGCATTCATGCAATTGAATATTAAACAGCTATAAAAATGAATTAATTATAGAACACATCAACATAGATGAATCTCACCAACATAATGTTTAATGAAAAAAGGCAACTCACAGAAGATTATGAAGAGAATGATTCCAAATTGGTATAATATTTAAAAGAGATGAAACTAAACAATTTTCAGTTTGAGGTTACATAAGCGGTAGAATTCAGGTTGGAGTTACCTCTAGAGAGAGGAGAAAAATGTGAACCAGGAAGGACACACATGGGACTTCTAAGGGATCAGAAATATTCTATTTCTTAAAGTAATGTATTGCCACATTTTAAAACCATTTATATGTATTATAGATATTGTTTTATAATTATAAAATGATCATAATTTTTTAGAAGGCAATTTTATGACTCAGCTGGCTGCTACTTTAAATGTTCATGAATTTGAAAAAAAAATAATTTTTTTTAAAAAAGAAAATCTCTTCTGCCTAAATAATCTTGTTTACCTGCATAACAGGTTTTATTTTATTTGTAATTGCAGGGCTCAGCACCTTTAATATAGTAATGTGAATCATGAATCTCCAGGAGAGGGATTTAGAATTCCATAGTTCCCAAACTTTTTTAACCATAGAATATTTAGATTTGGAACACCTAAAATACAGATATGGTTTAAGAAAAATACTTTTCTACAGATGTGTCCTAGTTCTACGCCACACCACCCACCCCCAACCTGGAGCTATTCATTTCTACATTCTTAGTCTCAAACCTTAGCTGAGTGTCTAGGACACTGCTTCCCATCTGCCTACCTACACTCCTGTTCATCGCTGGCTCCTGGGTTCCTGGAAATATTGCAAGACCTGCTAGCCTGGAAAAGACCATACTCTGGTCTTCCAGTCTAGCCTGAGGCAGGATTTTTCTGGGCTCATTGTCCTCAACATGTCCCTTCGGTGCTGCACTGGCTTTCTTCCCACCACTTGCAGAGGGGTCTGTGTGCTTATCACTTGCTCCAGCACCATAAGCAGATGTAGTTCCAGACCATCTCCCCTCCCAGTCTTCTCCTCACCTGCACTTAGATCACATTGGATGTGACCTGATGAAAGATCATTGAACTTGAAAATCATTTCCCTGGGGATGGGTAGAACTGGAGTGACAGAGAAGAAAAGACTTAGGCAGACAGGCACCAGGAAAGTATTGTGGCATCTGCTGTGAGGTGACCACAGAAGGCATGGACATTTCTGAGGCCCAGATTAAAGCCCAGGATAATAGCTGAACTAGCTGGATCTCATCAAAGAGAAGAACCAGGCTTAATAGTTGATTAGTGGATATGATTCCAGCAAGCCAGGCAGCTCCCAGACAGATGAGCCCTGGAAGAAGAAAGGATGTGCAAGAGCAGTGCCCTAGAAACCTCTGGGTCAGGCACGGAGGAGACTGCAGGGCTAGGTGAAGCACAGAAATGTTATTGTGGAGGATCTCGGGAGGAAGGACCTGAGCTCCCGACTATTGCAGCTAAGGGTAGAGCCAGGCCAATACTGTCGTGATTCTATTTTTGTCCCCTCCATTCCTTCCCCCCCTGCCCCGCCCCCCGCTGGACTTATGTGGCCTGAGGAAGCAGAGGTTACAAGTTACAAATGAAATTCAAATTAATAAATTGTGAGTTACTAAGTAGCATTTGAATCTTTAACACCAACCAAATGATATAAATTAGAGTTATTTATTTAAACTCTACTGGCTAGTGTTAAGTGCAAAGAAATATCTCTGAAGACTATCAGCGCACAGAATCAACAGAAAGCTGGAGAACCAGGCTCGGAAACACATCTGAAATCCAGGATGGCCAGCAGGGACAATTCAGGTCACTCCTCAGGACCCATCGGGGTAGGATGGCATCTCTGCTGCCATAGGCCACTGCAGCCTACAGACACTCAAAACCAGCACAGCTGCGTGCCAGATCTCCAAGGCTCTGTAGCCGCTGTAAATAATGTCTGAGCTGTTTCTGAATCTTAGCAAGGCTCCCGCAGTACCCAACGTGTGAGATGGTAATGGCTGACTGGTTGAACTGCAGTCACAAGCTGGCTCCCTCATCCTCCTTGGGCTGGGAGAGAAAGAATCTGCCCTTTGGCTTCCGTCATGAGAGAAGAGCAGTCTGCACACAAGGGGGGATGTCCTAAAACTAGAACGGGGATTTTGCTTGCTGAGCAACGCAAAGAAATGATGACTGTTCACTACAACACTACAATATTGTGTGGTGCTATAAACCAAAAATATCAGCAAATAATCACTATTCGCTGTGAACAGTGTGAATTCACATCAGTGAATACTGATTCTATTTTTGTCCCCTCCATTCCTCTCCCCCTCTCCTGGACTCACGTAGCCTGCGGAAGCAGAGGTTACAAGTTACACATGAAATTCAAATGAATATATTGTGAGTTACTAAGTAGCATCGGAATCTTTAACACAAATCAAATGGTATAGATTAGAGCGTGAAATGAGTGTGAAATGACTTTATGTGAATAAATGAAGATACAGTGTACGCGTGTGACCATGCATCCACTATGTGAACGTTGCCAGCTGTGAGCAACAAGGATTTCAAGAGAAAATCGAAAGACACAGCACCAGAGACTACAGCACAGGGGCCAAGAACAGAACTGGCACAAGGTCCCAGACCTACAGGGAACTAACTGAGGCAGAGACAGGAGCTTCTGTCAGGCTGGACGGGGCCTCAGCAGGAACAGAAAGTCCCCTCCACCAGGCCCAGAAAGGGCCGGTGCCACAGGGAGTCCAAGTAAGACTGAACTGCAAGGAGGACTTCTCCAGCAATTCCCCTGAAACTACAACTGCAGCTTGACAGTGGTCATCTCTGAGTGATGGAATTCGCAGGAAGTATTTATTTCTGTCTAGACTATTAATTTCCTAAACTTTCTACAGTAAGCATGTGTGGCTTTTACAATCAGAAAAGAAAGAGTGAAAGGTATAAGACCAACTCCAGTAGTTCACCTGGGTAAAGAGGAGTTTATCACTGATATTGCTTAGAATTGTCAGTGCATGGGGATAATAAAAAGCAGACTGACTTTTTGTTGCTTTTATTGTTGTTTTAAAATTCTCTATAGACTATGCGTCTCCTTATTCCCCGCATCCCAGGCAGACCAGTCCAGCCTGCCTCGGCACTGACCAGCTCTCTGAAGCTTTCTCTGTTACGAGCAAATCTGCACAATCTTTATCATCAGTGGTCTTTGATTTCTCTATCCATAAAATGTCATCCACAAATTGGAAACAATTGAGGCCAGGAGTGGTTTGGATATCATTTAGTCCAATCGTCTCATTTCGCAGTGAAGTAAACAGGTGTAGAGAAGTGATGTGACTTGCCCAAGTTAGTTCCAGAGCTGGGTCTTGACCTCAAGCCTCTGGTCCTCTGCATCCAGGACCGTACCTAGCACAGAAGGTGGCAGAGCTAGTTCGAGACTTTATAGTTATTTATAGGTCCCTTTTCCAATTTGGCCAAGAACTTAACTACTAACAGCTCTAACAAAGTAACGTGATCTCTGCCTGGGCCCTAAGACAGCTTTCTCAGAGGAGGATCAAAACTGTTCCCCGTATAGACACCCCAACACCGACTTGATGGCTCCCCAGATTCTCCTCACAGAACATCCCTGCATTATTACAGTAAAAAGTGCAAAAAGAAGAATCCCATCTCCCAGGCACGTGGGCTTCAGGGTCAAGGCTTCTTGTGCTGCTCCGACTTTTATAGCTTTCTCGATTGGCTGCTCCAAGCAGCTTGAGACATTAATCACTCTGCACCCTTCATTCTGAATCCAGAGCTTCTCTAAAACCCTGACATTTCTCTCAGCTCCAGCCATCCCAGCAACCCCAGCCCTTGGGCGACAGTGAGCTCACTGCCACCTTTCCAGGTCCTGTGGATATCTTAGAGATGCAGTGGCAGAAAACATTAGCATATCTGGAACCCAGTAACATTTTATTCTGCCACCCTTGGCCAGAAGAGAGTTTCTTTCCCCAGCGCCCTATGATACCGAGACTTACACGATGGCCACAGGTGCTCTCAAGAACAAGCAGATTTCACATCAGCCAGAGGAGAAGGACTAGAATGAATGAGGCAAGTCAGCTGCTCCCCACTGCAGAAAATCATGACCTGGTGCACTCCACAGCAGGCTGAATTTTTTCCAATTGTCCATTATTTTTAGATTATCCATGTCATTCTTCTCCCCATTAGCCCAAGTCATTGAGAGTTCACAGTGGGTGTGGCTGAATCATTGCCCAAATGATGCAGCCTCCTGATTAAAAACAGACCTAAAAAGCTTGTTAGTTCATCATTGCTTACAGAATAAACTCTCAACCCCCTAGTGGGACATTCAAGGCTTTTCTAAACTGGCCCTAACCAACCTCGCCAGCTTCATCATCCATCATCACTGTACACCCCTCTCTTCCCTCCCCCCACCCACACTCTCCATGTCTAATGCCTACTCTTCCCCCGGGACTCAGCTATGTCACCTTCTCCAGAAAGTCTACCTTGATTGCATCTAAGCTCCTACTCTGAGCTTCCTTACCTCCATCTTAGAGTTATCACTCTGCTTTGTAATCGTCTGTTTCCTTCACTGTGGTGTAAGCTCTAGGGGTTCCACTGTATGATACATGTATGACCATGGACAAATCCTTTTAACCTAAGTTCCAATTTCATCATTTGCAAATGAGAATAAGAATGGTACCCTCTCATGCGGTTGTTAGGAGGAATATATGGGCCAATACATATAAAGCACTCAGTAAGCACTCAATAAATATCTGCCGTTATTATGATCAGTATTCAAGGCATAGACAAGGTTCATCATTTTTAATCTCCCTGACATCTACCCCAATGTCTGGCACACAACAAATAGTAATTACTTGTTGAGTAAATTAATAAATGAATATATTTCATCCAAACCTAACTATTTGCCATTTCCTAAACACTCCATGGCTTTTATGGCTTTTTGTCCTTACACACTCTGTTTGGAGTACCTGTTCCTCCCCACCTCACCTTACCTCCATCCCTTTTCTACCTGGAGAACTCCTACCTATACTTCAAAACCTAGACCAAATGTCCCCTCCCCTTTTCAGCCTTCCTGGATTTCCTTGGAGCAGGTTTATCTGAGTTTACACAGAACTTTGCTCATGCCCTTATTATCACGCTCATGACATTATCTTACAATTACTGTAATTGTTTGCTTATATGACAATCTCTCCCTCTTTACAGTGAGTGCCTCTAGAGCAATGACCAATGTACGTATCCCCTTGCTCTAGTCCCAACTTAGTTGCTAGCACAGTGCCGGCAAGTATTAGGCACTTAGTAAAGAGGTTCCCCAATGAGCCCAGAGGTTGATCCCAGGGTTGCAGAGATGATGAGGGTAAAAACCTAAGGACATTTCTTGAGGAGGTAGGGAACCTGGCTGTGTGCTTGGAGCAACATTGCCATTTCTTTTTTCTTCTACTTACTACATAAACACCTTAACAACAACAAAGAAGTTATTTAAAAGGAAAAGCAACATCATCCACTATCCCATTATGCTAACACATAACTGCTTTCATTTTTCTTTGTTCCCCTAAAGTCCTTTATTTATGTGTATACATAATTTTAACATAGTTGCACTCATCATGTAGACATGATTTGGCATACTGGTTTTTTTTTTCTTAACCTTCTCTCATAACATTTTTGCAAGTTACTGTACTGTCTACAAAACCATTTATTCTGGCTGCATAATATTCGGTTGTTTCGAAACGACTGCTATTAAACATAATGCTCTACCAAATATCTTTTTGCACAGAATTTTTTTTTCTTCTAATTGGTGGGATTTTTTTCCCCAAAGACTTCTGCCTAAGACTTCAGAATTTTCCTGAGGTATTAACAAAAGAGCTGATTTTTTTTTATGTCCTAGCAAACAAAGAGTGAAGTTCAGGAGGTCAATTAAAGCATGAGCCTAGAATAATAGTTCTCAATCTCTGGATGGGCTCTAGGATCCAGAGAATCCCTTGAGGATCTTTTAAAACTACCAGCGTACAAGCCCCAGACCAGGCCTCAAATAAGCCAAACAGGCTTCTACCGCAGGACCTTTGTATCTCATGTCCCCCTGCCTGGAGAGCTCTTCTGCATAGCTCACTCCTTCACTTCCTAAAGGTCTCTCTCAGCTCAACAATGTCTTTTGAGGGAGGGCCACCTTGACATGCACCCCTGTCCTGTGTGAAATAGCCACCTGTCCCCATGAGGTAGGGCCAAGTCTTCTCTCTCTGCTTTAGCTTCCTGTGCCACAGGCACGACTGCCTGATATATTAAACATTTGTTTGCTGTCTTTCCCCTCCCTAAAATGATCTGGACAAAAACCCAAAGAGATGCATAATATATTAGGTAGTGATAAGTGCTATAAAGAAAAATAAGTAGGGGAGGGAGGTAGAGCATGGAGGGCGTTGTTTCAAACAGGGTGGTTAGCAAGAGCCTCCCTGAGGAAATGAAAAGGAGACAAATCTCAGTGAAATGAGGGAAAACCTGGCTGAAAATGGGACAGAGAGGCTGTGAACAGGGCGCCCCACCCATATCTCCTTGTCATTCTTTATTCATATAAATGCCAAGGGCATCCTTCTGCCAGTTCCTACCAGCCTCGCCAGAAGGTTCCTCCCGGCCTGCACGTGCGGCAGCCCAGATGCAAGGGATGGGGGCGTGGGGGTGGGGTTGGGGCCCTGGGAGCAGCTCTCAGCCACTGACGCAAGGATTAGTGAATGCAAAGCCTGGCTCCCCACTCCTTTGGTGAGACAACTCTGAGTCACGTTCAGAACCATTTCCCAGAGTCCCCAGTGGGACTCAGGCCACGCGCCCACAGGGGAAACCTGCTCCAGGACACCCTGTATTGGCTCCTTCCCTGTGGCATCTGCAGGTGCTTCCTGGGTGCGCCACCCGCAGACTCATTCACGCTGAAATCCTTATCTCAGAATATAGCCTGCGGTTCCTGGTGGCTCCTCAACCCTGAGGTGGAGAGTCAGTGGGAGTGACCCAGAGGGGCCGGCGGCCTCTGCTGGGGGCAGGGGGCGCTATGTGCAGGGCAGGCACAGGCAGCGAGGCGCGGCAGCTGTCTAGGGGTGGCTTGTGACCCAAGCTTCTTACACCACCCCGCACAAAATAAAATGCAATATTCAAATCAGTTGAGGTCCTGGAGGAAGAGAGCGGTTGCACAGGCCTGGTGGTGAATTTGCAGAAGCAGATTAACCCAATCTGCATACTAAACAGCATGTAAATTACGTTATTTCAACCCATAAGTTTAGACATGTCCATAGGAATAAAAATTTATGACAGTGATAAGATGTATGGTTGGCGTAAATAAGCTAGTCCAAGCAAAATATGCTAAAAGGGTTATGGAAATTCTCCAAATTAAGTGAGTGAAGGCAGCCCCAGCCTTCAGCCAGGAGGTGGGGAGCCGACTGCTGGCCCTGGGGCCACCCTCTGCTCCCATCACTGCAGGGAGGGGAGAGAACGGTCAGTCTCATGCACAGATGGGGTAGCTGTGACCCTGAGGAGGTGGCCTTGCCTTTGGAAGGGGTCACCCTTAGAGATGGAGCAGAAACCACTCCAGGACCCAGGATAAATCCTTCCAATAATATTATGTTTAGCATATGCCTAGCTCACTCTGAGCCCTCCACATGTTCTATTCATTAAATTCTTACAACTACCCCATGGGGTGGGTACTACTGTGGATCCCATTTCAGCGTGAGGAAACTGAGGCTCAGAGGTTAAGCATGCAGTAAGTAGCAGGACTGAACCCAGGCCGCCTGCCCCCAGAGGCTGCGTATCCAACCACAGTGCTCTACCGCCTCCACTGAACGTCACGCCGAAAGGAACTTTGGGAGTTACTTCAACCCTCTCACCTTACAGATGAGAAAACTGAGGCCAAGGGGACACGGTGACTTGCCCAAGGTCATGCAGCTGGAAAACGGCAGGGCCAACATTGTGGCCTAGGCTGTCAGACATCACGTACAAAGCTCCTTCAGGTGCCCAGGGCACCCCCTCCATTTTGTCCCTTGCAGTGACCTGGGAAGGCTCACCAAGCTGGCATCAGGCAGGGACTACCAGTCTTACTTTTCTTTCCCGTGTGACCGGAGTCCCCGGGGAGAAGCTCCGCCCTCAGTAGATTCGCAAAGGGCAGAGCAGAGGGCATTCAGCTTCTGCTCTCAGAAGGTTCTTTCACCGCCAGACTACCCTGCCCAGCCATTCGAGGCGAGAGAACGTAGCCCTCACCTTTATGGCTAGCTCCTCCTTCCAAATGTCTCGGCTCTGTCACTTGGCTCAATCATCACTGTTCCCAAGAGCCGGACTCTCTTGGCCAGGGTTTATTCTGTTGCAAGTGGTCAACCCAAACTCAAACTGGGGGACTGCGAAGCCAGGGTGGAGTGGGCTTGGTCCAGGGATTCCAACAATATCTTCGGGACTGGTGTCCCCGTCTGTGCTCCCTCCACCTGTGGGCCACACCCTTAGGGAGGGGCTCTCCACACATGGGAGAGAGAACAGCCCCACACCTGCATTCTGAGGGCCTCCCTGCAGCAGGGAGAGAGACTCCCTCTCCCAGGGTAGATAAGTCAAGTCCATTCATTCATTCAGCAAGGATTTAAAGAGCACCTACTGCGGTCAGGAATCAAGGAGACGGCCATAAACAAAACAAGTATAAGTGCGTGCCCTTATAGAATAGGACACCCATTTGGAAGCAGGGTGGGGAACAAATAAAAACCAGGCAAGAACATAGTGTACTATATAGTGATGATTGCAAGGAAAAGCAAACACGGAAAGGGAATAGGCGTGCCAAGTGGCACGTTATTAGATTGGCGCTGGGGGTGGGTGGAGAAGCACTCACTGAGAAGGCGGCATATGAGCAGAGAGCTGAGGGAGGCCACAGAGCGAGCAGAGCAGGTGTCTGAAGGAAGAACATTGCTGGCATGAGGGTGAACAGAGAAGGGACGGTGTGACTAGAGCTGAGTGAGAGAGGGGGAAGTAGAGATAACAGGGTCAGAGAAATAATGGGTGGGGCAGGGAGAGAACACATTTTATGTATGGCCTTGTAGAGAGAGACCTGGGTTGTCACCAAAGGGTTGGGGGCAGGGAAATGACATGATCTGACTTGCATTTTAAAAGGCTCAGTGTGGCTGCTGCGTTGAGGACTGACTGTAGGGACACGAATTGAAACTCGGAGACTGTGGCACTAACTCAAGGGAGAGATGATGGTGGCTTTGACTACACTAGGGTGAAGGGTGATTAGATTTGGGACATGTTTTAAAATGGATCCCAAATGACTTACTGATACATTGACAGAAAGAAAAGTGATGAGAATGTCTCCAAGATTTCCAGCCTGAGCAAAAGGAATGAGGGAATTGTTATCAACAGAGATGGAGACAGCTACAAAAGGCAGGTTTGGGAGGGAGGGAAACGATCAGGGAAAACCCACTGACACTCATGGGGTCCCATGCCCACAATTCGCCGCACGAGATGGGCCAGCCTGGGCCCGTGCCCCTCCAGTGGTGGGAGGCAGGACATCAGAACTGACAGCCCCATTAGGAACCTATGGGACACAGGAAAGCCATCATTCCCCCAAGGGAGAATTGCGGGGTGTGACTTCCTCACAAGTAGAGAAACGAGAGAGAGAGAGAGAGGCATTGTGGCTTGTCCAAAGTCACACAATTTCTAGGAAATAGGAAATTTCTCCCCTCCCCCTGTTCACCCACATGCACAAAAGCTGGCTGACTGGAAGCCGAGTCCCATTACCTGGCATCAGTGAGCGCCTGCATGGAACACGGCGAAATGTGGTCAGGTTGGCAAAATACAGCCACACGCACCAGTCAGAAGCAGTGGCCGTCTCTGAATCCTCAGGGGCTGGCACAGTGCTGGCACGCGGTAGGTGCTCCAGAAATGTTTACTGAACGAATTAACAAAGCAACTGGAGCCCCATTGAGCTAGCCATTGGAAAACAGGGGACTTTTGCTCAACTTCTTCCTAGGCTGCAAAAAGATTTAGGCCATGGTCCTACTCTGACCACCTCCCCCAGTATCTCTTTGAGCCAAATTTGTAGACAGGCAGGACCACCTGTCTTCCTTCCCCACAGTGGGGGGTGGGCCAGGAGCCATGGTAGGTAGCTACCTGCTGCCTGGAGGCTGTGGCTTTGGTTTGGGGAGTGGGGACTGGGCAGCAGAGCCTGACCCTCCAGGCCACAGCCCCCCACACACCCCGGCTCACAGCAGCTCCCCATCCTGGCTCAGGAGCTGCCACTGCTCAGGCTGGCCCGGGACTGGCCCTGCTGCTGAGTTTCGTTCAGCGAGTTGGAAGGAGGAGAAGAGAGAAGTGGTGCCTGGCACCTAAAACCAGACAGGGACAACTGGGGCCTCTAAATTTGAGTCTAAATGGAGGGAAAGAGAAAAGAATGAGGAGGGGGAAGAAAGGAGGAGAGAGGGAGAGAGAGATTGATTCCCCCAAACCAGGCGGCGCCCCGAGGCTCTGGCTGCTCCCATCTGCACCGGCATCATTCATCCTCCTGCAGAGAAGCTAGAGGTGCCTGCCAGTGGGCAGTGGGGGTAGAGAGGAGAGGCAGGAAGGGCCATATCCTGACCCTTCTCCGCACCCCTTCTCTGCCCTTCTAGCCCCAGGACTACAACACCAGGCTCTCTTGCGGTGCTTCTGGGAGGGTTTGTCAGTGGGAGGCACTGGCAGAGGTCAGAGGGCGGGAGGAGAGAAAGGCTGGGGCACTTCCTCCCTGTGCCCTGCCTCCTCCAGGGCCACGTCTCTGGCTCTAGCCCTGCACAACTGCAGCTCCTACGGGGCAGCCTCCTTTGCACAGTGGCTCTGGGGGCACCATTCCCTCCCCACACCTCTCCAGCATCAGGGCTTGTGCACGGCTAGTCCCTGGGTGCCTCAGCATTCTGTGTGTCTTCCCTTAACACTGCCTACACCTCTGTAAATCACCCCTTTTTTAAGGTCTCTTCATTTGAACCATCTGGGATGAATCCATCGTCTTTTGGGGACCCTGGCTGAGACAGGCCCCAAGCCTCCCTGGGGCATCCTGAGCACTCATCCTTGAAACCTAGCAGCAAACAATGACCAAGGGGGCAACTTCGCTTATCCAAAGTGTGGGGACTAAAGGTCTTTGCGCTAGGCGCCGTGGAGGGCCCAGAAGTGAGTTGGATTTGGAGCCCATTTGAAGCGCCCTGTCCAGCCAGAGCTAAGGCTGCAGAGATAGAGGGTCATTATCTGGAGTCCCCGGCTGCCTGGGACTCCTTAGCACACTCAGCCCCTCACTGCAGCCAACGCCTGGGGCTGCCGTCCCCTTCGCGTTCCCTCTCAGACCGCCATAGAGTCATCACTTTTCCATTCAAGGCTGCCCTGGATCTTCAATTTTCCTTGACTTCTGATAAGGATGGAGTTGTACGAAGGGGCAGCAGAGAGCAGAGTTCCCCGGTGGGCTTTGTGTTGCCTCCACACCTCTCAACCCTTAGGCCAGTGGCTGCACGGACTATGCAGTCAATAGGCATTTGTCAAAGAAGCAAATGCTCTTCCTAAGTGGAGGGGCAAGCACGCCAGGAAAAGCCAAGGCCCCTGGTGCTCCATCGTTCCAACATCAGTCCGACAGTGATCTCCAGACAGAAATGCTAAGCACAGACATAGTATGATAACCAAGCAGGTCCCTAAACTGAAGGGTCACATGCAACGGAGTATACCACCAAAGGAGAGCAAGAAATGTGGGCACAGAGTGATACAAAGCTGTGGAAGAGTCTCTATGGGCACGGGTAAGAGCATACTTTGGAGCCAAACTGCCCAAGTTCAAATCCCACTTCTGCCTCTTACTTGCTGTGTGACCTTGAACAAGTTACTTAACTACTCTGTGCTTCAGTTTCCTTACCTGTAAATTGGGGATGGTAATAGTACCTACCTCATAGATTTGTTGTGGAGGATAAATTAGTGATGAAGCTAGTAAGTTGTGAAGCAAAAGCTCTTAGAACAGTCACGGCACATAATGGTTGCTATCTATGTGTTCGCTAGTATTTTGATTTGCTATAATGAAAGAACAAATTCACACGGGCAGAAGGGTGAATGCCGGCTGGGTAGACATGCCAGCACTGAAGGTTATCAGTCAAGTGACACCAAAGCATTCTTTCTTCTTTGTATTTTCTAACTTGACAAAAATTTTGTGATTCTTTCTTACTATTACAAAACAAATGGAACCACAACTTATGCTTCAAAGTTACATAGCAATTTCATCTTCTTTTGAAGTTGGTTCTATAATGTCTCTTATATGATTTTCTTCCATTCTAGGAAGTTGAGGGGCAGCCGCCACTTGTGATGCAGGACTTCGTACGGGAGTCCAATCCCACAAAGGAGGAATCCCGGTTCTTCCTGGAGTGGGATCCTAAGGGAGCCCTTGCCCCCAGATGGAGAAGAGATGGCAGGTGCAGACGAGTGGCAGCCCAGCGTAAGTAAAAGAACAAAGATTCTGGAGTTCGGTCAGAGTCCAAATCCCAAAAGGACCACTTATGAGCTGCGTGACCTTGGAAGAGTGGCAAGTTCCTGAAGCTTCAGTTTCCTCATCTACAGAGGGGAGTGACAGCCCCTCTTCCAGGAACTGTAACGAAGGTCGATTAGGTAAGACAAGGTCCACAGAGCGCCTGACGACGAGCCTGCTTCGGCATAGGTGCCTATCGTACCTTGTACTTTCTCGTTCCCTGGAGAAATGTCCTTATTCCCCACTGGCGGCCTGGGCACAGGGAAACTGCAGCAGGTGCCCAGGCCCTCCTGGTGTGGTCTCATGCCAGGACGCTCTGCCCGGAGGAGAAGCTGCTGGCTCAATCCCAGATGCTCAGAGGCCCCTCTGAGCTGGCCCCGTTTCCAGAATTGGCTGAGGGCGCCTCAAAGAAGCGAACGCCTCCAGGAGGATGAAAGGAAAGCTTGAGCAAAGCTTTGAAGCCTGCCATAACGCTGGACCAGCCCCTCCTCCCTGCTCGGATGGCCCCTGAAGAGGGAGACACAAAGAGAATCTGTGATGAGCAAATGAGGGACAGCCGAGAGCCAGGATTTGTATCAACAGCTTAATTCTCTGCTTTCTTGTCAGCCCTGATGGCTGGCAGCAAGGATAATTTTAAATGAAGAATGTTTTTCAAGGAGGAGCAAGAGTCCCTCGTCTGAAACTAATTTGTTGTCCAAAATTACACTGCAGAAGTTTAGAAGGTGCAGATTAAGTTGCCCATGAAAATACAGCCAACTCTTGATTATCTACACTCATGGATAATCCAAAACCAGCAGATATCTCAATGTGATTCTACTTGGTTTCATAACCCAAGATTATTTTTCCCTCGGCATGTTTAGCTTTCTTCATTTAATTGTCTTCGGGGTATAGTCAGAGAGCTAGGGGATGTATAACCTTCTGTTAATTGCAAAATAACCAAGGTTTCAGCACCAGGCCCTGCAATGCAGGAGTTGCCTGGATGGTATTTGTAGATAAAAATACTGTTCAAGAGAATGAAGAAAAAGAAAGTGAAAAAGAAGAAAAACTATTGAATACCTGTACTTTCCACATACAGACCAAGAAGAAGCAATTAAGAGCGCAGGCTTTGGATTAGATTGCCCAGATTCAAATTCCAGCTCTCTTACCAGGTATGACTTTGAGCACTTTATTTAATCTCTTAAAGCCTCAGTTTTCTCATCTGTAAATTAGGGTTAATAACAGTAGCAATGTTAGAAGGCTGTTGTGAGGACAAAATGAGATCATCTATGTGCGTAGCATGGGGTCTAGCACCCAGAAGCACTCACTGGCTATAAATTAATGTCAGTGAACATTAGTTACCACCAGCTCTCAGCAAGCTGAGTGGCTGACATCCTTCAACCTGTGCTCCATAACACAGGGACTGTGGACAGTGTGTAGCCTTCTCAAGCCCCCCCAGGAAGGGGAATGACGCCAGGCTTCCTAGGGAGAGGCGGCTGCAGCTGTGGGTGGATACTGGGGTTCTCTGGAGAGTCAGGACAGCTGTCAGTTCCTGTGGGTGCTGAGCAAACAGCCCCGCCATCCAATCTTAATTATCCTGCCTAATAGGGTGAGGCGGTTATGATTCATGGAAAATTGGCCATTGGCAGCTCGGCTTAGAAGAGCAAACAGCCATCACCGGCAAGGCACAAACATCAGGTCAAGAGAGAGGCTCAGGTGTGCAGAGAGGGAAGTGCGGGGACTAAGGGCTCTTCTCCCGAAGCTGCTGTATGGGGAAGGCGAGGTCAGAAGGTCTTCAGCTCACTCAGATGTGCGTCTGAGAGGCGGACAAATGCAATAGGGAGTACAGAACTACCCAGGTAAACAGTCCAGAGTGCAGACACCAGGAGAACGGCTCCGGAGCCCAAAGGTCCAGAGTTTATCCCAGCCATGCCCCTGTCTCTGGAGGAACTCAAAAGAGCTCAGATCAAGGTGAAGTTGCAGAACAGCACTTTCCCTAGAGTAAGGTGACCTCACTTCTAGATCTGACTCTGCCAAGAACTTAGTAATAGTATCAGTAGTAGTAACAGCCTCTTATTATAAACCGTGTATCGTGCTAAGCTCTTTACACAGATGATCCATTTAATCTTCACAACAGCTTTATTAGGAAAGTATTATTTTTGTCCTCATTTTTCAGATGAAGGGATGAGTCTCTAACTGTAAAGAGATCTCCTTAAGTCGCCCAGCTAATAATAAGTGGATGATCTGGGATTCGAACCAAAGTCCCTGTGACTCCCAAGTCCCTGCTTTTAACCAATCCCTTGGGCCAGTCACTTCAGCTAGAGAAACACAGTGGCTTCATCTGCAAGGAAAGAATATCCAGCCCCAAATTGTGTAAGAAACCCCAGAAAGAAAACTGCCGGAGTTGGGAGCTGCAGCCTTCTGCACCGTGCCTGTCGGGGTGGGCTACACAGCTCCCGGGAGACAGGGCTCAGAAGCCGGGCTCGAGGGCGACAGCCATGGAGGTAACGACAGTCATTTTCGTTTTATATTCTTTATAGCATGGACTGTCAAGTGTCTCCCTGTGCCTTCACGCCCCCCTTCTCAGACCCCTTCCATTCCCTCCACTTCCCAGGCTGTAGAGCGCAGAAGGCCACGGCCGGGCGCCTTGGGTAGATGCTCCGCTGACACTGGGCTTGGCCTCTGCCGACCCCAGTCCCTTTCTGTGCCTGCCACGGGCCAGTCACAGGCACTCAGCGGGCTTCAGGTCTGGAGTCCACTTGGAGCTGCCCTAGACCCCAGGAGATGAAGGACACAGAGGCGACTGTTTGTGAAGGGGCTTCTGACTGCCCTCCGCCCCTTTTTCTCCACCCCCCTCCCCTCAGCACGTCTCTGTCCCTATGGGGATGAGCTGGAGAGGGGGCGTCTGAGACAGCTCTGTCTGGGTCTGAATGAAGCCAGGCCTGGTTTTCTGATTTGAGAGACATCTAGCACAAGGCTGATCAGCACTCAGAGAGCAGCGGGACTCACTCCGCTTCCCCCTCCAACACCCTCGGCTGCAGAGCCAGCATCGTGCGCTCGGCAGACTGAGTTTTCTGAGTCTGTACATAGTCCTCAATCCTCAATCCATTATCCCTACTGCTCCCCCATTTCTCTCTGCATTTGCCCTATCTACCACCAGGCAGTCCTCCGTCCCCTCCCATGAGTTGGAGAGAAGAGTGTCAGAGTTGGGAGGGACCTTACCGATTGTGTGGTCCAAACTTTCATTCTACTAGTGAGGCACGGAGGCCAGAGGGGCAGCAGGACCACAGGCACGTGGCTGGTTAGAGTCGCTTGCATTCCTGTTCAGTGTCACCTCCTCCTGAGGGAAGCTTCCTCAAGGTCTGGGAGCAAGTGCCCAGAGCAGGGCTTGGCACCCAGGGCCTCTTGGCAGGGGTGGCTGACTGGCAGGCCATCTCGTCCCCCCTTGTGCTCTCCCTCAGGCTTGGCAGGAGGGGAATGGACTAAACAATGACCGATGGCCTCCCTGAGCCCTGGGATCCAGCAATCACTTCCACCCAGTCTCCCCCCAGGATAAAGAATAACTCCTGAGACTCAGGTACAGATCAGGAGGTGAGCTTGGTAGTCAATGGAGAACTTTGGCCCAAAGAAACAGATCACAGTGTAATTGGCCACAGCTCCCAGAGCCTGCTTCGTCCCCTCCCCACCCCTAACCCCACTCCCACCCCAGCTCTCTTGCCTTGGCTCTCTATCTGAGCCAGGAATTTGCTTCTCAGAGAGTAATTGCCCCTGGCGCCCCTCACTTCTAATCAACAAGGCAAAGTATTAGTTCCTGGGAGCGTGATTGATTTCCAGGGACTTGGAACTTAATTACATTTTAGCAAAGTCTGTTTGGAATCCTCAGAGAAGCGAGACACTTTCTGTTCTTTGAACTTACCACATAGGAGGGCTTCCAGCATCTCAAATACTCCATTCATCCTTCCTCGGGCCAAGGGAGGGGCGTGCTATGGCTGTCAGTTTTAATCTTGCCTTACCCAAGATCGCTAACCCCTGGAGTTTGGCCAGATGAACTTGGCTCTCTCATGCGGAAGAATTCCTTGTGAGGTCTCCCCCACACCAGCAGTGTCCCCACCATGCGCGGGGAAGTGTGAGTCCAGGTCTGTGCACGGCCCGCCCCACCGCAGCAGGCTCAACCCGCCAGCCTGCCTGCTGCATCAAGCCGGTCCAGGCCTCTGGCCCCAAATCTCAGCCTCAGGAGGGATGCTTGCTATTATTCTAATCGTCTTCATCATTACTATTAATAATTACCATTACTGAGCACTAACTATGTGCCAGGCGCTGTAAGATCCTTTGCACATACCAGCTTATTCCATCTTTACAAAATGCCTAATGAGATAGACATTACTCTCTTTATTTACCAGAGAGGAAATGGTGGCTCAGAGAGGTTCGGCACTTCACCCAAGACCATAGAGCTAGAAGTGGCCAAACTGGGCTTAATGTGGCCCCATCCCTTTGGAAACTTACCCCAGTAGCCAGTTCGGCACGTTCTCTGCTATTCTGCTGACTTGCTCTGTCCCTTGTCTCTGCAGGACCACCTTGCCTATAGTGGCACATCCCCTCCAGCCCTGCAGCCCTGGGCCTAACAGCCAGGGTGCTGCTCTTGCTTTCATGAGTACCTGAGCGTATAATGAAACAAATGGGCCAAATGATAACAACTGGTGAATCTAGGTAAAGGCTACACAGGAGTTCTTTGTGGCATTCTCCTAACTTTTCTGTAAGTGAGAAGTTATCTAAAAATGAAAAGCTTTAAAAAGTAGAGCTCTGGTTCAATGTATGTATCTATTTATAGTTGTTTTGCAGTCTCGGTCTATACTGTGCATTTTACATTAATGATTGAAAGCTCAAGGATGATTTTAGTAACACCTATACAATAAAGCCATATGAGATTGCTTTTCAGATGACAGAGTGCTATAAATAAATAAATGCTGTAAGAAACGACGTAGGGGAAAATGCACTTGATGACAGCCACGTGCTTATCTGGCCTCCAAGAATCATAAGAGCTGGATTCCCTGTCTCTCTGTTGAAACTCACCTGTCAGGTAGCCTGTCATCAAACCTGCCTCCTCCCCGGCCCCACACCCCTCCCCCACACCTGGATTATCAGACAAGACGCAAGGTCATTGGAGGTTCTTGCTCACAGACCCAAATTTTTAATCCTGGGATGGATTTTAGTTATGTTTCAAATCTGAGAGTTTCCTATGGGTTAGATCAGCACAACTCTTGAGGGCGTACTAGGGAAGAGGTCTAAGTTTTTAGAAATAGATCATTCTAGAAAGATCAGAGTTTGTAATCTACTTGCCAAGCATCCATATCAGTGAAAACTGCTGCTTCATAAAAAGACAGAGGTAGCACGGACAACCCTGAGGATGTTCATATATCTGAGCAGCACAATGCCGGGAGAACTGTAGACACTGCCACATATACACCCCAGCCTGTGACTTCCTCCACCCATTTCCATAGCCAACGTAGATACAGCCCCAAATCTGAAGCCTCTGTCTTCAGACATTCTGGAAGGAGCAGTCAACCAGCTCCCTGGAGCATGACTCATCACCCTGCAAATACATGGCTCCAGCCCAGCCCTTCCCCTGACCCTGGCTGCAATATAGGTGAAAGCACATGTCAGGGGTATCCTGGCCCACCAACCTCTGGATCTCTAGGGCACACTCTCTAGATGCATCTCTGAAGACACCTGTGGTTTTGAGAGCCACCAAGTCATTGCTAGAAGTGGAGGAGCAGAAAAGAAGTGACAGTGAAGAAGGAAGCCTGAGGGTTGGGGTAGGAAAGGGGAGAGAAACCACGTCTGCAGAAATTTCCAAACCTTTCAGTGAGGACAAGGAGAGCCGCCCTCCGTCTCCTCCTGGCCCTCCCTGCCAGCCCCTTGCCACCCCATTTACATGGGCCCATTCATCAAACAGCCTGGAAACGTCCACAAGCAGCCAGATCCAATCTTGCAGACAGCAGTGAAGGCTGGCCCCGCTCAGCAGCAAAGCTCAGCTTTAACCACCCCAGCAACTCCAGGAATAAAAGTGCAGGAAGGAAACAGCACACGGCACAAAGGCCGTGGCAGAGAGAAGTGAGGCTCCCAGCCTCAGTCCAGGAGGCCTACTCAGGAAATGGCATGAGGGGCCAGGGCCACCTTGAAACCCCCAACAGGAGATAACGACCCAGAGCTGGTGCCTGTGATTCTACCAGGAGCCAGATGCCCTGCAGGGCAAGTACCCTCGGAAAATATCAGAGAGTTAGGTGGGTTCCTACCAAGGCAGAAATGAGAGCATTAGGAGCAGAACTGACCTGAAGATAGTGGGATTAGGGGGCACCCCCAGAAGGAAAGGGCATGGGGAGAAGAGGCCCTGGCTCTGCCCAGCTGCTTCCCTCCTGGTCAGGAGGACTGGATATGGCCCACCTCCCAACACTCAGCTCTCTGTCATCCTTTTCTGTCCTAATGCTTTTTCCTACTTCCAAGTTGACTGAGCAACAGTGTTTACCGTCTTCCCTGCACCCCCCTCCCTACTCCATACGTGCACATTCATTTCAAGAGTGACCCTGGGCCTCTCCTCCCGTTTGAATGAACCAGCTCTTGTCTCTCACTTGCCATTGTCCACAGAGTCCAGCCTTCCCCCTTCACTCCTGAGACTCCCTCCTCCTAACTCTTTCCCAGCGAGTCTCCCTACCGCTGGGAACGGGGAACTACAGAGACAGACTGGGAAACTAGAGACAGTGGAGGCAACCTGTGAGTCTGGGCTGGGCGGCTGCCGGCCTCCTGTGACTAAGCCTGCCCTTCCTCCCAGAGGCCTGGTGCGCTGGCGTGACCAGGAGGACAGCCCAGCCCCAAAGCTGAGGGCAGGGCCAGGGGCAAGTGAGAGGGAGTGAGCTGGTGTAACAAAAATCAGCACCACCAGGATACTCCCTATTGGATTGTTTACTATGTGTCTGGCACATGGCCAAGCTCCCTATCTCATTTATTCCTCAAAACAGCCTTTAGGTAGGAATTTTCTCCATTTACAGATGAGAGATACAACTTTCAGATAGATGAAGTAATGTGCCCAAAGCCACAAAAATGAGTTAGAGTAGGATTCAGAGATATGCCGGCTGTGGTCCCAATGGCAATCTTAGCTTCTCTACTCAAATCTCACCTCTCACCTGCAGGCAAGAGAAGGTGGGTGCAGGGGAGGGGCTGTGCAGACACCTCAGAGGGACCCTGTCCCTTCACTCAGTCACCAGCTAAGGTAAGGGGTCCTCATCGGTCCTGTGTCTAGGCCCAAGCTCCTCACCTGACAGCACCTGTGATCAGTCCCAGGTACTTTTTTAATTCTTCCAAAGACTCAGGTGACCCCCTGGGCTGGGGATCAGGACCCCACCTCTATATCCAGTTCTATTCACTGCCTCTTACTGTGATTTTTTTTTTCCTCTCCTGGCCTCATTTTACCCACCATAAAAGGGCTAATGTTTACCAGCATCTCCCTCTATTCTACAGAACAGCCTGAGGACACATTAAAGATGAAAAAGAAAAGAAAAAGATTGACACTTTGAAGAGGAAGAATATTTGTTGTTACTGATATTGACATTGTATCTGAACAACAGGAGGTTCCTAGCCAGACCTTCTGCCCCTGCAGCCGAGGGAGCTCCGTAGAGTAGACTGGGGTCAGTCAATAAGCTCAGAAGCTCTGGAACCCTGAAAGGGGATCAGATGCCCTGAAAGAAACAACCCGATAGTGCTTTTTTCTGCTAGAGCAGGCCAAGGTTCCAAAGGTTGGGGCAAGGCCAGGTGCAGGGCAGAGAAAGTCTCTCACTGGGCCGAAAAAAAGAAAGGATGAAATATGGAGGAGGAAGGGAGAAAAGATCCTGTTTTCTATGTCTAAAAATTCACTCAAATGATCAAGCTTTAAAAGCTGTCTGAGCTGTTCAAAACAGACGAAAGCTCTGCTTAGTTGTGTTGGGCTGGGCTGGGCTAAGAAGACACATTTATAAAACATCAAAAGGAAGATACCAGTAGCTGCTCACAGCCCTCAGACCCAACTCCTCTGGGAATTTCTTTCCAGAAGGATATTTCTAGGGTCTCATGCATGGGAAAGCCAGAGTTGGAGATTCACGTGGTCAACTACCCCACCCACCTCAATAACATAGTCATCACCCTGGAGGGAGGGAGGGAATATTGAGGCCCTCAGAGAAGAGATGTTTTAATTATCCCCTATTTGCTTTTGGACATCGACAAGGATGATACATGCAATCCTCAACTAATATTTATTGATTACTTTGTGCCAGCCGTTGTCCTACACTTGTGTGTGAATGAGTGGTCATTAATATGTGGCCCCTGTTCCCCAGGACTTCTTGACTCATGGAAGAGAAAGACACACTGACAACTAGCCATGAATGCACATTATGCAGGGTGCAGTAATGGTGATATGAAGAAATTCCTAGGGGAACACAGAGGCAGGACTGAGGGAGTCGTCACAGAAGAGGCAACATTTGATCTGGTTACAAAGGATGAGTGAGAATTCTCTAAGAGAGCAGAGGCATGAGAACTCTCAGGCACAGAGAATAACTCCAGCCTGTGCAAGATCATATGAAAGAGCACAACAGACTTGGCTGGATGGGAGTGTGGCATGCACAGGGCCTGCTGTGGTGGCCGATAGCCAGGATCACAAGCAACCACTTCCTGGGCACTGGGCACTGGGCCCAGGGCAGGGGTGCCATAGGGTAGTCATGTTGGAAAGAACACTCAGTCTTTTACTACATTTATGAAAGGATCATTAGGATATTTTACCAAAATTCCAATTTCCTCCCTGAAGTTATTCTAAAATCAGAGAGATTTTACTGGGGTCTGAGTGAAGAAGATCCTGGACTCTCCCTCCTCATCCCCTGTCCCGGGGCTGTGCTAGCACTAGACTGTTTGCCCTCGGATTTATTCTTCACCCTTCCTGTGTTCTCTCCCACTTGATGGTGAGGACAGGGGCAGCTGGCCTCTGCAGGTCGCATCTCCCAGGCTTCTGGCTGGGCTCGGACAGCAGGAGGGACTGTCAGGAGAGCAGAGGGCAAGATGAAGGGAGAAGTCAGGGTGTCCCCCACCCACTTTGTCTCAGGTAGTGTCCCTGCAGCAGCTGTCACTCCTCCGTGCCCCACTGGACACATCCACCATGGTTCCGCTTCCATCTAGTGACCCCAACCCCTGGGCTCTGGTGACATCTCACCCTCCCTTTGTCTCCCCAGCCTGGGGGTGAAGGGGTCTTCCAAGTGTTGCTAGTCTCTGCATTCCCACATCATCTCCTGCTTGGCTTCCCAACTCTTCTATTACCAGTTTCTTACACAAAGTTCTCTCTGCTGTAAATACTTAAAGTGGTCTCTCTCTTCTGATTTGTACCCTGATTAAAACTGAGACTGAATTTTAGTTATCTTTAGGTCTCCCACAGCACCTGATACGGTGATTTTCTGAGAGAGCGCTAAATATTTATTGGATGGATGGATGGATGGATGGATAGTTAATTAAATAGGTGAATGATAGTATGATTGGGTGGATGAAAAGTTGGATGGATCTTCATGATTTAATGAGGATGTTTTAATTTTGTAAAAATAAAGGAGTAAACTCTAAGAGAATTACCGAGAGTAATTCCAAGAGGTACCAAATGGCCAGGAGTTTAGAACAGCCACAAGTCAAGCCAAAAGAGAATCCAGCACCTGGAAAAACACAAAGAGGAGACTTTGTCAAGTTTATTCCTTGTTGCATCTGAACTGAGCGACTTATTCTTTCGCTCCCTCTCTGGATTTCTTTCTGCATTGGCAAAGGGCAAGGGGGAAGTTGTGTCAGTGGCAAACAGTCCTAATTCTCATCTGGCAGACATTGCTGTCACATTTATTATGCCTGAGTCTCTGCGAAATGAAGGCGTTATAATGGAAGGTGCCTCGTCGCCATTGATTCTCAGTCATGTACACTCGAAGAAGATGCCAAATGGCTACAGTCCTGGGCTGGAAAGAGCCTGATTGGCCAATTGACTGCAGTCTGTGGGGTTCTTGGGGATTTCCAGCAATTACCTTCTCAGAATCCTGCATCCTTGTTCTGAGTAGATTGCCTTGAATAATTAACAACTCAGAGACCAAGTCCTTCCAAAGCCACTTTGTTCATTCCCCTCACAAACAGGGTTATACTGAAAGATGTTCAATAAGAGATATTTCTGTCTTAGCCGCTGACACTGGTATATGAGAGCATTGAACATCTGAGTTCCTGGCCCTGCCACTCACCTGCTGAGTTCCATGACAAAGGCAGTGCCTTTCCATGAGCTTAAGATTTCTTTCCCTCTCCTACCTCCTTCACTAGGTCCTTGTGAAGCCCAGATGAGATGATTGTGAAAACCTTAAAGCTCAACACAATGTCATTTGTTTTATAGTCAATCAGTTGTCTGCACAGATCTAACCTAAAGCCGTCTAGCTGCACCGTAATCCCAGGCCATCTTGTCCTATCATACATGACGGATCTGCCCACTGACGAATCCAGACGCAATAGATTGTATTAAGAGTAAGAGAGCAACAAGAATTCACTTAAGAAAAGAGGCTGCCACTAAGCAGATGTACTGATGAAGAATCACCAGGGTAGATGGTGTGTGTCTTTGGTTCCCTCACCTCCTAGCATCCTTCTCCTTATCCCTAAGAAAAATTCCTCATCTAAGGTTTCCTCCAAAGGCCAGTGCTCTGAGTCTACCAAATAATGCTCATCTCCCCATTTCCTACATCAGCTTTTTCCTCTTCCTCTTCCTCTTCCAGTGCTGCTGACCTCCTCTTAGTGTCATGATTTAAAAATGCCGGTCGAGTCAAGTCACACCGAGGTATACCATAGCGTAGCGCTCCCCTGTCATCCACGGAGCAGTGACTTGCTAAAGGCTGAACATTAGCCCTGAAGTCTTCAGATGATGTTTCAGACAGAGCAAAGGAGATGTGTGGAGTGTAGAAAGTGGAAGAGAAGGCCTTTAAGAAGGTCCAAGTTACACTTCTAGAAACGAATGACTCAGACTCAAAGTAAAACCAGGATGGTACTGTTGAAAATCTTTCTTTCATTCTGTTCTTCTTCCTTCCAGCCCAATTCAAAGTTGGAGGCCAAAGGCAGATTCACCCAGAGTATTTTTATCCCCACATATCTAAGGGGTTACAGAAGCAGGTTCTTTGGTTGACGGCACTTCGAATGGGAGAGATTCCTCCCTATCCAAATCCAGTTTGCAGCCAACTCCCAGGCCTTCTCATGAGAACCAACCATTTTATAAAACTTTCCTGGGTTCATGCCAGGCTAGCCTCCTCTGCCATACTGGCTGCGCCAGTGCTTCCTCTCTGCACCATGGGCTGGTGAGTGGAGCATAAATCTACTTTTCAGATTAGCTACAACAAAGCATAGAGAAATCAGGAAGTCAACTGACACTGACTCATGCAATGCATTGCAGAACCAATTTAAATGATCAAGTCAATCGATAGTTACTACTTACTGAGCATCGGCCAACTCTGGTTATGCTCTGCTCGGAATACCCACCCCTCACTTCATCTTCACAGACCCTTTTGTGACTCCAGCCTTACTGACCCCACCACCACTATCACCAATAATCAACTTGACAGGAGCTGTCCAGAATTTCAGCACTGCACATCAAAACAGGGGGTTGGGATGGGGGTAAGGGGACCTGACTGGCTTCCTGTTTCTCTCTTTGCCAGAAGCCGATGGGAAAGGTGGGAGGAAAAGGGCTATTTATTTTTCTAATCTTGCCCAAAACGATCTCTATTCTGAGGGTCAGTTCCCTCCACCCCTATCCCAAGCCCAACATTAGCTTGACTGACAGTAGCCCCTGCACCAGCAGAGTTCCAAGAGGCCCTAACTGACCCTGTTTACATTGCATGGAAGTGCCTCTGCACTGCAGAACTTCCAGTTTCAGGGTTTTGCAAATTTTATGAGAATTTTCAGTCAAGCTGATTTTTAGCTCCCCTTTTCCCCTCCAGCTAAAATCGAGATCTTTCATCCAGCTCTGATCTCAGAAGGACGTTTTTCTCAGCACTTGGGACATGATTAAATAACAGGCACACGTGCGTACACCAGCCCCAAACCCTTTTATTTCCCAGATCTTTCTTCAGCAATGAAGCTTGAAATGGAAAACTACTGTGCAGAGAAACTTAAGCAGCAAGAGGAAGAGGAATAGACAATGTGCCAGCCGGCTCCTTCTGGACAAAGAAGTGAGAAGTTTGCTCCGGAAACAAGGGCAAATTAAACGTATGTACCAAATGGAAGCATTTCCAAGGAGAACTTCGGGAAGTTCGGTGATTACCAGTTTGGGGTCCATTCGCTGTGGGTGAGGGGGAATCAGGAAACATCTATCTTTTCATACGCTCCAGAGAGCCTGAGAGGATGAGAAGGGGATTGGCTGCAAGGAGCATTCTTTTCATCGTCCAGTTGACGCGATCATTAACTCTACCAATTATGGCAATATAAAGAAATCATTAAAATGCAATTATTACAGCTGTATAAGTTTATAGCTGCATAACTACATCAAAAGGCCGCCTTTGTAAGTCTTTATGTGCTCCATAAACCTGAATAAATTGCAGCGAAGAGAAAAAGATTATTTCGATATGAATCAAGAGCAAATTCAAAATTTTTGCCCTACTCTGTAGAGATAGCAGTAATGAATGGCCTGGGTCCTTCCTGACCCCTGGCCTGCTGGGTGCCTGCCAGAGTTTTCTCTTTGCTCTAGACCTGTATCTCCCATGATCTGTCTTTGGTCAAATTAATCCAAACAAATGAAAGCCAACTAAGCAAGTAAAAAAAAATGTTCACAACCTCATACATTTATACAATGTCTTCTAATTCTCACATTTAACAACTCTGTGGCTAGATAATTATCCTCATCTTACATATTAATAACTGAGAATCAAAGAATATTTAAGGCCAGATAGTGTCTGTTTGTTCCCTCCCCCAAGGGTGGACATGGGACAGACCCAGTCTCCACCCTTCTACCCCCTGCTCAGCCCCTCGCAGCTGACCTCTGGGCCTGCATCAGTAAGATCCCAGAACCTTGGGCTTCGGTTGGATTGGGCCAGTGGGAGGCAATGATAAGAAAACAGGACAGGAGAAAAGAGAACTCTACCCTTGGGATTTTTATTGCCCTCACCCCCTCCTATGGGGCCATGGTCTGGCAGCAACTCTGCTGCTCTGCTCCTCTGTCTGCAGCCATGGGTCCTGTGAGGTGGCACTTTTCTCCATGAATGCCACTGGCCTCTCCAGGTTCTGACAATCAGTCCTGCCCTTTGTCCCACAGGCCTAGAGGGGTAGTAGTGTCCCTGCCGTTTCCAGCCCCAGAGAGCTTCACCATTCCTGCTTGGTTTCCCGTAACCCTCCCCTCACCCCTTCTTTTAACCCTCTTCATTGCATCTTTCTTGTGAAAATTCCCACTGTTTCCTGCCGGGATCCCGACTGAGACACACAATTCAGGAGTGCTGGGGCCTAAACCCAGATCATCAAAATCCTAGGAGCCTGGGCCTGAATAATTTAGAAAACTTAAGTTGCCCCAGACACTGTCACACCATTGTCCTCACCATCAGAGGTCCATACTTTACTGGGCACTCTGCTGAGCCACTTCCAGAGAGAATTATAAGAATCCAAGGCACGGTGACTCACGCCTGTAATCCTAGTACTCTGGGAGGCCAAGGCAGGAGGATCGCTCAAGGTCAGGAGTTTGAGACCAGCCTGAGCAAGAGCGAGACCCCATCTCTACTAAAAATAGAAAGAAATTAGTCAGACAACTAAAAATAGATAGAAAAAATTAGCCGGGCATGGTGGCGCATGCCTGTAGTCCCAGCTACCTGGGAGGCTGAGGCAGGAGGATTGCTTGAGCCCAGGAGTTTGAGGTTGCTGTGAGCTAGGCTGACGCCACGGCACTCTAGCCCGGGCAACAGAGTGAGATTCTGTCTCAAAAAAAAAAAAAAAAAAAGAATCTAAGCCCTGCCTTCCAGGAACTTTCATTCTGCACCAAGCACACTGACATAAATGGCTATGCATAGTATGTGCACGGGACAGAGACATTCCAAACCAATGTCTGGATGGAAAATCATGGGGTGGGGAGTCATCCTATGGAGGGAAGGTAAATGCATCTGGGAGTTGAGGGCTGAGCACCTAGAAAAGCAGATATTCTATTTCCAAACCAGGTGGAGGAGAGCAATGGGTCAGATCATCCAGAATTGCAAATGATCCAGAAACATTTCTGTTTGGCTTAGACATGCATGATTGGACAATATGTCATTGATTTGTTTGGGGATTTCTGCAGCAGATATACCTAGCTAATTAATTTTTATTACACTAATAATGAAAAAATTGGTAGAGTTCACACACACAACACTGCCACCTGGGAGGTAGAAACAAAGCAATCTGGCCTCCAGTGTTCCCGGAAGTGGGCTGAAGAGCAGATTGCCCATACATAGTCCACCATAATTCACTGCCCACTTTTGCCTTGATCTGACATTTTCACTCGGTAAGATCTGAAGTCATAAGCAGTGGTGTGTGATTCAGGTTCTCAGGACACAGCAGGCTCTTGCCAATTCACAGTGGCTCTTTATCCCTTCCCCTGAGGACCCAAACACCTCAAGGTAGCAGCTTGGACCATAGACGGGGGCCGCAGTAAAAGCCTAGTGTGATTGGTAATCAGAAGACCCTGGCCCAGTTCGTCCAAGCTAAGTCTCCCCTGGTGAGTCTCTGAACCTCACTAAATTTTAGTGTTTTATGTTTTAAAATGAAGAAAATATTAATAATACTCATGCCAAGAGTTAAAATGAGACACTGTGCCTGGTGCATAGAATGGTCTCAGTGAGTATTGGTAGAATTGAATCGTGGATGAGCAAATGCTTTGTAAATGTTACCTTCTTTATGTCATCGTTATTATTATAGACTTTTAGTGCTACAATCAGTCTTGCCTAGTTTGTGGATAAGTTTACTGAATTACAGCCATTGTAAATTAATAATGTTCTTCTTTTTCTTTTACAAATAATGACAGTGAATACTTCTATGATATTAATACTTATTGTCTACCAGACCCTATGCTAAGTGCTTTACATGGATTAAGCCATTTAATCCTTGCAATTACCCTCACAAAATAGTTACTAGACTTCTCCCCATTTTAGAGATGAAAAAAACTGAGACTGAGAGAGGTCACATAGCTACTAAGCAGCAGAGGTGGATTCAAATTCTGGGTGTGTTTCCAGACTCTGCACTCTTCACCACACACCCTCCTGCCTCATGAAGTGTGGGCGACACGGTAAGAACTGATGTGCCAGAGAGAGGTACAACTAGTGTGTTATCAGAATGCTTTCTGGCTGAGGTGACCAGAGAATACTTCACGGAAGAGGTGGCCTTTGAGCTGGGCCTGAGAGCTGGGAGGATGAGCAGATATCGCACACACAGAAATGAGATGGAAAAGGGACAGTGTAAGCAAAGGTACAGGGGTGGGAAGTTGCAAGATGTATAAGAAGAACAAGTAGTTCCATTTGGGGTCATGAAGATCCCAAGCAAAGTATACAAGAGCTAAAGTTTGGCAGGTGGATTAGAGTGAGGCTACCCCAGAATGCTAGGCTATGCTGCATGGATTTTTTTCCCTCTGTAGGTAACGGGGAGCCACTAAGAGTGTTTGAGCAAGGGTTCAACAAGATCAGAATGGCATCTGATAAAGCGTTAATGTGACAGCTGTGTGTAGGAGGGTGTGAGGGGGAGAGACTGCAGGCAGGGAGACCACGTGTCCCAGGCATCTAATAGGCCACGCTGCACCCACTGAGATAAATAAAAACGTGTTGACTGACTGGCAGACAGGCTGATTGACATGCTGCCTCCAAACCACAAGCCCATCACAGTCTACCCACAACGGCAGCATTCTGCAAGTGGGCGCCTAGCTCTGAGGCTCAAGTGATTAGAAAGAGCCGGAATGCTGCATTTGTAAGTAGGAAGGGCCGAACACCAGGAACCCCCCCATAAAACAGCACCTCCAAGGAGGGAGGCCAGTGGTGAGAGAAACACCCCAGTGAACTGAACACAACCCTAATTCTTTTTCCTTTTTTCTTGTATTTCTCCATCATGAAGGGAAAATGTATGGCAGCTGTGTAAAAAATGATGGTTTTATTTCCACATGTGAGGTTGTCAGGGAATTTGGCTATAACCTTTTATTAGACATTAATAATTCAGAAAAAGGAGAAGCATTCCCCAGTCAGATCTCATCTCATACAAATAAATACTTTGCAGGGGAACGAGAGCGTCACATTCTTCCTGCGATGAGCAGGCAATTATCAAGCCTCCACACGTTGTCGGCATCCATCAGCCAAGCCATTCACTCTGGTTAATGGCAATTGCATTACTTTCCTTGAGTCTGTTTCCAGCAGTTAGATTCGTAGCTCTGGGTGTCTCTCTCCTCCACTGACTCTCCAAGGCTTCCCTCTATGTGTCTGTGAGGATCTATGCTCTCTCTCCGTGTTCGAGCGAGCACTGTAATAGCCATGCATAGGAAACACGCTGCAGTGCTTAATGTTCACCAATAGGCTAATGTCCAGTATTAACCCGAAAGGCCCCCTGCCACTTACTGTTCAATTAAGAGCAAAACAGTCACTGGAGGGTGCAGAAGCAGCTTTCACTTCATGCTTATAAGTAGGGGCAGCCATCCTCGCTTTGGGCATTTTGCAGGAAGAGTGACAGCAGTCTGAGATCCTGAGGCTTTGTCCAGGGATCTGGTCTGGTTGGAGGAATTCCTGGCCTGGTTGGGGAGAATTGCACCAGTGTGCAAAACACCCTGGTTGACCAGATGCACTTGAGTATTTGCTTCACAGGTTAGACATTTTCTTGTCCTGTGGTTCACATTGATAACAGGACATGAGTTAGCTTTTTGCAGCACTGTGCACGTGGTCAACCTGCTCTTAAATGCTGGTCATAACATGTTTAGACATTTATATATTGGAGTTTTTTATTACAAAGCTACCCTTTCCCTTTGCAAAAGAAAATGAGCACTAAAGAAGCACGGATGTAGAAGACAAGATAACCAAGAGAGGAATATGTTGACTAACAAGTATATCTGAGCTAATTTTTTCACTGTAAACAAGCAGAGTCATTGTGATACATTTTTCCCACTGTCCTGAGTTCACGAATAAGAAGCTTGGTCACAGCTCTGCCTCACTTGATGGAATGGGGGCTTATTTTCACTTACTTTTCTGTTCCTCTCCTAATATTAATACCAGCCTTCCCACCTTCAGGTGAAGCAATTCTCCCCAACCAGGCCAGGAATTCCTCCAACCAGACCAGATCCCTGGACAAAGCCTCAGGATCTCAGACTGCTGTAACTCTTCCTGCAAAATGCCCAGAGTGAGGATGGCTCAGTGGACTGCTGGCAAACCAGTTCTCCAGGGGGAAAAAACGAACCCTGAGTTATAATGTTTGCCCATTTCCATGGTGTAAACACGCCCACTATGGCCAATTTCAAGCCCCCAGCAGTTTAACAACTAGCTTGTAACACTCCTGAACATCTAACAGTCTGCCAGGGCGAGTTAACTTCAGCACAGCACCACCAGGTCCCCACACCTCTCGCTACCCTGGAGGCCTCAGGCGTAGGCAGGTGGTGGGATGCCCTAACCCACACATGGTCTTCACATGCGCTGCTCAGCCTCTGGAGTTTGTGGAATAGTCAGAACCCAACATGCTCCTTAATCAACATCTTGTTCAGAAAGTGTCACTTGCCATAAATATAGGCTTTTAACCTGTCTCTTCGGCAGCTACCTCTGGGAGTAGGGACAGGGAATTCATCATAAATTTTAGAGCTGGTGGATTTCAAGGGAGCAGGAGAGGCTCTCTGTCCACAAGAACTGTGGAGCTGAGCATGTATCCCAAACCCCATCATGGAGGAGGGGACAACTATCCAGACTTTCCAGTGTCTCCCACTGTCCTGAGCATCCAGACCAGAGAAAAATCAGCCTGGACTCTGTTTCCATAAAGTACAGGACAGAGCCTCAGGGAGTACCGACCTCGGAGGTGTGGAGACCGGAGACGTGCATGGGTTCAGAGTTGGAAACCCATCAACAGTTATTAAGGGGATTACAGGAAACATTTTGTAAGCATAAAAGCTACTGCCAGAGGCTAGAGAGAGGAAACAAATGAGACACAGAAGCAGCGAGCTGGGAACTAAGACAGGAAAGACAGAGACAGATGGATAGAGACAGTACTGAACCAGATTCTGTTAAACCTAAAAAGCCCAAAATGGACATATTTCTTTATTGATTTCAAGCTCTTGGGTGCAGTTCAAACCCCATTCAACCAATGCTCGCTTATCCCCTCCCTCAACTCATGGTTTAATTTTTCAGCAGAGCCGACTACATACCCTCCATTTTGTTCAAACTCGTAGGCCCTAACAAAATGCTCTCACCTGACTCTGTGACTTTATTTAGGCCATTTTCTTTCTGGAAACATTCTCTTCCCTTCTAAATGACTTTATCCTTCCCCAAGTTCATTCCAACCCTCATCTTGTCCAGAAGACATCCCTGGTCAAATGACCTGGCTTTGAACACTTTATTTCTCTCTTGTTCCCTCACCACTTAGGTGCTCAATTTGTACAAATCTTTGTCCTGGTGATCTCATAATGATTCTGCAACTATTCAGCAGTGTGACTGACCTTAGACAAGTCGTGTCCCTCCTTGCACCTTCATTTCTTCAGCTGTTCAAGGGAAAGACTCGACTGAATAACTTTTAGTTTCTTGGCAGCTTTGACATTCATCAATTCTGAGTGATGAGGGCCACACAAAGATCAACTGATGGAGGAGCGTACCGACAAGAGGAAGACAATTAGGTAGGGTGGCCAGATGAGGACCGACAGGGTTTGATGGCGACAGTGTGGCCATGACATCTAGTTTTCCCATTAGCTTCGCTTCTTCTCTTCTGTAGTAACTGGCCACCCAACATAACTTGTACTTGTACTTGTCTAGGGTTCTGACAGATCAGGCATAAACAAAAGTGATATGCAGCAACTTCTGGGAGCCTTCCTTATAAGACAGCTAGCACTCATCCTTTGCTCCCCTTTCTTCTTGATTCCCTCCTCCATCCTGCCATCTTGAATATGGATGTGATGGGCGGGGCTCTAACCTCCATCTTGACCTATTCGGATGAGAACTACAGTGAGCTGGAAAGAGCCTTGCCTCCCAGAAGACTTCTCAGAACAGAATCTCCCTTCCAGTCCCAAAACGGATCCCTCTGGACTTTTCCTGAGAAAGAAAGAAACCCTCTTGTTTAAGCCACAGTTATTTGAGGTCTCTGTTACTTAAAGCTGAACTTAATCCTAAATGATACAAAGAGAGTTTGAAAGTTGCAGAGGAATTACCAAGAGGCCCAATCAGATGGTGGAGGGTGACCGGGGGATGTGGGGTAATAGACGGCAGGTGAAATGAAGCAGGGGCAGAGTGGACAACAAGGGCAGTGCTCCCTCCCAATTTCTCCACCTCTGTGGGCAGTTTGCAAGGTCTGTCCTTAAAGCCTGTCTCTGGCAAGCCTTCTCTTTTTGTCCAGCCCAGCACCTCCAAGATCTCCTGTCCTCAAACCTCCCAGGGCACTTTGTGTTACTTATTTGGCACTTGCCAAAATGCCTGATATTGTCTTTTTGAGTATTTTCATTTCCCAAACCCAGCTAGATCATATGTTCTTTGAGAGAAGAGATTTTTCGTGCTTTTCCTCCCAGATACAATGATGACATCCCAGATTTTCTAGGACAAACCAGATTTCAAGTGTTCAGTATGCTGCTCTCTAAATTTCAAAAATGTTAGTATTAAAACTGCATCAGAAAAACAATATTTTTAATATAGGACCAGAACAAAAATCCCAATTTGGGATTCAGAAAAGCTGATTCCCATACCCACAGACCTATCTAGGTACTCAGTCAAAAAAAAAAAAATCATTGATTTTTTTTTTCTTGATGGATTAAAGGTGTCTTGACAGGGCCCAAGGGCATCTAAGTGGAAAGCATGATGTATAGGAATAGGGAAGGTGATGAAGTACAACAGGGGGAGGGAGTGTGATTGACAGGGTATCATCAGGACAATGACATGCTGGGCCTATAGCAGAGACCAATGGGCCATCAAACAGGGAGAATAGCAGCTTTCCTGCTAATGCACACAGCCTGTGCCGGGCACTTGGGGCTTTGCTTAGTGGGAAACTAGAAAGGTCTTTTTTTAAATGATAAAAGTAAATGGCTGGACTTTCTATTAACCACTTCGGTACTGCGCTCACCGGCCGCGAAACCTTGCCCACAGCCGGCACTCATAGTCCGCACGATAGTTTGTGCTGTGCATTGACGACGAATCCATTTTGCTCTTGTGTGATGAGGAAAGCTTTAAAGCACTGAAAGCTTGTTTGACTTTACAGGCAGCTTTAGGAAAATAACTATAATAACTCCTACTAAGGACTTGTTAAAAGGTCACAGATTCGTAGTAACTTATTAGCTGAACGTACACACTGCAACTGCAGAGATAAAAGTAAAAGCTTTTGGCTGTCGACTAAAGTCGACGCTCAGCTGTGCGCCTTCATATCATGGCTGTCGGCTAAAGTCGACGCTCGCGTTCATCTGTGGCTGTTGACTCGAGTATTCCACGCTGGGCTGTGCACGTTGGTCTGTGGCTGTCAACTATAGTCGACTCTGGTACCGAAGTGGTTAAAGGTGGTGAACTGAACACACATCTGATTTTACTCCTCCCCCAAATCTCACTGCAACTACAGCAAAAGGGTTGTTTACAAAAGGAAAAACCCACAAGGAAAAGGAAAAATGAGAAAAGAGAAAATAGTAATCAAATTTTGGAAGTTGCTAAGTGGATGGGAAAAGAATAATGAACTTGACAGACCCAAGAAATCTAAGACATTGAGGGTAGTGAGGAAAGCCAAAAGTCAACCTGATACATACCGCAGAATCCTCAGAATGTCCTGGAGTTGGCAGCACCAAATATTTCTGGAAGTGGAGGTGAAGAGAAGTTGCTAAAATAAGGAGAACAGGTAGGAAGCTGTTTAAGAAGCAGTGTTTATTCTACCTATCCATAAGCATGCTATCTTTGTTGATTTGTTTGTATCCTCTTCAATTTCTTTCCTCAGAGTTTCATAGTTTTTGTAGAGATCTTTCACCTCCTTGGTGAAGTATATTCCTGGGAATTTTATTTTCTTTGTAGCTATTGTAAATAGTATTGAGTCTTTGATTTGACTCTCGGCCTGACTGTTATTAGTACTGATTTATGTACATTGATTTTGTATCCTGAGACTTTGCTGAATTTATTTATCAATTCCAAGAGACTCTTGGTGGAATCTATGGGGTTTTCTAGACACTAGATCATATTGTCAGTGAAGAGTGATAGTTTGACCTTTCCTTTCCCAATTTGGATACCCTCAATATTCTTCTCTTGTCCAATTGCTCTAGCTAGGACTTCCAGCACTATGTTGGATAGCCACATGCAGAAGAATGAAACAGGACCCCTACTTCTCACCACTCACAAAAATTAATTCAAGATGGATAAAAGACTCAGATCTAAGGAATGAAACCATAAGAATTCTAGAGGAAAGTGTAGGAAAAACATTCTAGATATTGGCCTAGGCAAAGAATTTATGACTAACACCCCAATGGCAATCATGGCAACAACAAAAATTAATAAATGGGATTTGATTAAACTAAAAAGCTTCTGCACAATCAACAGAGCACATAGACAACCTACAGAATGGGAAAAGACATTCACAAGCTACACATCTGATAAAGGGCTAATAACCAGAATTTACGAAGAACTCAAGCAAATCAGCTAGAAAAAAACAAACAAAACTATTAAAAAGTGGGCAAAAGACATGAACAGAAGTGTCACAAAAGAAGAAAGACAAATGGCCAATAAACATATGAAAAAATCATCAGGGAAATGCAAATTAAAACTACAATACGGTATCACCTTACTGCAGTTATTATAGAATGGCATTTATTAAAAAGTCCAAAAACAACAGATGCCAGCATGGATGCAGAGAGAAAGGAATGCTTATACACTGTTGGTGGGACTGCAAATTAGTACAACCTCTGTGGAAAACAGTATGGAGTTTTCTCAAAGAACTAAAAGTAGACCTACCATTTGATCCAGCAGTCCCACTATTAGGTATTTACCCAAAGGAAAAAAAACACTTTTCACCAAAAAGACATCTGCATTTGAATGTTTATTACAGCACAATTCACATTTGCAAACATGTGGTCAACCCAAGTCCCCATCAATTCATGAGTGGATTAATAAAATGTGGTATATGTATACCATGGAGTATAGTACTCAGCTATAAAAAAAGATTAATTAATACCTTTTGCAACAATCTGGATGGAACTGGAGACCATTCTCCTAAGTGAAGTATCTCAAGAATGGAAAAAAAAACCACCACATGTACTCACTATTAAATTGGAGCTAACTGATGAGCACACATGTGCACAGAAGTAAGTAAAACTCAGTGGAAATCAATAGGGGGGCGGGGGGAGGAAGGGAAGGGCAAAAACCTACCTAAATGGCTACTATGAACACAACCTAGGTGACAGGCATACCTTTTGCCGGGACTCAAGCGTTACAAAAGTGATCCGTGTAACCTAAAACATTTGTACCCCCTTAATATTTTGAAATTTAAAAAAACACTTCAAAAAACCAAAAAGAAACAGTAGTTTCTGGAACCCTTCTCCTTTGGGCACCCTGGCTGCACCCAGCCTCCGTGCTGGCAGAAGACTGTAGGCTGATCATCTGTAGAGGGGAAACTGAGAGTTTACAGGTGCCAGGGAGGGCAGGTTTACTTTAGCAAAGTAAAGTAAACACAGGGAGGCCGAACAAGGGCATTTTGAGACTCCAGTCCCTGCCCTGCTTCAACCAAAATAGCTCTGCTGTGGATTGTTTTTAAAACTGGGGTTCCTTGTAAAGCTTTGTTTAAAAGGTAGTTCTCTGTTTAAAAAAATTTTTTTTAAAAAAAAAAAAAGGCTGCAAATCGCAGATCAAATCCAGACCCTATTTTTGGAGATGAGGAGACCTAGGAGCTGGCTATGAGTCAGGCTCCTGCCCAGAGCTAACGACGGCTGTGCAGCAGCCCCAGCAGGTGTCTGGGCTGTCAGACAGCCAAGCACAGGTCTCCGGGGCCCAGGCCTGAGAGTTCTCTCCCTGGAGACCAGTGACCCTCCTGCCGCCTTCTCCCTCCTGTTGACGCTCTAGGGCAGCCCCCACAAGCCCTGGGGCCTCACAGCTCTGCTGCTGTGTCCACTCTGCCGGAGATTCTTCCGCACCCTTCACAAGGCCCGAGCCTGGCTGGTGCTTGAATGCAAGAAACTGGACATATTGGCTTTCCTGAAAAGGCAGAGAAGAGAGAGCCATACTCTGTGAAGGTCACTCAGAAATGTTGTCCGTTCTAATTTGTTTGAGTCCTAGCTCCACTGGACTCACACCCCAGGATATGTGGATTCCCCTTCCCTGTTCCACCCCGCTGCTCTCCTTTCTTCCCACCCAACTTCCTGGCACATCTCTTGGACAGCCCCCTGGAAGCTGGTGTGATACTGCTCCTTGCCTCTCTTTGAGGAATAACGCAAACTCGGCAGCCCTTATCTAAACAAGTTGGTCCTAGCACTCACTCTGCAGAAGATACCACCTCTCAAATCCAAACAGAATCTTCCACATGTAGCAGAGGCTCAGACCTCAGAAAACAAGTGCAAAAATAAAAGGCTTCACATTGCACATGCTGACCTGTTCCTGTTACACAGATACACACACACTCATACTTCCCCCCAGCTCTGGTTCCCCTCCCAGGATGACATGTGACCTCCTCCATGACCTGCAGAGGCTGGAGTAATTGGCCATGTTGTCATCCAGCCCGTCCTCTCCCAGTAGGTCTTGAGTGGAGGGACAGCAACCTGTCCCTCTACTCAATGAGGTATGTTTGGTAATATCCCCTAAGGCAGATACTTGGCTTGCGGTCTCGCGGATTCACTTTCTGCCTCAGTTTAGTGGTAAAATCTCTCCATCCCCTGCCTTGCTTCTGCCTTCTGGAAAAGAAAAAACAACATACCTACTGTGTAGAACTAGAATGTAAGCTCCTTAAGGGCATGTTTTTGTGTGTTTTGTTCATGGCTATATCCCCAGTGCCTAAGACAGAGGCTGGCATAACGTAGATACTCAATATATATTGAATGAATCAATGAACAATCTTCCTGCTGTGGTCTAAATGTATGTGTTCCTCCAAAATTCATATGTTAGAACCTAGTCCCCAATGTGATAGTAGTAAGAAGTGAGGCCTTTAGAAGGTGATTAAGTCACAATCACTCCACTCTCATGAATGGGGTTAGTGACCTTATAAAAAAAGGTTGAAGGAGCATCCTGGTCCCTTTTTGCCCTTTCTGCCATGTGAGGACACAGCAAGAAATCACAAGCCCTCACCAGACACTGAATCCACTGGCACCCTGATCTTGAACTTTCCAGCCTCTAAAACTGTGAGAAATAAATTTCTATCATTTATAAATGACCCAGTCTGTGGTATTTCATTATAGCAGTAGGAACTGATTAAAACACTTTCTCATTCTCTCTCTTCCTGAAAGCCTTCGCCATACAAGGCCCGGCCCACTCTCAGAATGAAATCCAAGTCATTGAACAGGACTCTTAAAGGACAGAGAATCCTGCAATCTAAGTGGAGCAAGGAAGGAGAGAAGAGAGCTCTCCCCCAGACCCCTCCAGGCTCTGTGATTAATGGCTCTATCCAAGCAGCTCCCTTTTAAACCCCAGGACCATTTGCTAAGGGTGAAGGACAATATGGTAATTTAGAAATGAAATAAAATGACCAGAACCTTCCAGGGAGTTCCAGAGGGAGCTGAAGCAAGAGAATCCTAGCCTACCTCATAAATCATCCTCCGCCTCAAAGTATGTGGCCTCCAAAATGGAATCTGCCCCAGTCCCCACAGATCCCTGCTACCCTCAGCCTCTGCACCAAGCAGCCGAGCATTGTGCGGTGACCTCCCATGTGCTTAGGGGGATGGAGGAGGGAAGGGCCCAGAGGCCTGCAGGAGAACTCTGTGAGGGCACAGAGCCAGCAGTCTGTGTTATGGGCAGGGACACTGGCCCTCCCTAGCTGCCTCCTCCCAGGCCCCATCACCTGAGCCGGCTTGCTCAGGCGGCAGTTCTCTGCACCGCCTTTGTTCAAGTGCACTGGTAGAGTTCCTCTCCCGCCCACCCAAGCCTGTGGGTCCACAGTGCATGGGACGGCCTGCAACATCCCAGGGCAGGGAGCCTGTGCAGTCCACAGAATGCTCCGGAACGCTCACCACCTCATCTTGCTGTATGCCCAGAACGTTGTCTGAACACAACCTTTCCTTTCTTTTCTTCCTTCATTTTGTTTCAATTTAAAGAAAATAAAATGGTTCAATTCAGTCAGATTCCTAGGGTTTTCTCTTGCAGTAAACAACACCACCAACAAAAAGCTAACCCAACGAGGACAAAAGGCAGTATTTCTTACATCCAAATGATCCCCATCATTTGGTGGTTAGCAGGGAATGGGGTGGGGGATTGGGAAAAGTGCAGGGAGCTTGCAGGGGAAGCAGCAGTGGGCACAGTGCCGAGGGAGAGAGAACCACCACGGACCATCGTTCCCAGGAATGTGCAGCGTTTCAGAAGGGGCACAAGAAGCCTGTGCACCTTTGTATCTTCTATCTCCCAGGTAGAACCAGTAGGTCACCCGCCCACTCCCCACCACCTGTTCCCAAGGCGTGAGGCTTTTCTATCTCATGAGTGTGGATGATCCTGGGAAGAGCCTCACCTTAAACTGGGACCAGCTGACACCACGATGATCGTTACACGGAAGCAGAGACGTGTTAACAGTCAGCAGCCGAGCACAGAGGCCAGCAATGACATCAGAAGAAAAGAAACGCATGCGGGATCACTGGGGAAAGCTGCCCTCTTCCAAAGTTTGGCCGCACCTGCTGTGCAACCTTTGCAGGAAGCCAAGGTCTCATTCTATCCATTCTCTACACACGTTTATTATGTCTGCTGCTTGCCAGGGTCTGTCCCTGCCCTCAGAAAGCCCACAGTCAAGAAGGGAGGAGCACCACTTGCAAACCACTAACTAAAGACGCGAACACAGTCGGCGCCAAAGGCTGCGAGAGCACAGAAGAAAGAAGCGATTCACTTATAATGAAGATTCGAAGAACTTCACCATGGAGGTGACATTGGAGCTGAAACTCGAGGGAGGAGAAAGTTTTGCGGGACCTCATGTATGGACTGAGGACAGAGTAGCGAAGGGACGTTCGAAATAACATATTGGTTTCCCACGGCTACCGTAACAAGTCACCTCCAACTGGTGGCTTAAAACAGCAGAAACTTATTCTCTCCCATTTCAGGATGTCCGAAGTCCACAATCATGATGTCAGCAGGATCGATTCCTGCTGGAGGCGCTGAAGAAAAATTGTCCCATACTGCTCTCCTAGTTTCTGGAGGTTGCTGGCAATCCCTGATGCCCCTTGGCTCGTAGACTCGTCATCGCTCCACATCCACCTCCATCGTCCCATCACCTTCTCTGTGCGTCTCTCCGTGTCCTCTCCTCTTCTTATAAAGACGTCTCCACCCTAAATCCAGGATGATTTCATCTTGACACCTTTAATTAACTACACCTGAAAAGACCCTATTTCCAAATAAGGTCACACTCTGAGGTTCTGGGTGGATATGAGTTTTGGAGGGACACAGTTAACCTACTGCAGGCGGTGAATACAGAAGAAGTGGTTTGGCGTCTGACGTGGCATCTCGTATTCAATTACGCAAACATTTGCTTCCCCCATTTAGGCAATATGGATATGCTTCTGGCCACCCGCTGCACATGGGCTCAAGAGTAGTGGTGATTCGGACCCCTAATCCCAATGCCCACCTTTCGAGAGGTGACTTGTGGATACCACCCTCAGGTGAAGGAAAGGTCGAGACCAAAGCTCCAGGCAAACCAGTGAATTAAAATTCCTCCTAAAGTCCTCAGGTTTCTGTTCATTCAAAGTTCAAACTCCAATTTCAACATTTCTCAGAGTTTGCTAAGAAAACAAGTGATGCGCTCTCCAGTCCCTCCCCTCCCTCCTCTCTTACAACTGGGTACAGCGTGTTCTGAACAGAGAGGAGGCTTCAGTGAGGTATGAAATGAAACAAATCCGCAGGCAAACAGCAAAGAAAGCTGGTGTATTTTTAATATGCAGGCACCATGTCGGGGATTGTGGAGAAAGTTTTGCCTCTTCATATTGAAAAGCCAATGCGCTGGAAAGGGAGCCGGAGGTGGGGGAGGAGACACACGGCTCTCGCCCTTCAGCACAGCCACTTCTTAAAGAAGCAATTGATTAAAGAGGAAGTGTTCACACTTGCCAAATATGTCTAAAGGCTTAAAAATCACTCAAGGTGGTGGATTTTTTCTTCCCATAAAGTGTCTACAAAATCTGTCACCCCGACACCCAGTGTTCAAACAGGGCAATGTCTTGAAAAATGACTTTGTTCTCTGGATCACTCACAGCGCTGGCCTGACACTGCTTCTATTTTCTGCATCAGTGTGAAAGCTGCTACAAAAACAGCTGCACGAGGGCTCAACACAACAGCTGCCAGGAGCCTGGAAGAGTGTCCTCCACGCCCTCAGGCTGCCAGCCTCGGGCCACCCCCCACCCCACCCCCGTCCCCCACCCCCTCCACCGTATGACTAGGAGCAGTGCAAGGGCTCATCACTTCTTAGCTAGAACAGTGTGAGTGGAATTGCCTACTCCACAGAGGTCAAAGAGGAGTGGCAGAGCCTCAGAATGACAGATCCAGGAGCAACTTTAGCAACCATCTATCTAGTCCAAAGCCTTCTATCTACAGATGAGGAAACTGAAAAACAGAGAAGGCAGTGGCTTGCACAAGGGCTAATGCACATCTACCATCTGCTTTGGCTGTTCAGCAGCTCAACTCCTTCCTTTGTTTGGGCAACTCTCCACCTTGGTGGGAAGCCCATCTCCCATAATAGAGGCCGAAAATGCCAGATAATCCCTTTCCACGCTTCTTTTGCAGCCAGGGCATAGACACTTGACCCACCAACCAGACACTCCTGGCCCAGGTTGTGACTGGAAGATGGCAACTCAATGAAAGGGGATAGATGAAGATTTTTATCTCCAGAGTCATAGTGTTGGATGTTGTTCCTGGCTATAAAAATCCTGATTCAGTGAGCTACCTAATATCCTTTTAATCCATCTTTTATTTTTCTCCACAGTTTCTTTGTGTTGCTTGCAAATAAAAATCTTACTGATGCCAAAAATAGTACCAAGAGTTGGGCAGAAACAGACCCTCCAGAAACTGGCAAGAATCTAGGTTGATTTATTTGGCATGGTTAGGACTAAATGCAGTGAAAATTCATCTATGAGTAAAAGATGTGATTCTGCCAAAGCTTGGTAAACAGTGACAAACCATTAAGTTTTACTTGTGGTCACCAAGAATGAAATACCTATTGAAGTTAAGGTTTAGGGTATGAAGCAATTGCTACTATGGAATAATATAAAAAGCATGGGAAATTCAAGAGATATAGGATAAAATGCTTGCTTCTAATAGGGCTGGATAGATTTTGAAAATAAAAAATGAAAAACACAATTCTTAAGTTCTCAACTTGGGACACAAAATAAAAACCAAAGATTTTTCTGCCTGTACTAGAAAAATCTCTTTTGTCTTATAGCCACGATGCTGAAATAGACAAAAATCAAACACAAAATTTGATCCTGCAGGTTGCTGAATTATAAGATTAGTTTACTATGCAGCTTTACATTGTTGCTTAGGTGAAAATTAGAACATCGAATAGAGGCAGACTTAAGAGCTGGAACAGAGAACTATGGGAAGATTCAGATGACTCAGAAAGCACTGAATTTCTAAACTTCATTGATTCCTATTTCTGTTGTCAGCCAAATCAGCCCCTCCTTCCGTTCTCATGCATCTATTCCCACCTTTCTTAAAAATCCTACAACAATCTAAGCTGAGGGTTATTACCTTACAAGGAGAAGCCCATTCTCTCCATGCCCCACCCTTCTACCCTCATTGTCTCCATTCCTACAACTAGAGTTGGATCTCAATATGTCCCTGGACAGAGTGGGGTAGGGAGTGAAGTCCACATCCAATATCTGAAGGGAAAAGCTTATAGAAAAAGTACATGACTTTGATAATTGTATTAGCAGAGACCCAGGGAATAGTTGAAGGAGTAGATTCTGAGGATGCTAGGCCAACAAGGGAAAACATAATTTTAGGTCAAGCTGAGTTTACTGATACGGTGGCATCTGCCAATGATTCTGCATTTGATGCACTAGCTTGAGCATCCGGGAGTCATTTTAATTGTTTGCTGGGTGGGATGACAGAAACCTGGACTCATTAGTGCTCTATACTAAATGCAGCTGAGATGCCAGAAATTACAAGGTATAATTTAGAGGAAGTAAATTCAAAGACCTAGGGAGACAGGAATGTTGGAGGAAATTCATCATAAGTGCTTACCCCCTCCTAACTATGTCTCCCAAGAGGACCCAAAAACCACTATCTTCACAAGGCAATGGTAAATACATTAGTGAGGGAGTGCCAACATCTTTATAAAAAGCTAGAGTGGCTACTCTCTGTCAGCCACAGATGCTGGTAGAGAGAAGCCATAGATGGAAATGAGATGCACGATCTAGATTGGATCGGGAATACCATGAGGTAGCACAGGCCTAGGTAGAGCACTGACCGCCAGGCACATGTTGAGCTTGGCTGCCACGATAGGAGGCTGACCAGCCTGATAATCAGAGTGGTCTGACGCTGTGATGGTTAATTTTAGGTGACAGCTTGACTGAATTAAGGAATACCTGGAAACCCGGTAAAGCATCATTTTGGGGTGTGTCTTGAGGGTTTTTCAAGAGGAGATTAGCCCATGAGTCTGAGTGGACGAGATGGGGTAGATTCTCCCTCCATGTAGGCAGGCACCATCCCATCTGCTGTGGCTCTAGGGAGTACAAAAACAGAGAAAAGGCAAATATTTCAATCTACCTACTGAAGCTGGGATACACACTTCCTCTCCTGTCCTTGGGCAGCAACTCCAGGATCCCTGGCCTTTGAACTCTAGGACTTTCACCTGCAGCCCCCTGGGTTCTCAGGCCTTTGGCCTGGGACTGAGAGTTACACCACTGGCTTCCCCGGTTCTGACGCCTTGGGACTTGGACTGAGCCGCACTACCAGTGTCCCAGTGTCTTTGGCTTGCAGATGGCCTGCCATGGGACTTCTCAGCCTCTATAATTGTATGAGCAGATTTCCCTAATAAAGCCCCTCTCATATAGAGAGAGAGAGATAAATATATAGAGATAAATCCTATTGGTTCTGTCTCTCTGGAAAACCCTGACTAATATAGACCCATAGGGATCTTTGGTATGTTAGTTCATGGGATCTCAAAAGAAAAAGAGATGGACACATCAGTAAGATTTTTACTTTGATTTGGCAGCCTGGTGCGTGGAAGCCTGACTTACATCATCATGATTAAGAGTTGTAGTCTATAGCAGACTTTGTCCACTTACCACCCAACAACTACTCACCAAGCCCCCTTCCTCCTTTCTAACAGGACTCCAGCTGAGATTTCTGAGAGAGGATTCCTTCCTCCAAAACACAGACTCTAAGGAAGGAACAGTTCCTCTTCTGTGGGACATAATCTGACTGCATGCAGTTCCTGCAGCCAGCAGGGCAGCCAACTTGCAAACACAGAGGGAAGTAAACCAAGACACTGAGAATGGTGGAGCAAAGAAATGGGAAGAGCCCAGGTTCTCGATGATATTTTTGAGCTGTTGAATTAACTAGCCCTTGTACTTCCCAGCCTTCAGGCTTTTCATTATGTAATATACATTTTTTTTTTAAAAGCCAATTGAAGGCCAGGTACGGTGGCTCACGCCTGTAACCCTAGCACTCTGGAAGGCCAAGGCAGGCAGATTGTTTGAGCTCAGGAGTTCAAGAAAACAGCCTGAGCAAGAGTGAGACCTCGTCTCTACTAAAAATAGAAACAAATTAATTGGCCAACTAAAAATATATAGAAAAAATTAGCCAGGCACGGTGGTGCATGCCTGTAGTCCCAGCTACTCGGGAGGCTGAGGCAGAAGAATCGCTTGAGCCCAGGAGTTTGAGGTTGCCGTGAGCTAGTCTGACGCCACAGCACTCCAGCCCGGGCAAGAGAGTGAGACTCTGTCTCAAAAAAAAAAAAAAAAAAAAAAAAGCCAACTGAATTGAGATTTTCTGTTATTAAAGCTTAAAATGTCCTGCTTATACATGCCTCCTTGCTCCAACCCCATACCTGAGTCAGTTCAGGCTCAGTTCTCCATGTAGGAAGGGGAAGTTGAGTACCCTTGAGTAAGAACCCTACAATGACATGACAACTATACCTTTAATCTTTTTCCTCAAAGTCCCCAAAGAGCCCTGCAGCCATTTACTGAAGTATCTGTGTCTTAGGGAAAAGGAAATACCTGGAGTCCTTCTGAAGATTATTAGACACTGGCTCTAAGCCAATAACAAAATCTGAAGACCTAGAACACTACTGTGGTGTCAGAATGGGTACTAATGGCAAACAAGCAATAAATGGAGTTTTACGTAAGTCTTCCTCATGGTAGGCCCAGTTGGACCCCATGTGCAATCAGTGGGTGGGGCCCAATGGTAAAGAATGTTGGGCCACTCTCTCCAAAATAAAAGACAGCTTTCTGCACCTTGCATCTCCTGCAATGAAGAAAAATGTCACAACATTTCAAGGGTCTCTTTGGATTTTAGAGTTAACACATACCACATTTGGGCTACTGCTCCAATCCATTTTCCAGGAGACCAGGGAGGCTAACAACTTTGAGCAAAGTTCAGAGAAAGAGAGGGCTCTCCAACCAGTTCAGGCTACAGTGTAAGCATCTCTGCACTTGGACCTTGTGATTCATAAGATCCAATGATATTTGAAGTGCCTTTGGCAAATCAGGGTGATACATGGTATTCGAAGCAAGATTGAATAGGAGAATCGTAGAACAGGCCCCTGAGGTTTTGGAGAAAGCCAGGTCCTCTTAAGCAAGTTACTATCCTGTTTTTAAGAAATAGCTCTTAGAATGTTCTCAACATAGAGAAATGATACATGTTTGAGGTGATGGATATGCTAATTACACTGATTTGATCATTACATTGCATACATACCTCAATTTATCACACTGTACCCCATAAATATGTATAATTATTATGTGTCAATTTAAAGAATCATAATAATTTGTAAAGAAATATCTCTTAGCTTGCTACTAGGCCTTGGCTGAAAGTGAATGAATGACAGGCACCAGACAATCATTCAATCTGAGCTACCCATCCTGAATGGGATGTTTATCTGATTCACTTGCCTATAAAATCAGGCAGCCCAGCAGCACGTCATTATCTATGGAAGTGATACTAGCAGGACCAGACTCAAGAAAGTCCTAATGGTACAAGTGAATTTCATGAGCTTATATTCCCAATACGCCTATTCCTAATATGTTGCTACTCCTCACTCAACTCACTTCCATGGCTGAGGTTCTGTCTTGCAAGATAAAGTACATTTTTTGAATCATCAATAATGCTGTTTCCTACGTAGCTAGAAATCATGAGTCCAGAAACCAAAGGGTGGAAGTGGCATGATACTTCTCACTGTTACAATAAATAGTAGAGTTTTGCTTCCAATTCTTATGACTTTCGGCATTGCACACTTAGAAATGTTAGCATCTGAGAAAGAATGACTCTATTACTGGGAAACAACAATTAGTTCACTGAGTTGAAAGTTGAGACTCCAACCTAACCATTTATGGATTCTATTGCAAAGGAATGAACATGCAAAAAAATAAATAAATAAATGGGATTACTGGAGTCAATCGATCTAGTGATTCCCTTCTAGTGATTCCCTTCACTAACGAGAAGTAGGATTGCTGCAATACAGTGGGACCACAAAAGAGTATGAATTAAACACGAGGGATCCCCTAGTGTTTTTAATGACTTATAGTACTTCCATTTCCAGTGAGTGGTGATAGATTGATAGAAGACCACTGCAACCCCACACAGATAAAACTACTAAGAGATCAAATCCCTCAAAAATGAATGTTTTCATCACCCGCCGATTATAAAAACCTGGCCTGAGTACTGCATGAAAATAAAGGAAGCAAGGACAAGTTAATGGAGGAGGAAATCTAAAATACTAAAGATAGCAAAAAATATCTGTATATCAACCACAGTGAAAACAAGGACAGGAGAATCTATATGTATCGCCTTCCATGTTATGTATACATTTATGTATTTCAACAAATGTTACTCTCCATTCTTCTCCCTTTCCCTCACTTTTTATATGGTGAGTTGCATAATTAATTCATTATATATGACAGTGGGAAAATGATAGAAATAAAATGCACAATAAATGCAATGCACTTGAAACATCCCAAAACCATTCCCGGCCCCACCCCGGTCCATGGAAAAATTGTCTTCCATGAAAACGGTCCCTGGTGCCAAAAAGGTTGGGGACTGCTGATATAGGGCATGTTCATTGTAATTAGGTTCACAATTTATTCTGTAAGTTACAGAATATTAATGCAAATTCATGCCAGAGCTAGAGGAGAAAAAGGTATCAACCACAGATCCTAAACTTGAAGCTAGCTGCCGTATCTAATGAGAATCTGGGGAGAAGATAAGCTGTTAAGAGATAATCAAATTCTATTAGGAAGAAAATTTTTCTTTTAGAAATATGAATATGGAAAGAAGGGTGTACATTGATGTTGGTATGGAAAAAGGGATGGATAGAGGACATTGGTCATTCTTATTGGCCCACTTTCTATATTTGGAAAAATCTACCGTCTTATAAGTCTGCTTATTGATATTAATAACAGCTTGAAATGACAGATATTTACTTTCCCAGATTCCCTTGTAGGGAGGATGCAGACACATGACCTAGCGTTGTCCAGTCAGAAGCAGCACCCTAGATGCCTTGAATCAGAACCTGGTGATGCAAAGAAACAAGAATAGTAGGAGATTCTCTCTCTGGCATCATAGTTGAGTGTGATTGAACACCTGGCACGGCCATGGAAGGATGCTGATGATGGCAAATTTAGGAACATGTTGCTGGTTGAGTAGCTCTAATCATGGTGTTTCAGCCTTCCTGACGGTTCAATATCCTTTAGATAAATTACTATATAAGTCAAATAAGCAAAAGCTGATTTTATTTTGCTTGACATCAAGAACTATGATTGATACACAAGGTCACAAAGTAAGTTGGTGACTGTATTTTCGTGAATCAATTATCTATTTCTGCATAACAAACCACCCCAAAACCAGTGACTCAAGTAATAGCAATTTATTGTCTCTCGTGATTCTGTGAGGTGGCCAGACAGTTCTGGTCTTGCCTGAGCTCACTGTGGCTTCATTAAGCTGGTGGTTTTGCCAGGGCCCCTCTCTCCATGTATCCTTCCAATCTCAAGGGACTAGACCAGGCCTCTTTCCAGCATGGTAGTCTTAGGGTTCCCAGAGCATGAAGACTGAAACTGCAGGTCTTCTTGAAAGGAAAGCTTAGAAGCCACACGTGTCAGTTCTGCCACATTCGTCAGTTCTGCCACATTCTATTGGTCAAATCAAGTCACAGACCACCCCCAGATTCAAGGGGAGGGGAGCTAGATGCTACTTGTCTATATAGGAGGAGACAAAGTCCTGTTGCAAACGAGCATGCACCCAGAGATGGGTGAAGTTACTGGAGTCATCTTTGCAAACAATCTGTTACTTATTGGATCATATAACTGAAATGTGCAGAATCCAGTACAGTGGGATCCAGGTGTTCAAACACCACCAGGACTCTGTCTCTTCATCTCTACACTTGACTGGACAGACAGTGATCAGCACCCTTACCAACAATGACCAGGGAATAGCTCCATCAAAACCTCAGAGAGCGAGTTCCCCACAGGAAAGAGGGATTTTGTTAACCAAAGGAGAAAGGGGTGCTGGAGAGACAGTGGCGGAGGCAAGCCTAGACTTCAAACGTTCTGTCTCCTGGGCCTGGGCTCTTTCCACTCCAGTAATTACCAGCAATTGCTTCACATTTCCAGATGAAAAAAAAGGGAAGCAGAGAGTTAGTTTTCCTAACACCCTGGTAATTCTGCCCTAACTCCTGGGCTTTGGAAAGATCTGCCACGCCTGTTTAGGGGCATGTCCCATCTTAAGAGAATCTGGAAGACAAACCTTGGAAAGTCACGTTGGACCTGTGTTTCCCCCTGCAAGTAGTTCATACCCTCCTGAAAGTCTGTTTTTTCTACATATACTGGCAATTGGAAGGAAGACGCTGCCACCTGCTTCACTTGTATCAATATGGACTTAGCCTGTTTAAACACTGCGATGTGAAGTTAGAGCATCCTCCATCTATGCTTCTCCTCTCCAAACTCATGCTTCAGAGACAGGCAAATTTATGTGCAATTCAACTCTCCGCTTACTTGGTTTGATGACCTTAGGAAAATCACTCAATCTCTCTGAGCCTGAGTGTGCTCATCTGTAAGACAGAGTTGACGTTCCCTACCTCATAGAGGAACTGTGAGGATTAACTGAGATACCACACCATACTGCCCACCACAAAGCAGGTCCCTGGCAGATATTAGTTCCCTCTCCCTGTTACCAGGGTGAAGCCTCTGAATCTTCCGTCCTGATGACTTCAAATATACATTCACATCCTCCCCATCCTTCCATACATTCACATCCTCCCCATCCTTCCATGTCTCTTCCATCTTTTATAACATTTCCACAACGCCTGCCCTCACAAGGCTGCCCCTGAACAGATCCGTTCTGCCCCCACGTGTGTCCTGTATCCCAGTCACGCTCACGCTCTCAGTTTATGCCCTTTCCTCTCCCAGTGTCCTTCCTTCGTGCCCTCTCTGTAGGTTCTGTGTTGATTCTTCCCCCTGGGAACCCGCAATCTGGCCCCCACACAACACAAAGTGGAAGGTGGAAGGGGAGGGAGGATGAGCTCCTCAGGTCTCCATGGAGACGGTACCTTGGCCACAGGAAGAGCCCTCGGACTCTCAGGTGCGGCTGCAGCCTGCACAACAGACCCTCTCTGGGCTTCTCAGAGTTCAGTTGTCTCAAATGCCTCATAAAGACTCCAGGCAGTGAAAGAAGATCTTCTGCCTGCTTCTCAGCGAGGCTTTATTCCACGCCTCCAGATGCTTCCTGTGATCTGAGCTGACCCTTTCCCCATCCTGTGGGTAATCTTAGCCTCCATGAAATTCTGCTCCTGATTCCTCCGTAGCTGTGTTAATTAAACACAACGTTGTCATCACGTTCTCAACCCAGCCTCTTTCACAGGCGCTGTGACCCAAGAGCTCTTCCCATGTGCCAACAGGCTTCGTTCTGTGCTACTTAAATCGTTTTAACTGCGTGTTGGCCAAGGCTCAGACACAACCTGCTCCATCCTACCCGGTCCACGACAGAGATGGTCTCTCCCTGCCCTTCAATCAGGAAGAGTTGATGAAATGATGAGTATACACCTACTGATGCACAAAGGAGTCATTTATTCATTCATTCATTCATTCATCAACAACTGCTTTGTGAGCAAGACTTGCAGGCTCCTTTGTGGGTGCTGGGAATACAGCAGTGAACGAAAGAGTCCAAGTCTCTGCTCTCATTAAAATTACATTCTAGTGTGGTCTTAGTTAAGATCAGTGGTTTTCAACCTTGGCTGTGTGTTAAAAATAGCTGGGGAGTTTTTAAAAGCCCAATACTCAAGCAGCATAGAAGACCAATTAAATAAAAATTTCTAGTATTTTTTTTTAAATCTCCAAATGATTCCTAAGTGATGGTGCAAATATTTTCTTTGATCACTCCCCCTTGTACCTTACTGAAAAAGAGAAAATCATCATATCTCTCTAAAGGACCACTCTCCAAAAAAGAGATAAAATCGTTGTAAGCAGGTGCAGTGGCTCATGCCTATAATCCCAGTTACTTGGGAGGCTGAGGTGGGAGGATCACTTGAGCCCAAGAGTTCGAGGCTGCAGTGAGATATGATCGTGCCACTGAACTCCAGCCTGTGCAACAGAGTGAGACCCTGTCTCTATATTTAAGAAAAAAAAATCATTGTCCTTGGAGTTGTGAGGTTGGCATTTCAAGTTCTGCAGAAGCTCTCCTTGAAAAGAGAGCTTGATAGGTTCAGATCTTCTCTCATGTGAAGGGCCTGTTGGCTGACCTTGAATAAGTCACATCATTCCTGGATGACCAGGATCTCTAGGGGCTGGGACCACCCTGTCCAAACAGAATTGCCCAAGCTGACAAATGGGCTAACCCCAGCATTTCACTTCTTTTCTTTTTTGTAGCTCCGACATGCTGAGTGGTCTTCTGATAATAGTACCCTTGTCCTCAGTGCCGGTCAGGGCCTGGGGCCAGGAGATCCTCACACTGGCCATAAAGCTCTAAGCAGCACTTCCTTAAAATCAGAAGACTCCTTTTCCTCAGCAAAGCCTGGGTCTGACTCTTGGACCCAGAAGCTCCTTATCCAAGGAAAATGCTTCATGGAAGAGAGGGGAGTGTGAGAGCCGTTCCTTTGCTCTGATGCTGGCTTGAAACCAACTCCAACTTTTAGGGAGGGTGACAACAAAAGGAAAGGTGGCTCTGGGTGCCACCATACTCAGTCCTCCCACAGAAAGTAGAGGTGTGAAAGGCAACGTAAGTGATGGCTCCACTGGGCTGTGAGAACTCTTGGTTCTGGTGCCAGTTCTGTCTCCAATCAGCTGATTAACCTTGGGGCATTCTCATCCTCTCTCTGGGCACACCCTCCTTCTCTATAATATATAAGGACAGATAAAAGGTATCTGAGATGCCTTCAAGATTTGACTCTCTATGAATCTAGGATTCTAAGAGGCTGAGAGCAATTGCTCACCCAACTGGCCAAGAGCACCCAGGGGGATGAGGAAAAGGCCAGAGGATGCCCTGCCTGAGTGGAGTGGGCAGAGATGTTTATTCGGGGCCAGACTCTTTCTCGCTCTCCAGGCCAGGGAATATCAAGGCATCTCCCTGGTGAGCAAGGGGAGATGTGTGCATGGCTACAGACTCATCCACCCCTTTCATGAATCTGCAAAGACAGAGCGGAGCATCCCTCAGCCTCTGGGAATTCTGCCCCCGGCCTGGATGCAGAGTGAAGAAGTGGAGGACCCCACCGGCCCCAAGGCAGAGCTTGATTCCAATTTGAAGCTGTCAGAACTATAGCTTGAATTCTGACGGTCTTGGTCTCGGAGGCTTACAGCTCCTCCTGGCTGCCTGAGGAAATTATTCACTTGGATAAACCCAAATTAGACTGAGGCTAGTAGCACATTTCTCTTTTCCCCACTGATTTCTCCATTGCCCCACCTTCCACGCATACCTTCCTCCTTCCCTCCAGCCCCCTCAAGTTATGGTCCTGGAATATTCTCCGGCCTCTGCCACCTCCAGAGTTTGTCAGAGACATTGGAGGACCCACAGCCATCTAGCAGTGCTAGTGCTGGCTGTGAAAGGTCTATTAATAGGGATTTTCTTTTTTTCTATGACTGGCATGGAAAAAAAGAAACCGATGGGCCTTGCAAATAATGGCTAAATTTCTACCAGACCTAAAAAGACTCAGTGGAGACATTAGGAAACCTTCTCTGACTTCCGACCTCCCTGCTGCACCTACTCTTGGCAAAGTGTCCTCCCTTCCTATTACACTCTAGGAAAAAAAAAGAGAGAGAGAGAGAGAGAGGTGAAGGGGAGGCTGCTTTTAGGATTCACAGGGATTACCCACTGGCTGTGTCCACCCACCCTCCTGTTCCCTGCCTATGCCTGATTCGTCCAATCTAGCCCAGTCAGGTCCTTCATCCTAGGAAGTTGAACACATGAGCACAGTCACACAGAGATCAGGCAGTTGGAGTTCATGGCATTCATTGTCTTGGAGATAAGATCCAGGAGGACTTACTAGTGGTAATCCCAGAGATGCCCTGGTTGTTCAGGTTTCGCACTGACTTTGTAAACAAACATAGTGTCCTTCATCTCGAGCTAGCTGGAATCCATTCATTTGTCTCTAAAGAAATTTAATTGGTAAAAGCTCCCTGAAGCACCCATTCTTTCCCCCATCCCAGTACTTACACATTATTGCAATCACATTTTTCTCTTTGTACAGCTCTTTCCCTAGACCAGAAGCTCTTTGGTTTCCTGACCATGGATTGGTCTTGCCTTCACCTCCCCACCTTCTTCACTTGGCTAATTCCCACTCTTCCCCCAAGTCCCAGGTAAGATATCAACTGTCATCCCTGACGACCACCCCCTGCACTCCTTGCCTGTGTTAACTGCCCCTGAAATGTGTTCCCATTGCACCCGCCACTTCCCCCGTGGTCACATGGTAAGTGCTGACCTGTCTCCCACAAAGCTGGAACTACTTGAGGCAGGAGCTGTCACCTATTTGATGTTTATCTCCAGCACACAGTGACAGGGCCTAGGACACCACTAGCAACCATTCAGTAAATATTTGTTGAATGAATAAATGAATGAATGAAGACACATACTAATCATCTCTCCTCCTCCTCACAGTAAAATAATAGAAATTAATTACCTGGTTTGAATTATTATTCATCTCAGAATACATTCAGTCAGTCAACAAATTAGTACTAATTGATGTGCCAAAAACTGTATTAGGCACTATGCAACTACAATAAAAATGCAAATACAGACAAGTAGGAGAGGGGAGATTTTCTCATGGGAAAAATAATCTGTAACAGGGAACTCTTAAGTTCCATTTTACCTGATCTGAAGCAATCTGTGCCAGCATTTTTTGTATCTTGAAAATGGATGTGTGAGAATGACCATTAATGATTTATTGGGTTTGCAACAGGCTTCTGAATCAATGGACAGAAATTTCCAGAATAGTGCTAGATTCAAATGACGTAAAATCCTTTGGGCAAAATTCCACATCTAGACTGGTTAATGCTTAAGTCCCCAAGTCACTTCATCCCTGGCTCCTGCCTGGCTCCAAAAAGCCACTGCACAAGATCCTGGGCTGAGAGTCTCTAGGGCAGGTGGACAGAAGAGGGGTCTCTGAACCTCTTTTTCCAAAGGAGCCTGTTGCTGCCATCTCTGCTGTTCTGGCAGGTGTTGAATTGAGAGAGGGACCTCTTCCCCTGCCCCCAGGCTAGCAATTACAGAAACCAAATTGTCTCCTGCAAGAGGCATTGTCACCCTGGTGTCAACTCAGCATAAAATAAATTGCACTGCCCATCAGCCTGCTGGAGACCAGCACTTGCTGGCAGCTCCCTCCAGCTCCCAGAAAAGAGCCTATTCAGATGTGAAGACAGGTCAGCCAGCTGCAGCCAGCGCTGGAGTAACTGCTTGGGCCCAGGGAGCATGATTCTGTCATGCAAGAACCCAGCGCATGTCTGAAAAGGCACAGCTTCAGCCTGGCACCAGCAACAGCAATGCCAGGCTGGTCTGGTTTCCTATCTGTCAAGTCCCAACAGAAAACAGGGTAAACAATTCATAGAGACACAGCGTAACCATGCCGCAAATGTGGAGTCTGTTTTGCTGGATGTGTGTACGTGTGTGTGTGTGTATGTGTGCACACCTCTGAACCTGTGCGCTTCCAGGCCTCATCACCTCCTGCCTGGACTGTTTCCATAACCCTTTGATGGCTCTGCTGACTCCACGTTCTCCCTCCTCAGCAGTCCTCTCCCATGCCACAAAACTCAGGTTTCAAAATCATAGATCTGATTGTGTTACATCATGGGAAATAAAATCCAGAGTCTAGTATTCGCCACCCTCCTTGGCCCCAAACTGCATTGTCAAATGCATGTCAGACTTTCTTTCTGGCAGCCTGTACTCCTCCCAAACTGGACGCATCTCTGCTGTAACATGCACCCCCACTTTGAATGTTTAGATCCTACTGGGACTTTAAGATCCAGATCAAATATCTCCTCCTTCTGGACTCTCTCCCCTTTACCCTCACTCTGCCACTCCAGAAACTGAAAGATATTGCTTCTCCCTCTGAAAAATAAAATGTAGCCAGCATTTATGGATTGGTTGTTACGTGCTTTACCCTTCATGTGTATATTATCAATATTATTATTATCCCCATTTTACAGATGAGAAGCCTGAGGTTCAGGCAGTTTGCCCAAGATCATAGAACTCCTAAAGTGCCAGAACTTGAACCCGGAACTACTGGCTCCAAAATTGATATGCTTAATTACTATGCAACACTCTCCTAAGCTCCAAGTAGAGAGGAGTTCACCTCCCCTGTAATTTCCATCACCATCCCAAACAAATTTATAATCTAAGCAGTGATAGATTTATGTTGATGCCAATAAAACCTTGAACATTGGGGCCTTCACTTCTGAGACCCCTTCTAAGGTTCTAGAAGAGGTCCTGCAAGATGCTCACATGATCTTATGTTTTTGTAAAGTCATATATTTTAACCCGAATTAGTTAAAGCAAGTTTCTCTTCCCATCCCAGCCTTCCTCCTTCGCATTTCCCATTATGTCAGTGGTGCCAGAGTGGCCGTGGGCATTTAGGGACCCAGATAAGGGGAAGTTGAATTGGAAAAGCTTTAAGTTGGGCTAGTTAGATTTCTGTAGCCCACAGTCTGGGGTGTAGTTAAGTATTGCTAGCTATCCTGATGTAGAAACCATTCTGGGAGTGCACTTTCTCCCAACCGTGCCAATTCACCTGGCGTCATGACAGGTGCAGGGCCAGAGGCAGTATTGTGTTGTGAACATGCCCAACAGCTCCTCACATTGGGATTTAGCAGAATCCCTGAGCTGCAGGGCATAAACCTGCAACATAATCACACAAACAGTACATCTGTGTGTGGAGTCTCATGTTTTATGAATCTTAACGATCCATAATACAAAACAAATTTTGATCAACTGTGCCAGAAGACAGAATTATCTTCCTATTCTCTCTTTAGAAAATAATATGCCAAACTTGTTGTCATATGAAGAAACATTAAAGAGTATGCAACTAAAAAATGTAGGAAGAAAGTGCCACAGAGGTAAGCCAGTCAGCCAATGAATGTTTTAATCCTATTATATTTCTGGATTTTTTGATGTGTGTGGTATTGTCAGCTTTTGAAATGTATAATTTACAATGACCTATTTTCTTTGAAATAAATATTCAATTTATACCCAATTCTGTATTCACAATATTGTTTTCTTTTTCTTAAATAACCCCCCTCTCATTAATGAGCTTTGGGTTCCCTCCCCCAAGAACCTGGATCTTCCCTTCAATCTCAGTAAAAATAGCACTCTTGCTACACAAACACCACCTCGAGTGCCCTTCTTTCTGTCTAGTTATGACTTCCTGATGCCTTGTGAGACCGCATGGGCACCCTAGGCCACAGCTGCAGCCTCACACACCTCTCTCATGGCACTCTTCACTGTTTACTTATGTTATACTTAATCATATTCCTGTTTTTATCTCTTTCCGGCAACTACCTCAGGGCTTTACGTGGAGTAGACACTCAGTAAATGTTTCCAAATGAAAGCCCTCCTAGAGTCAGGAGGCAGCGAGGAGACCAGGTGGAAGGGCAGGAGGGAGCCCTTCACGCCTGGTCTGCATGCTGGTGACGGCAGCATGTGTCTGTGATGTTTACCTTTTGCACACTCAGAGTGAGTGGGTGAAAGATTTCCTCTTCTCTGTCTCTGCATCTCAATCCCTTACTCTCTTTTTATCCCTCTGATTCTCCCTCTACTCTCTGTCTTAGTCCATTTTGTGTTGCTCTAACAGAATACTTAAGGCTGAGTGATTTATAAAGAAAAGAGGTTTATTTAATTTGTGGTTCTGCAGGCTGGGAAGTTTAAGGGCATGGCCCTGGCTTCTGGTGAAGACTTTTGTGCTGTGTCACAGCATGGCAGAGAAGGTCAAAGGAGAAGTGGACACAACATGTGCTAAGAGGCAAAGCCCTAGGGATGTCCTGCCTTTATAATAACCTGCTATGTCCATGTCGAGGGACTGTTCCTCTGAGAAGTAATCCAGTCTCATGAGAGCCAGAACTCACTCACTATTATGCATAGAACAGCAGGAAGCCTGTTCATGAGAGATCTGCCCCATGACCCAAACACCTTCCACTGGGCCCAACTTCCCAACACCACCACATTGGGGATCAAATTTCAACATGAGTTTTGATAGGGACAAACTCAAACCATAGCACTATTATTCTTTCCTCCTTTCTCTGGCCCTGATGCTATTAATAACATAGCTAATATGGCAGGACCAGGAACATCAGAGACAATAACAGCCTCAAATCTTCCATCTCAGGCAGAGAATTTGGGGAAGGTGCCTGCAGATAGGCGGCCTTCCGGGAGGGGGTAAATCTGACCCACGCTGTGTGTTTCTCCATCAGCAGGGCTTGAACCAGAAACAATCTGATACACCAATGTTTCCTACAAGCAGGGGGCCAGTGTCACCAGTGACAGGTGAGGTGGGAGGTCTTCCACTGAGCTAAGCTGAGCAAAGGAATCCATTTCAAAGATCACAAGATGTGGCCCCCGCCCAGGAAATGAGTCTTCCATCCAACTAGATGGGAATGCAAAGGAGGAGTACTCACATTGCACAATAACTGTCTGGCTAAATGAATCGTTGCATTCATCTAAATGGATTAGACATTTTAATTAGCAGGGTCTGGTTGTTTGCCGAAATCGAGTTTTTGGCATGTGGATGTTACATGCACATGTGTGTTTGTTCTAGTACAGCCCGCGCTGGAGTAAATCTACAATAATTCCTTTCTCCGTAGATAAAAGGAATGGCAATCTGGGAGGAACCAGCCTTATCTCTGCAGATCCCAATCCCCACACTTGAAGGAAAACCAAGGCTTTCTCATCTGGGCACTGAGGGGGCTTCGCAGCTGGAGAAAACATCTGTGAGCTTGGAAGCAGCTGTAAGAGGGGAAAGGGGATGTGGAGGGAAGAAAGGAAAGTGTGTGCTAGAAGAATGTTGACTTCAAAGCTTTCCCTTGGTTAATACCAGGTGTGGAAGCCACATGTCTCCAAACAGCCTGTAGAGTGTGCACCCCCAGGGGGCAGCAGAGCACCAACCCTTGGGAAGCCAGTGGCCCAGTTACTCCATCATGGCCAGAGTCGAGCTGTGTGGTTAAACAGGGTATTTAGTGGCAGGAAGAAGAGAAATCTGAACAGCAGAACAAAGATTCAAACCACCCCGGGGCCTGGGTAGGCCAATGCCAAAAGAGTGGGGAGAAGAGCCAAAGGGGAATGGGAAAGAAGGATGGAGAAAACTAGGGCTAAAAGTAAGTTAGCTTCAGTCTCAAGAGAGACAATGGGAGTCAGGGTCCACAAAGCAAGGATTGGAATTCTGGATCAGACCCGGCAAAGCGCAGGACCTATGTAGCTTGAACAGAATCAAGGATGGACCAGCCAGGCCACCACCCCAGATGCAGTCTGCAAAGAGAATCCAAATGCCCCTGGGGATGTAGGAAGCTAGAGAGTGTGTGCCAGAACGCCCCTCGGGAAGAGGGCTGGATGGGTTGATGGGTTACTTACTGAGCTTCCCTGGGAAGGGGATGGGGCTTGGGGGGGTGGGGAGTAGAAGAGAGCTCAGGAATAAAGGAGGTCAAAGCAGGGCACGTCCTGGTCACAGATGCTTTCTAGGCCATGCCCTTAACTATGGGGCTTTTATTTTACAGGATGGGTGCACACATTTGGGGTCGGCACTAAACAGCTGAGGACAACAGAGAAGGGACACGACCTGTCACCAGCAGTCCCTGCTCCACCCTTCCCCTCAAAGCTCTCAGCCTTGCCTATAAATAATTGAGCCAACTGGAAGAGAACCAAATCACTGTTCTGCCAGGGTCCCCTATCTGGATCTGGCCCTGCTTGCAGCAGGCTGTGTCCATAGAGTCCTAGTGCAGGCGGGGCCCTCCTTCTGTTTTTTGCCCCACTTACCTACTTTAGGGCCTGGAATAGTAGACGCCGTAGCAGGACCTGAGTGTCTGTTTGAAAAGCCGAAGGAAACTTTTTCTCTGCTCTCCCAGCACTGGGCTGGGGAAAGAGCCTCGGCCTGGAGGCAGAGAGAAAGAAGGCTTTGATTCATTTCACTTCAGAGTTAGCAACTGGGTTTGAACAGCAATTCTTCAGTCATCTCCTAAGGTTTGTTTCACATCTGTTATAAAGAGATGGCAATAACGCTGCTCACGGTTATGCGGTTGATGGAGCGGAGGCAATGAGATTGTGTCTGGGCAGGGAGAAAATAATCTCATTTGCTCTGTTTCTTTGATCATGGGAGCAGGCAGAAAAATGGAATTTCATGCAGTTTACTCCTTTATGCTGCAAATGATGGTAATGGTTATTTAACCTTTCCTGAGCGCCAAAAACCTGCTAGGCACCAAGAGGCCTCTCCCCAGCTAAGAAACTGGATGCAGCAGACAGGTATGACACAGTTTCAGGGAAAGGCAACTGCCTCAGATCACTTTATCCAGGCCTTCTCTCTCTGGATAGGAGTATGCATAGAATATTCCAGAAAGTAAAGGGTATGGCAAAGTCTTACATTTCTCCCGCCGGTCATTTTGGAGCCCAGCTTACACTCGGTGAATTCTCTCTTTAGCATCAGCACCCACTCCCCACTTCCTTCCACCTCGCCCACCACACGTGCACACATCTCACTACTCACTTTCAGGTCACTGCTGCTTGGTATTCGGAGTGGCCCGGGAGTGGTACTGGATGGCAAAGTCAATCGGATTAGGGCTTCTCCAATGAGAAGAATCTGAAAACCCTTCTGCCCCACCATTTCCTCTACCCCTTCCCACCTCATTCCACCAAAAGCCTCCTAAAAAACTGAGTGTGCTTGAATAAAAATTGCTCTCTTCTCTGGTCTCAGTTTCATCATCTGTAAAATGGCAAAGTCGGATCAGACAATATTTAAGCTCTCGTAACAGTTCTGACTTCAGATCAACTCTCAAACAAAGGAAAGAAGCCCAATGAGAAGGCTTCGATTAGCTCCCAAGCTGATGAATGGGGCTGTGTGGAGGGGGAGACCAGGCTGCCCGTGAAGGAAGGCAAGGAAAGAGAGAAGAAAGAGAGAGAGTTAAAGGAAAGTATTTTAAAAGAAGTCTTTAACATGTGTGAGGTTATTTCTTTTGATCCTTCCTTGAAAACAACTTGAAATGGAAAATCTGAGTGCCTTGGGTAGGGACAGCTGGGGGCTGGGGTCTTCTGAGAGCACATGTGACCCTCCTGAGGTCCCAGCAGTGCCCTGCCCTGGGCTGGTGTTGGCAGCCCCATGAGGGGGTGGAGCCCCCGAGACGGCATGGTCATTGGTGCAGAGCCATGGTGGGCTCATTGCATCACCCCTGTGGGCCAGGCCAAGCGCTGCAATCCATTCCACTCTGAGAGGTGCGGGGAGGCTCGGGGGCAGCAGAAGCCAAAGGACCTTCCTCTCTGGTGCCAGGAGACAGGAAGATGACCTGGCAGACTCTAAAAGCACTAAAGCCAGGCAACAGCGTCAGGAGGGAAATGGAAAACGTGGGGCGTGTGGGAGGTTTTTTATGGAGTGATGGTAATAACCCTTCCATTTACACAGAGCTTTCCAGTTTATAAAGCCCTCTCACATCCATTACCTCATTTGAGCCTTCTCTTGGCTCTAAGAGGCAATAAGGGTGAATGTTCTTTTCTTCTGTTTTATAGGTAAAGAGGATGGAGGGCAGATGGGCTAAGTGACCTGCCCAGGGTCACAGGGACAGCTCACGACAGAGCAGGGCTATGCCAGCCACCCGAAAGGTAATGCCAGCCTGGCAGGCAGACAGACCCAGGCCCCATCCCTGCTGCCCCAAGCCATTTGCCTTCTCTGAGCTCTACTGTTTATTATCTACAAAATTGGATGGTAACAACTTGAGCAGTTGAGGCAGATGATGTGTGTGCAGAACCCAGGCCCGAGTAGACAACCAACATGTCTACTCTTCTCTGCTCCTCTGCTGGCAGTAAAGAGTCTCCTTTCTCTGGGGTAGACAGGGAACGAGGTGGGGTCGGACAAGCATGGTTTCAAATCCCGCTTGGCACATCTGCCCGTGTGATCTGAGGGCAGGTCACTAGAGCCTCTGGCAGTTTCCTTCTCTGGAGAGAACCATAGCGCCCATCCATGAGGGTGTTTGAAAGTTCAGTGAGAACATATATAATGCACCAGCACCATGTCTATCTTAATGAATGCAGTTTTCCCTTTTTCCTTCTTTCGACTGCAGCACAGAGAATAGGCACCTTCCTAGAGGCTGCCAACAAATCCCAAAAAATTAAGTAGAGTTTCTAGGCCCCTGCTGCCCCCTCCACCTTGAATTAATAATAATTATTGTTATTGTTTTTATTGTTATTATTTACCAAGTGCTTACTCTGGCTCAGACACAGTGCTCCGTGCTTTGCCTGTATTAGCTTATTTAATTCTTACAATAGCACAGAACTATTAATATTAGCCTTATTTTGTTGGTGAGATAACTAAGGCACAAAGAATTTAGGAACTTGCCAGAAGCTTTACAGTTAATGAAGACACAGCTTTAAAGCCAGAGCTCTTAACCTAATTGACCTCTAACTAACCCTGTACCTGCTGCCCTTGGGCTTGGGGCAAAGGTCCTGCTCTTCATCATGCCTGCAATGTCACTTCCTGAGGATAGAGAGACTAAGCAGACTGGGAAGCACCCTGGCCAAATTTAAAAGGCCAGATTTAATCATTCATGCATATGCCAGGATTCTATTTGCCAAAGAGGTTCCAGGTTGAGCTGCATTTGAGAAGCTGGGGAACATGGATGATCCCGGAAAGCCGATTAGCACACAAAGGGATATTATCCCCTGCCCGAAAAGCCAGGCAGGCACTAAGGATATTGAGAAAACTTACTCTGTGTGCAAACTATTCAATTAGAAAATCAGCCACTGGGATTAGGAGCAGGAAGGAACATGAGCCGTGGGGTCCCCTCCCTTACCATCTGGAGAGGAAAGACTTCAGTGTCAGATCTCCTTCTGGGCAGCTCAATGGGTCAGGGCAGACTGAGTGTCCCATAAAGATCTGGATGCCCATTGTCTGACACAGAGCCCTACCCTTTCTACGTGCTCAGGAGGATAGCTGAATGAATTAAGGAATCAACGAAACAATTCTCTCGCCAGGAGGTAGCAAAGAATCTGGAGTGTTTCCAATACCCCATAATCTCAGGAGACTCAGAGAGAACCCCAGTCCTCAGGGGACTTGAAAAAGAACTTCCTGACAGTGTAAAATAGGAAACAGATGAATGAAGAATGAGGGAGAATATGCCAACTCCAAGAAAGGGGCTCCTACTGGTAAGTATCAGGCCTAGGCCAGAAGACCACCTTTCCTAGAAGCAGGGGATAAAATAGAATGCCATCTGCCATCCCGAATCCTAAAACAATGAGAGAAACCGAACAGGAAAGGGTCAATCCAAATGGAATGTGAGATGTTAACACTTGATTTTCAAACATACTTTTCTAGATGCTGAAGCATTAGAAACATCAGGTTGGCCCACCCTCCTCACTCTTCTTCTGCCCCACCCCAACCCCACCCCAAAATCTCAGAAGCTCCCCATCAAGTGACAATTCTACAGGACCTAGCCTGGGGCACAGTCCCCACCTGGTTACACCTGTGCAACAATTCTTATTAGGATGTGGCTGTTTTCCAGCTCTGAGCCCATATTTTTAAAAATCCTTCTCTTTTGAGATCTGGTGGTTGTTTGGGGGAGAACAGTAATCACTACAATTCAAAGGGTGCTTACTATATGCCAAGGGCCAGGCTAAGTGCTCACATGGATTAGCCCATTTTATCCTCAGGATAGGATATTCCCTCCAAATATAATGTAAAAGGAAAACAAAACAAGACCATAAAGTCAATGCAAAGAAATCCACAAGTTTTTTTTTATTTTTCCCACAATTGTTTGAAATATAATTTTCTTTAAAATGGGCTTTGTTAACTGTTGAATAAGCTACTAGGATACAAACTCAGTTCCGTCTACTCTAGGCCTGAGTTTTTAAGCACAATCTTTCATTACTAGGTGGACTTTGCTTTTCCCAAGCATCCAGAGCGCCCCAGCCACCAAGAGGCCCAAACATTTGTCTCTTCTCAGAAGAATTAACAAAGTAGATATTGCAGGGGGTGGGGGCAGATAGGGAGGGTGATTGAAGTTGCTTGAGCTCAAATCTTAGGAAAGAGATTATAGAAAATCTGCTGGGTCACCAGCCGTTTGGACTCCTTATCTGAGCCAAAGTAATCACTTGCAGAAGGGCAAACCCATCCATCGCTGCAGCCAGTGTAGGAAGATGCTTCTCTTTATCTTTGCCAGGATCTGAAGATCTTTTGCCTTTGTAATCAGCTGCTGCGAAGGGGCTGATGCTCAGGCGTGGCCGGGAGGGCCCAGCGAGGGCCTGGGCCTGCAGGAGGCTGTCGAGGTGGAGACTCTAGGGGTGTTCTGGGGCTGCCTTCCACAGATTGGACAGGCTGAGTTCTGCACCAATTTAGGGACAGACTTCACAGAGTGAACCCCAACCGAGATCCAGAAGTCCAAGGCAATTGGATGAGAGTGCTCAGGTGGACTGACACGGGTGTATCAGATCTGCCAGACTTCATCCTTTCTTCTGTCTTCAGTGTAGGAGGAACTTCCTGTTGAGTCGGCCCTGCCCCCATCGCTCCACCAACACACGCCACCCTTTTAAGGATCACTCCTGTCACTCAGCCGGGAGCACGCCTATGCCTGTGTTTGTGGAATGTAGTCCTGTCCCCATCCACAGCCGACAGACCAGAGAGGGCACTTCACCTCAGCTGTGCCAATCACATTTCTCTTCTATAGACATGGACTTGAAGAACTGGAAGATGCGTTGGTGCCACTGACGCTCAGAGAGACAGTTAATCGGGTCAGGGGTGGCCATATTCTGCATTATACACAGAAAAGCAGAGAAAACTTGCCTGTCAAGAAAGAGAAGAATGAAACGGTGCACGTGGGGAAAGAGATGAGACCACATAGCCTGGACAGTAGCTGTCCCAGACCATGAAAACTTTCTAGTTCCTGGCTCCTGACCCTAATAAGCCCAGCTTATATCCTGCCCTTGGGTCAAGGATCATCTCCACCCCACAGAGTTTCCTTTATCCTTAAGCTCCTCTGAGTCAGTTTCTATTATTTATAATCAAAAAAGGAGTCTTGAAAAACAATTAACATTACCATTCAGATTAAGAGTCTACTAATGGTTATTGAATACCTATTTTACGCCAGGCATTGTTCCAGAAACATGGCCATGATTTATCTCACTTATCATCATCTTCATCAGTGACACCATAAACATCAGCATCAAAAATTGTTGATGAAGAGCCTGCTTCAGTGTAACGCTAAGATAGACTGGAAGAGAGTGTCACCAGCCAGGTCCAGGCCCCCTGACAGCTTTCTGGACAGGCATGCTGATGTGAAGACAAATGTGCAGGGCATTAAATTAAGATGCAAAGGGACAGTGAAATATTTGCTCCATTGTCAAGAGCCAGGCCCCTCCAATGGCAATAGCTAAGGGCATTCTAGGTGGAGGGTGGGGCACTGAATCCAGGTGAGGGAAAGCTTCAGGCTTGCTCAGCTGGGACAAGGAAATACATAGAAAGAAACATAAAAGAGGGTGAAAGACTGAGTCGGGTATTGGGGCCAACTTCGCTGATCGGGAGGCTTCTGTTGGGTCTCTGAATTCAGGGAGGAAGGAGAACTGAAGGGGGCGACCAGGCAGACAGCAGAGGTGGAAAGACTGAGAAAAGAACCAGAAGAAACCTTCAATGCTGACCGATCCACCTTACAGATCTCAATAAGTAACAGGATGCAAGCGACTGAGTCAGCAGACAGCTGGTGGGAAACGAGCTGGAAGACAGAAACATTCAGAGGGGAAAAGCACCGAGTAGTAGAGAGCAGAAATGAAGAGCAAGGGGGCCAGAGAGATCTAAAGGCAGAGGAAGAATAGAGGGTGCAGGGTGGGCTTAGAGGCAGGGAAGGCCACTAAAGAACCTAAAGAGGGAAAAAGGAAACCCCAAACAGAGAATTATAGTGCATCAGTGATAGCAATGGAGAAATGAGGGTTCAGAGATAGGAAGGACAGAGATGGTACAGAAGGAAAAGACAGAGAGGAAGAAAGAGTCTAAGCTTTGAAGAGGGAGACTGGGAGGTCAGCAGAACCCCTGAGAAAGGAGGGCTGTCCTGGCAGACCTCACCACTGCCCGTGGAGACGTTTCCATTCTCTTAATCTTTCTGGCTAGAGGCTGTAAGAGTTTTTTTCTCTCCTCCATTTTGTATGTGAGTAGCTGGGCACTGTGCTTTGTCATTCTTCCAAACATCCCTGACACCCTCAACCCTCTCCACCCTCGTACCACTCTGAACAACTGACACTGAGCTTGTCCCTGCCTTTGCACTCTCTAAATGGTCTGTATCCCAATCCCAGTAAAAAATAGTCTCTCCCATTTGCCTACTGCTTTACACACAAATCATTACATGACCCTAATCCTCCCAGTTGCTCTGTGAGTTGACATTATTACAGCCATGTGAAAACCCATTCATTCATTAAGCAAATATTTCTTCGGAACTATCTCCAGTCCTGTGCTCAGTGCCAGGGATTCAACACTGAACATGACAGGTACGGCCCCTGCCCTCATGGGGCTTATAGTCCCACAGCAAAAACAGGCATTACACAACTAACTACAACTGTGACAAGTGCCACAAGGCAGTAGCGGGTGCCATGGAGAAGTGTGACAGAGGCCCTGACTTAAAGTATCTGGGCAGTGATGTGTCAGCTGAGCTCTGAAGAAATGCAGAAGCTGACAATTGGAGAGGTTATCAGACTTGCCCGGCGTCTAGAAGCTGCAGCTCTAGAAGCTCCTGACTCTTAATGCCTCACTCTGTCCTCCTTGCCTCTGTGCCTTGGGGAGGCCATTTGCTAAGCATGGGAAATACAGGGTTAAGCAGGTCCCTCCTGCCTTCATGAGATGTTCCCCTGTTCCAGAACTTCAGTGGCTCTCTCAGTGCCCATCACATCAACCCAAACTCTTCTGCCCGGGTCCCCAGGCCTCCACAAGTCTGGACACATCTTACTCATTCAGCCTTCTCCTCCACTGCTCCACACTACATGGCCTGTATACGAGTTGGTCCATCTCCCACTATCCCAGGACATGGGGCATTCTTGACTCCCTTTGTATACTTATTCATTCATCCACCACCCTTAAGCCTCCACCAGGTGCCAAGCAGGCTTCCTGCTCGAGCTATTTCTTCTACCTGAAACTGCATTCCCTTCGCTGTTCACTAATCTAAATCCTACTTACCTTGAGTCTTATCTCCTCTTCTTTAAACCCTTGACCTATCACAACGAAAAGAGTAAGGAACACAAAGTCAGAACACTGGTGTTCAAGTCAATTTACTGCTTACATTTCCTCAACCTCAATTGCCCCATCTTTAAAATGGTGAACTAATAACTGCCCATAACAGAAATACTGGCATAAGAATCAAAACATCAAAATAAGCTGCGTTTCGGTATGAAAGCACTTCGTAAACTGTGGCACAAGTTTAGATTGAGAGATGAATGGACTTCTAGCTCACCTGGAGCTCTGTCTGCTCCACACTCCTGTTCGTGCATAGCCAACATCAAACAAGTATGTTTCTCCACTTGAATCATGGTGCTAATTTTCTCTCTTAAGCAGATTAGAAGCAGTTTGCGGGTTGGAGATATACCATACTCTTTCCCATCCTCCATGGTGCCAAGGCAAGTGCGAGCCCTTGTTGATGGAGCTCTCCCGAGAGGTAAGCAGACTGTCCATGGAGTATTTGCCTCACACTCGCGTGGAAAGGGCAGGGGCAGGCAGAGGAACTCACACGTTGACCGTTGGCCGGCAACTCTTCAAAACTGACACCAGCCAGGCTGTCAAAGAAATGGGCAGCCCAGTTCTCCCTGCCACCTGACCTCAGGCCACCCGTGCCCCAGAGGTGCCAGGGCCCCAGTGCCACCACACCTTGGAGATAAGAACCACCAGCCATCAGATTGATTTAGGCACAGAGCTTGTTTTCTCTAGCACTTGCTAGAGTTTCTGTTCCCTTTGCCTGTGTAGCTGAAGCCTTTCTGTAGCCCTGGGATTATAGCAATAAATTTCCAGTTAGCCATGACAAATGACTGCTGCTCCCCCCTCCCTCCTCTCACCCCGACTCCTTGTTCTGAAGTCTCCCTCTCAGAGGTAGCTCAAGGGCCTTTCCTTTATTTAACACTGGCAGGTTCTGCCATTTACAGTCCCCCAAAGCTGGTGTCACTCCAGAACAGACTGATTGTGACCTGGAGGGGAAGACAGGCTGGGGCGGGAGGAAGATGAAGAGAAGAGGAAGAGAAGAGCTGGGTAGCAACAAGGCCCAGCCTTCCCCAGGTAAAGTCCTTGATGACACAGAGCACAAACAAGAAGAGGAAATTTGAATAATAAGAGGCCGATGGGGGAGAGGGGAGGCAGAGGGGAGAGGAGGAAGAGGCAGAAGTTGTTCATTAGTTGCATTGATTCAAGGAGATAGACAAGTGATTAAATAATTCGCCCCCAAGGAAGAGGCTCCTGCTCCTGCTTTCCTTCCTTGGCAGGAAGCAGAGATAATTTCTTAGCCGTGTGGTTCTGCCTTGCTCCATCGGAGCTGGGTTGGTGAGGGGAGGGCGGGAGGCTGAGGACGGGGGCTGCACAGCCTACCCCAGCGGGGTGGGCTGACGGAGGGGAACAGCTCAGTCAGGGTCCTGGAGGGGAGGACCCCCCAGCCGCCTCTCTCTCTCAGCTTTGGAATTTATCACACGGAGTGTGGGTATGCTGAGCTCAGTTAGGTGGCCTGGCATAAAATCCTCTATTCCCTGAGGACAGGCCATGTGACTGGGGGCTGTGGAAGGAAAGAAAGGTGGGAGGGGCCTGGGAGAAACTGACATGGGCTGCAAAGTTTTACAGCTTCAAAGTCAGCAGTCTTCATTCTCAGAGTCCAAAGTCGACTGTGACAATATTCAGAAGGGAAGGGAGATAGCATCTGTGTTGTGCCTACTGTGTGCCGAGTGCTTTCTGTTTGATTGACTCACTGACACGTACTGGCCCCTGGTACCTGCCAGGCACAGGTGTACAGAACGAGGAGACAGAGTCCCTCTCTGTCTAGCTGAGGAGACAAAATGTCAACAAGTAATTTCTATCCAATATCGCAAGGGCTGAGATTGGGGGGTGTACAGGAGTGAGAGGGCGGGCAAGGCTGATGGGTTCTGGAAGGTTTCCTGGAGCAGGAGGGAGCTGGAGCCTGTCGTGGAGCTAACTCTGTCGGTCAGGGTTTGGTTCAGAAGGTACCCCCTGGGCTGCTGCCCCAGATGTTTTAGCGCAGGCTGCTTGGCCAGTTCACAAGTTCTGCAGCTCTTGCTGTCTTCCCTCCTACTTCCTTTCGCAACCCCCAATCCCTGTGGAAGGAGAGGAAGGCTCACATCCCAGGCCCTGCCTTCTGGGACAAGGAGTACTCCAGGAACTTTACAAGAGAACATGGGAATCTTCATTAGAGCCCTCCAGCCCTCCCTCACGCATTTCCACACGTTACCCTGACAACTCACTACCATGTTTTTGACAGGTACGAGGCAACTCTTAGAAGCATCCTTTTTCAACACGCTCCTTAGGATATATAGTCTCAGAATAAAGTACAAATCCAGACTAGGGAGACAAGGGGGCCCAGGTGACCCTGGACTGCTCCTGCCCTCAGAGAGAAGTAGGAGGAGGCTCCTCTCCAGCCTTCTTCCCCCACACCCTTCTGTCGTTCTTGGCCAGGTACATCTAAATCCTTTTCAACCAAGGGTTTGGTAGCAGCTAATGAAAGAATGAGAGCAGATATATTCTCTGTAAGTACCGGTAGTATTCCAAAGAGAACTGAAAATCCCAAAGAGTGCCTTCCAAGTGGGCTGAAGAAGAAGTTAGGAGGTCACATAATTTAGCCAGAATTTCCAGAATGACTTCATGCTCTCTCTTTACTGGTCAAGTGATTCCAACTCCTACTTCCTAGGTAAGCATTGCACCTGTGGGGGCCCACGACAATTCCTGGAGTGCTTTGCCTTGGCTTTGCTTTCTGTCCCCATGGCAATGTCTCTGAAGGGCAAGCCTCAAAGAGGATAGAGAGGGCACTGGCAATGTCCCTTTCTGCCCTGATTTTTCCACTCAACTTCCTGCCTGATCCAGACTGCATTTCCCAGATGAAGCATGTGGTTTGACTGCTCCCTACCCTGTACCCCACACACTCACATGCCAGGACCCCTAGCAGGCAAAGAGCAGGTTAGTGCAATTTAACCAATTTCAGCAAAGTTTAAATAAGAAGCTCTGAACATTTACAAACTGGTAGCCTCCTCCCTCCCAACAGTTGAAGGTGTTAATGGCCAGCTAAGAAGCAGGACTTTTCTCGAAGTAGCTGCTTCACACGTGTGCACATACACATTTTCACAGAATCCTTCCTTGACTCGGCCTAGGGTTATGAAAGGAAAGGAGGCATGCAGAGTGTGGCCCATGTGGGCACAGCCATGGTGAGGAACAGAGAGATAGGCTAATTCATACAACCCATTTAGTCTACTCTTTAGTCGAAAACAATTTAAAATAGCTGCCAAGTTCCAAAGTTGAGATCTAAATGTTAGAAGTTGGTGAATATTGCAAGATCTCCCCTTCCTTGACACTTATTTTCCCTAAGAATTGAAGTGGGCAGGGACATGAGATGTTATTGAAGCCAAGCCCCTGAGGCCCAAAGATTTTAACCAGGTCAACGTTAGTGTAAAACCTAAAGCAGACGTCCAGGTCACCTGACTCCCAGAGCAGGCTTTTGTACTGTCACACAGCCACTCATTCTTCCGAAATTAGGTACAGCATAGAGGAAAAGGAAGGTAAAGACTGACGAATGGAGACAGTCACAATGACAGGCAGAAGAGCTCTTTTGGGACCCACTCCCAAGCTCTATTGCAGAAATCAATCACAAAGCATTTGTTGATCAGCTACTATGTGCTTCATGCTTTTCAAGGCACTGTGGAGAGTGCAGAAGAGGAATAAAAACAGGGAAGCACCCAATGCAGCCTCTTGTCCTGAGCCTCAGCATAGGTGCTCACTAAATGCTTGTTGCATTGCCTTACATTAAATCATGATAATATTGACCAATATTTATTACCTGCTTACTGTGTGCCAGGGACCCTGTTCCAAGCTCCTTACATGTATTTATTTCATTCAATCTCTTCCACAACTTTAGAGGGAGGTACATCTACCTACCATTTTTCAGGTAATGAAGCTAAAGTGCAGAGAGATTAAGCCCAAGGTCATACACCTGGTAAGTGGTGGTGGTAAGATTGTACATTCAACCACCAGATTATAGAAGACATGAGATGCCCGTAGTCTATGTCCAACCGTGGCACTTACAAGCTGTGTAACTTGAGATCAGCCAGCGAATTACTAAACCTCTCTGCACCTTGTTTGAAAACGGGTAGAATACTGACTACCTCACATTGCTGCTGGGAAGATTAATCAGATCATGCCTAGCAGAGCCCCTGAACGCCCACTCTCCACGTTGTGTAACACGCCCCCTCCCTCTGAGAGCTCCGTGTAGGGAAGAAGAACTCACACACACACACACACACAGCCGAAAATGAGCAGTACCTCCATTTCCTCACCAGCAAAATGAGGACAATGCTATTATTTACCGCATAAGGCTACTGTGAGAACACACTGAATTAACACAAAAGAACACTTAGAAGAGAACGTGGCACAAAATACACACTTAGTAAACATTAGCTATTATCATTATTATTAATATTATCATTACTTCCTCCTCCTCGTCATTATTATTGGTTATAGAAATTTACTACAACTGGACTTCAGAAAACTGGGCTGGAGTATTGGAAAAATCTTTATGAAGGAATGGAGTCTAGGTTGGACAATGAAGCATGGCTAAGACTTATGGGGACACTGAGAAGAGATGGCCCTTCCCGCTAACAGGAGCCAGAGACGCAGGACTCCAGCCTCCGCGTGGGCAGGGGAGCATTCGTCTAGGCCTGGAGGAACTCATACTGCTCCCCCCGCAAACTGTGGGCAGTGGAATAGTAACAGAAGTCTCCCGGGTCGCCTGGGCTTGGGACCACCAGCCTTGGGGAGGGTTTTTCTAACCTTTGTGAGAAGTGAGCAAATCAGCTGGCCCTAAGCTCATAGAGAACTAGGAAATCTGCCTCCGAAGAGCCTGACAGAGCCACCCCTGCCACAGCCTCTGCAAAGGGCACGATGCAGCAGGGCTCCCCAGATGGGGACATGGTGGCACTTCCACTCCCTCTTCCCCACCTCCTCTTAGCCCTGGCCAGCTGCTGGATGTGAGGTTTGTATGCTGTTTACAGTGCTGCCTTTTTATTCTTGAACCTGAAAGCTTTACTGGGTATTAAATTCCAGCATCAGATTGCTGTTTTTGCTCCTGGGTGAAGGAGAGAGAGAGAGCGTTAATGCTCTCAAAAAGCGGGGTCTGAATCATTTATGAGAGGACATCGCAGGAAGCCCAGAGCTGGTATTAGGACAGGAGTTGCTTCCAGAAGGAAAATGTTTATTGTGGAAGGTCCGGCTGTGCCCTCACCCATCCATCCCTAAGTCCTTGTTAGCGGGGTTACGTGACTTATTCCCTTCGTTATTAAAGAACATCCTGGCTGCGGAAGATGTTGTGAGAGGCGGCTGCCCACTACGTTAGGACAAAGCCGGCTCCGGCAATTATCTTTCTGCGATAAGACAGAAGCTCTGTTCTGACTGCCATGGCTTATTTAGCTTCAGCTTTGTTCTCGTTGGAATTTTTAAAAACTGCTTGTGACTCTCCAGGGGCTGGCTGAGCTGGCAGGTGGGCTGCATCAGTTGATCAAACCTAAGCAGATTGTGGGTTCCAGCCGCTTCCCCCAGTCCTACCCTCCGCTGGGAAATGTGCAGGCTCAAACAGCTCCTACGATTCATTTTTTCTTGGAACCCCTAGCTCAACCCCTTCATCAGAAAGGTTACAATCGGACAGCAGAATGTTTCATTTTAGAGTCATGGAATTACGATGCCGAGAGGAGCAGGAGAAAAACAGAACAAAACCGAACATCATGAGCAGCTGAGGGTAGGTCACTCTCCGTACCCAAACCACTCCCTCTCCTTCTTCATCCCCAAGCAACTCTACAGGCATTCAGAATAATACACAGCAATTTCGTTCCTTTTCACAACTGAAAGGACTTTGTAATTCCCAGCCACCATGGACCAGCCACCCACTTTATATGCGTGCCCTTGAAGAAGCCAAGATCCTGAAACACAGAAGGGGACAGGCCACCCCAGAAAGGTCCTGGCAGTGCTGGTCTGGAACCTGGTCGATGTCTGCCAGGTCCCTCAGCAGCCCTCCAAGGAATACTGCAAACCCAAGAGGGACCAAGGAGTCTGGTCTCAGAGCACTGGACAGGACTCTTTCCACATCTGGAAGAGCAGGATGATTTGCCTGTTTTGCTGAACTTGTGGAGCCATGAGGTCATGGAGGTCGTGCTGATGATGGCCCCTTACATCCTGAAAGGCAAAGGCAGTCGCTCCTGCTCTGGCTGGGTCACTAACAAACCTTGGGACTTGGGGACACTTGATCTTCCTGCCCTTTGACAGGAAGTAGTAGTAGCTCCTAAAAGCTCCTCAGCTCTGTGATTCTGGGTGGCCCTACGACTCCTGGGCCTGGGTGGCGATTGGAGGGACCTGAGGGGTGGGTAGCATCAGAGGCATCTGTCCAGGCTTCCCAAGGGAGACATCCCCATCCTCAGCAGGAGCCTGGTGCCAACAGCTGGGTGCTGAGGACGGTTACCCACAGACTCCTCCCCATCTGGGATGAGCAGACTCTCCAGCAGGAATGAAATGTTCCAGCAACAAGAATGTTAACAACCATCCCTCAGGCTCTGGGGTCAGGCAGAGAGGAGAATCTGGTGGACCCAAGTATCATCCTTACCTGGTACCTTACTCCCCCGAAGAGAAGAATATATTCACCATCTCCCTGTTTTTTATGCTAGAGACTCCCTCCTAAAATGTTCACTGAAAGCCAACTCCAAGTCAATCTGGAGCACTAGCGACACTTAGGGGTGTCTCCGGTAGGTAGTGAGTGGGGAATTACAAAGGGAGGGAGAGTGGGTGTTTCAGGGCTTTGAAGGGGCAAGAGTACAGAGTCCCCAGGCAAGGGTGGAGAGCACAGATCCCAGGGTAAGTTCTGGAAGATGCATCCTAGGACGGCCAAGACAGGAAGCCAAGAGGGCTCAGGAAGCACAAGAGGCTGATGCCCAAGGGGCTGGGGCGTCTGGGCAGGAAGATAAGGCTTGCAACAAGACCCTTTCAGCAGAAAGCAGAGCAACACACAGAAAGCTACGCCCTGGGAGCTGAACTGAATGGCCACCTGCTGGCTGGCCCCATCTCAGGGCCATAGTTCATCATTTGAGAGTATAGCAGGTTGAGAGAGTCCCCAGTTTGCAGCAAAATATCTACTCAGGGATCTGGGAGTCTCTTCCCCTTTCTGGGCTAGACTTCCATCCACTGTCAAGTAAGAGGGTTGAACTTGATACTTCCTAAAGCTCCTTTCAGCTCTGACCCTTTGGGATTCTACGATTATCTAAAAATAAAGAAAGAAGTGAAATTATGTTGTATTTGTCTTTCTGCATCTGTCTTATTTCACTAAGCATAGTGTCCTCCTAATTCATCTGTGTTTTTGCAAATGACAAGATTTTCTTTTTTTTTTTAAGGCCAAATAGTATTCTATTGTGTATGTATACCGCATTTTCTGTATCCATTCATCTGTCAATGGATGCTTTGGTTGATACCATACCTTGGACATTGTGAATAGTGCTGCAATGAACACGGGAGTACACATCTCTCTGACAAACTGATGTCATTTCCTTGGGATATATAACCAGAAGTGGGATTGCTGGATCATAGGGTAGTTCTATTTTTATTTCTTTGAGGAACCTCCATATTGTTTTCCACAATAGCTGTACTGATTTACATTCCCACCAAGAGTGTATAAGACTTCCCTTTTCTCCACATCTTTGCCTCTAAAAAAGTCAAACTCACAGAAGCAGAAAGCAGAATGGTGGTTGCCAGGGGCTGGGTGGTGGGGGGGTGGGGAGGCATGGAGCAATGTTAGTTAAATGGTTTCAGTTAGACAGGATGAATAAATTCTGGGGATCCATTTTATAGCATGGTGACTAAAGTTAACAATAATGTATTATATACTTGAAAATTACTAAAAGATTAGATCTTAAATGTTCTCACCACAAAAAATGATTAAGTATGTGAAGTGGCATATATATTAACTAGCATGATTCAATCGTTTCATAATGTACACATATATCAAAGAAACACATGGGACATCATAAATATATACAATTTTTATTATACTTTAATCAAGCTGGGGAAAAATAAAGTTGAAAACAATAAGAAAAGAAGAGAAGAGACAGAGAAGAGGAAGGTCAGAATGAAAAGTCTGAGGAAGAAAAAGAACAGTAGGGAAGCCCGGCAGTGGAAAAGATGGGCCACTTTTCAAGGTGGATGAGCTTTGGACAGTGGGATAGTGCCCTTTGTTTCATTAAGAGGAATTAATTTCTCAAGGCCTAGAACTTCTCTATAAATCCTCAGCCCCAGGTGCAAGAGGCCCCAGGTTGATTAGAGGCCTTTGACTTTAAGCCTGGAGATTGCTTTGGAGACACTGGGCAGACCCAGCCTCCTGCCTGGAGAGCTCAAATCTAAGAACAGAGGACCCTTGTGCCTCTAATTATATTGTTCATAACAAGAAGTCTGATAGGTTCCTGAGCCTGTGGCCACAGTCAAAGTCTACAGTTCAAGCCTAAGTGAGGCAGGGCTGGCCCAGGCGGGAGGATTAATGACAGTGATTGAATATTTTATAAGTGGAATATTGTGTATTTTCCAAAACCAAATGGAATGTCATTTTTTTTTCCAAGAGAGATTGGGGATGTCACTGTCCTCGTTTCCCATTCAAGCCACATACTCCATGGCAAACAAGATGAATGGGACTAGGAGTTTCCAGGGGACAGGGGGGAGAGACAGAAAGGGAGAAGAAAGATCCTTCTTCACTTTTTCCTCCCCTGCCAACCTGGCCTCACATTGCTGCCTTCCTCATCTCCCAGTACCTGAACCCACGTCAGCTGCCAACCGGGGGTAGATCCCTTCCCTGACCCCTGTAGTATGGTTTCTGTCCCACAAGAAGATTAAATCACAAGGTCACCCAATCCATCCCTCTATTTCCAAGAAACACAGAGCATCAGACATGGAAAATTTGCCCCTAGATATTCCTGCATATTCTTAGTCCAAGGTCTTATTTTCTTTACGAATATCTTCCTTTAGTCTAACTGAAGTCCATCTTGCTGCAAATGAAGACCATGCCTTCTAAATGTTGACTTTTGTGGAGAATGAAATATAATCGACCTCCCTCCTTAGGGCCAAAGCTCTGCCTGTTCTTCATGGGAAAGTCTTTGTGATTGAAGTGCTTAAGAAACCCCAGATCTAGCATCGCCTCCTAACCCATCTACTTAAATGCATTCTTGGCCTGTGCAAATGCAACTATTTGATTAGCACTGGAGCGGCGAGAGGCCCCTTCCCTTCTCAACACCCTGTTACATGCTCCAGGGCCACCCACATGCTCTGCTGCTTTGCATTTGCCCTGCAATCTTTCATGCCAGTTGACTTTTCATCTCTAAATCCCTTTTCACATTAAACACAAACCCACACACTCTGTCCCATTTTCTTTTGAAATAAATCATAAACCCATGCCAGAAATGACTCAGGGTGTTCTCTGGAATTTGTAAACAGCATTAAAGTCTTGTGGGAAATGTCACAGAGTGTTGGTCTGAATTTATTAAGTAATTTCTCAGCTTAAAATATATCTTTCCAGCCTGCTGTCTGACAACATTTACCTCTAATGGAATTTTATCCACTCTTGATCACCAAGCACACTCCAGACCCAGAGTGCAGAGTCCCGAGCTCCTCCTGTTCGGCTCTCAGCCGGGTAGGTCTCAGACACGCTGACCATGCTCCTGCTTTCGGGGCCATTTGGAGCTCTAAGTGCCCACTATTCTATATTTCTGAGGGTGCCAGGACGCCACCTCACTGCACACACACGGATGTAATGGAATTTATGGCCATATTAATAACAGCCACATTCAGCTCACACCAGTGGCAGAACCAGGAAATGTCTCAGGAAAGGTACTTTAGCTCCCCTAAATCTCCATCGGCCCCCCCATCTACCCCAAACAAATATACTATTTCAAATAAAACCATGAGTTCCTGTACAAAACAGCTTCAAGACAAGTCCCCTAGCCTGCCTCCTATTCTTCAACCAATTGTCGTCTTTTAAGACCCTTCTTTATAGAAATGTTCACACTGTCCTTGGGTGATTTTGACCTGTGGTTTCAATCGGTCAAACTACACATCTGCAAAGAGCAGCTGTTTTGTAAAAAGTTAAAACGAAGTAAGGAAAGGAAGAGGCTGTCAGCTTATGTCCTTCCCAGATCTGTCCCGGGCACTGCTGTCCTCTATCTGTGGCCTCAGGCCTGCTTGGTTCCAGGGCCCATCCTAACCAGGGCAGCAATTGTGTCAGCGGCATCAGCCCAGCATCTTTTGGGGCCAGAATGGTTATGGTACTTATCTAAGCCCAGTGTCTAGAGTAATCCTAGGCCTTGTCACAACTCTGAATGTCAGCTTTTCTCTATTCTGCATTACACAGAAAATAGTGTAACATACTGGTCAAAAAATCTGCACCCTGGAATCAGTCACAGTTGGAATCCCAGTTCTGCTACTTACTAGCTGTGTGGCCTTGGACAGGTTGCTTAATCACTCTCTGCTTCAGTTTCCTTATATAATGGTGATAATATTAGTGCATATCTCATACAATTATCCTGAGAATTAAAATAATATATGTAAAATGCATAAAACAATACCTGGTTGTTATTCTTAAATAATCGTTAATCATAATTAATAAGTAATTATTAGTTCTCATTATTCAAAGGTTTGCTACTAGTTTATTCTCTGGCTGGCAATCTGCCCTTTGCTCTCTTCTTCTAATTAGACATACTAGTTCAAGTCTCTGTAAACTGTTTACTGCCTGGTGATTAGGTGCAGGCTCAGTAGGCGGCTGCTCATGCTGAGACGTGGTCAGCACTTGCCTCCGAATGTAGTTCTTCTCCTTGTACAGCCTGCTTTGAGGATGCAAGAAAACATCAGCTCTTAAGGGGTTTGCACTTCTAGAACTAAAGGTAAAAGCTGCCTATCCTGCCTTCTTCCCAAAAACCTGCCAGGAACCCCCTCTTTGCAGGGGCTGGGCCAACAGCTCCTTTGTGGCGAGTATGCAACCAGGGAAAAGGGAGTTGAACGTCTTAGTGGAAACTGAAACTAGTTTCAATGGCCAATCTTAGAATGAAATTTAAAGCAACAGTTAATCAGATAATTACAAAAGTACCAAAAATTAGTAAAGAACAGGAAATCTGAGGAAAGTGTAAATGAATTAAGACCCACTAGGCCAGGTTAAGAAGCCAAGCATAGAAATGAAAATTTGAAAGTATTCCTATTAGAAATTTTGTCTTGTTCTGGAACATATGTTCCATTTGAGCATCTCCCTTCTCTGTTCTAAAAATACACCTACTAAATAAACGGGAATAGCAGGTGTATGTGCTCAAAAAAGTTTTATTGGTGTTTCCATTTATCTGGACTCAAAACACTACCCAACATTCTGTTTGACAACATCACCTTAAATATGTTACAATTAATTATACGACTTTTCTTCACATCACATTTTAATTTGGGAAAACGTGGGAGACATCTTTATTTCTTAAAGAGATTTGCAAATGAGTCTAAATTCACTGAAAATATATTTACAAACTCACGGTGGGTTAGTTATGTGAATTCTAACCTCATTCTCTTTCTTTGACTTCAAAGGATGGAATTCTAACCTTGTGTCTGAGGTCTAGAGGCTATTTTCAGTTTGTTAGGAGATGAAATAAACCATACATTTATTTGTTTACTTTATACTTTGGATTTTTAAATAACTGTAAAGGATATGAGACAATGTAAAATGTTTATTCTGTGTCTTAAACCCTGATTAAAGCAGTAGGGCAAGAGCATATTCCTGCCTGTCAAGCGCTCAGGCGGCAGGCGGCAGGCAGGACCGTGTGCTGTACCGCCAAAGCAAGGACGCCTGACCCAGGAAATCAGAGTCTTCCTCTGGGCTGGAAAATGCAACAGTTAATGAGCAAAACTACAGAAACAAGAGAGAGCAGGAAGACAGGTAGGAAGGTCAAATGCAAAGAGGCCAGAGCTGAAAATAAACCTAGGATTAATTATAAATGAATGAAACCTACCAGCTTAAATTAAGTAGCCAATTTTGCATTTGACATTTACAAGTATTTTTGTTGGTAACATTTTTATGTGTGTGTGCAAACAGAACTTATTCTATTTGTAATTGTCTCAATATTCCTTGGGAAATTTCCTTTTATTAAAAAAATTTGTTTTTAAAAATTCATGGGATATTTTTTGTCAGTAGAGTTCGTTTTGCAAGTCATGCCCCTAGAAAGTTGTTCTCAAATCTCGGTCTGCAGCAGAAACACTGGAGTCTCTGAGGCAGTAAGGCTGGGTGTCTGCATTTTGTACACATTTCTCAGTTGAGTCTGAGGACCCCTAAAGCTTGAGAGCCACCATCTTAGAAAACAGCTCTTCCTTCCACTATAGCATGTGAGCCATGTGAGTGACTGCTACTTGTGTTTTCACTCTCTCACTTCTCTCTTTCGTTCATACTTGGGAATCCATTAAAATATAAGGAAAGTCATCTGCTTAACAGAAAGAACCCCCTCGAGATGTTATTCCTACCCTAAAGTTACTTACCTGGAGAACCTAGTAGGAAAACAAGGTGTCAACATGGAAGTTAATTAACAACACAAGGCAAGCTGGAATGGGGCGAGGGTGGGGATGTCCCATTCTGGCACATATCTAGATGTTCAGATAAGCGAAAGGTAGGGCCGCAGTGACCAGGGCAGACTTTGTAATAAAAAGGAGTTTTGAGCAGAGTGCTGAAGGATGTGTAGAACATGCATAAGCAAGTGGTTGGAGGTGTGCGGCAGGGTGAGAGAAGGCTCCAGTTTGAAGTTGCCGAGCAATTATCAGGTTTCCTTTCTTTGCAGTAGTAAGATACTAATTAAAATTTCCTTCAGCGTCCACAGGCACTATCTAGTTAAAGCTCAAAGAGGAGAAATTAAAAAAAAAATGAGTCCATAAAATTTAGTACCAACTTAATTTTTATTCATTGTGAATCAATGCAGAAACCAAAATAGACCCAGCACATCGTTGTTGAGCGTGTTTTGGAATCACGACACATTCTTGGCTGAAATCAGAAAGGTGATAAAACTAAAGACAAGGTCCCAGGTCTTTAATCCCATTTGTATTTGCAGTTCTGCCCTTGGCATCTCCTGATAGGAACATCTCCAGGAACAGGAAATAAGCAAAATGTAGTGATAGGTGTAGGATAATCAAATCTACAGGATCTATGGGGTAACCAGGGCCTCTGCCCTTGGCTCCACAGTTTAGAGACTGCTATGGCCCACTCCCCTTCCTCTATGCCCCTCTGCACAGGTGAGGAGTCCACAGGTTAGGAGCCATGCCCACAGGAACGTATCACCTCCCTTCTAGAGGACACTCTGGGTACCTGGGACACTGGAATTCCCTGCCCTTCACAGGCCTCTTCCTAGATCCATATTCCCAAGGGCAGACAGTGCCACCAATGTGTGCACCCCCAGACCTAAGGAGCTGCCAAAGATACGATGGGGAGATCGTATGAGCAAAGCTTGGACAAGTGGACACAATTCATGCGGGATGGATGAAGAAGAGATGGAGTCAGCAAGATGGGCTGGGAGGCCTCAATTTCTATTCTTGCCTGGCCTATGAAATGTTAGGGGATGGCACCAAAGATCCCAGCCCCCTGAGAATTGTGACAGCCCCTTTCTCTTCCCTGTCCAAAATCCAAATGTTGGGGGGCCAGTTATTACTCCACGCCTTATGTTTGCTTGGGGAAAGGGGCATTCCACTTCATCCCCTCGGAGAGAACAGTAAAACTCTCTCCATCCTCTTTCCACTCCCTCTGGCTATCCCCAAAGGAGGAGAAATGACCTGATAGGGGTGGGATAGGAGAAATGTCTGTAAATGCATAACTCAGCTTGTCCTGGGCTCTCTTACAGATCTACATTCCTGGAGCCATCACCTTTTCCCCACCATGCAGGGACCAGAAGGAGGCTCAAAGACTCTCCGTCCTGTGACTGGTATGTTTGCAGATCCCATTCTGAGAAGACAGCATAAAAGGCCTGCATCTGGCCATGGATCTGACTGCGTTTGCCACCCTGGCAGCTCTCATAGCCATCTCCAGATGTAGATCCAAAGTCGTCTCATGCACGTGGTGGTGATGGACAGGCAACCCACAATCCCAAAATTCTGAGAAGAACCACGGGGGCCTTGGTGGATAATAAGACAATAGGAAGTGAGATGGGAAAGGAGAAGGCAAGGTCTTATCAATTTAGGAGAGAAAAAGAACTAGAACATGGGATGAAGAGCCACGAAGAACAAACTATAAAGCACAACCAGGAAGACAGCAGTTGAAGGAAACAGCTTTGGAGAGAGTAGAGGAAAAAAGGGATTGAAAAGAGAGATGGAAGTTGGGGGATGCAGCACCAGTGAGACTTAATCTAGGCCACAGAGCAGCTTTTAGGTTCAAGAGAACTTCAAAGGACTACAGGGGCAGATAATGTGCATGGGAGTGAAGACCTGGAATCCAGAGAAAGGGCCCAGGGATCTAAGGACCAAGAATGGCTGCAGATATAAAAGTCCATCTTGCATGTTAAGTGTTGTCAAATTGCATGTAATGACTAAGTTGGGTGTGTTTAACATACCTATTCTTATCTGTGTATGCCTAGAAACCTGGCACTCCTCTTACTGTAAGGAAGGAGTTTGTGCAAGGAACAACTAGACAGAACAGAAGGGTGCTTTTGAACCATGATAGAATCACAGTACAGAGCTGGGCCGCAGTCTCAAAGTTAAAGTCTAATAATGACAACAACTCTCCCAGTTCCTGTAGCTGAAGGCAATGGAGGTGGCCAGAGGGGACTGCCAGTGACTGCCAGATGTCCTTTCATGCATACTTTTATTTATCTGAATTAAATGATGGCTTGGCGGGGAGGGATTATTTCATTTTGATTTGGAATTCCCTGTCCCCACCTTGGTTTAATTGAAGACACCTTGGGAAATGATACAACTAATACTGGAATTCATGAAACTACATATTTCGGATGGTATGCACCCAAAATTAGAAAGATGAATACAAAGGCATGGATGATGTGTAAAATGGGAAACAAAGAGAGATAGTTCTTTCAAGAGAAGAAAACTTAGATGGAAAAAAGACATAGAAACAGAAGCAAGAAGGTTTTTTTAATTGGAAGGAAAGAAGGAAGGAAGGAAGGCAAAAAGAAAGGAAGAGAAGAAGGAGTCGAAAGAAGGAGGCAAGGAGGGAGGGAGGGAAATGATTGGGAGGGTAAATAAAGAATAGAGAAAGGAAAAGAGAAAATAAATGTTCTCTAAGTAAAAACATCCTTATCCGCATGAAACAAGACTATTTTCTGCATTTCATTCAATCTCTTTGCTGATTGTTTTGTTTTAAAAAGCAGCAGGGAATGTCAAACAGCTGTTTTAACAGCTTCTGTCACTTTGTCAAAGCCGGCCTGTGCAGCCCGACTGCCGGGCACGCCCAGACAGCACGCCAGCGGCAGGGCACACACGTCGGAGCCTGACACCCGTCACTCCCCTAGGAGCTGGAGCCGGGAACCAGACCCCTGGGAACGCTGCCGGAGAGAGATAAGGAAACACTTGAGGTAGCATTTCTCTTCCTGATTAAAAAAAAAAAGATGCACCTAGGGATTATCTTCCCTCAGTGGAAAAAGCACAAAACTCAATGTTGGATGACACAGACCCAGGCCCAGCTCTGCCATTTCTGACCTATGTGATTTTAGGCTCGTTGTTTTCACCTCTGAAAGTCTCAGTTGCCCCATTTACAAAATGAGAATAATACTTCACAGGGTTCTCGCAAGGATTCAATGAGGTAATAATATAGCTAACAGCCTAGAACATAGTAGCCCTCGGTAAATATGTTAAATACTCATATTTGGACAAAACAAACATAGGCAGATGTATACGACAAATGACAGATTAATTGATGCACAGGATAGATTGATACATAGATACGAAAGATAGATATGACAGATGGTAGATTGGTAGATGATAGATGGATGGATAGAGCTGGAGATGAAGTGGAGACAGAGATCCAGGAAAGTCCTTCAGGTAATTTGTGGTCCCTGGTAAATGTAAGAAGTAGACTTGTGCTACTCCTTCCTCTCCTCCCACTCCCTGCGGGTAGCAAGGCCTCTTGGAAATCACAAAGGTGGCTCTCCTTGCCCCTCTCCTCCAGCAGCACTGCTCTGAGCATGGCCAAGTCCCACAGAGGCCTTCGTCATGGTAGGGGACCCTCCCTCGCCTGGCGGCCTATCCCCTCCTGAGAGTTACTGCCCGATTTCATGGTGCATTGGTGATGCTGGGGAGTGGGGGGCACACGGAGAGAACAAGTAGGAAGGAGAAGGGATGGGGATCTAGAAAGCACCAGCGAGTGACGGGAGAGCAGCATGTCCGTCTCTCCCCTCACAAGCTGCTGGGGTCAAGGGTGTGGTCAAAGGTCAAGGAGGGTCTACCTGCATCGGGGCCCTTTCCTCCCAAGACCATGGGTTATCCAGGAGGCTCTTCGCAGGGCTCCTGCCAGCTCATCAGCACCCTCGTCTTCATCATTCTCATCCCAGGCCAGAAGAGTCCACAAGGGAAATGAGTCTTTTCTGCGGGGCTTGGAAAATTATGCAGAATTTGCCTTCTCACCGGGCACTTGGCTTTGGAGTCGGAGAGCCTGGCCCTTGGCCTGGCCGGCTTCAGCCTTGAGGCTGCTCTCAACACCACCTGCACTTGGCCCCCACACACGTACAGGGCCAAGAGCCCAAAAGATAAAATTATAAATCAAGATAATAAACTGTTAACGAAAATACACTCTCTCCTCCTACCTTGACAAATATACCTTCATAAGCCTGGAGAGTTTAAATTTAGAATTCCCAGGCCCCTTGGAGTTCTGCACTGGCACATGGAGCTGTGGGGAAAGGCGACTCCCAGCCCCCAGACTACCCCCAGCTCTTCCCACCCGGGCTCTGCCTCACCCTCGAGGAAACTCACACACACGTGGACACCCAGCCCACATGTCCAAGCTCCGTCCACACCCGCAGCGACATAGTCCTCTCCTCAAAGGCTGTGCTGGGTAATAACTTACGCAGACACCAGCGGCAGGTGTGGGGCCACTGGGCAGGGAATCGCAGGTCCCAGGCACCAGAAATAGGGTGTAGAAAAAGAGTCACAGTCCTCGTGGGGGTGTATCCTCCTGGCCCCGAGGACTCTTTGCCCTTTGGGGAGAGTTACGGCTGGAAGGGGGCCAGAGCAGGCAGACCCAAAGCAGGGGTCCCTACGCCCAGATTATCCATGCCGTCAGCATCCTCACCATCATCATGCCCCACACGGAGCAGCACACCCATTCCCAGCCTGGGCCGTGCAGTAAACACTTCTCTTGGATTCGCTCCTGCCTGGGCCCTCACCACACCTTTCCAGCCACAGTTTTACCAGCTCCGGCCAGGAACTCAGATGCTCAAGCCCGAAGCCCCTTTGGGAAGGGACGGCAGGGACAGAGGGGAGGAGAGCCAGGCTGGAGACCAACCGAGGCAGGGCTGAGCAGAGCTAGGATTCCCTGGGCAGGTCCCATTGTTAAGCGCCCCCACCCCCACCAGATTTAATGGAGCGTTTCTGCTGCGCTTTTCACGGTGTTGTGGCTCTTAATAGGCTCCCCCGGCGGGCTGCTCAGAGCCCACACTGCCTCGGAGCAGCTGCTGTGCTGAGCGAGGGAGCAAGTGGGCTCGTTTGCAGACCACGTGCCTGTCGCCTTCTCGGGAAGCCATCACAGCACGTCCTGGAACAGGCTCCCAAGGAGGCATCACAGTTTAGCGTAATTCGTCAACTTCACAGCTGCTGCTTGGGAGGGAGGGGGCCAAGGAAGACAGCGCCAAGCTGCTCAGGAATCTCAGGAACATTCCCCAGGCCAGCAGAGAGAGGGCGAGCCCCAACTAGAGTGGGCACAGCTCCGGGGTGCCTCTAGCTTCACCCCCAGCCGCTCCAAGACCTGCAGCTCCCAGAGGTGCTCAGCCATTTGCCCAGACCTCTGCTGGCCTGCCAGGTGCTGGCAAACTGGAACCTGAGAGGAAAAGCAGAGTGTTTAGAATCAGGGAGACTGGATTCAAGCCCCCTGCCTCATCTGCTGGGTGTATGGCCACAGCAAGTTACTTCATCTCGCTAAGTCCCCTTAGTTTGCCCATCTGTAAAATGGGAGTGAAAGTAGTTCTTCCCCCCAGGCCTGATATTCAAATAGGGCTGTGCCAGTTATTAAAATGTTGAGTTTTCTGGGCCGGGCTCAGTGACTCATGCCTATATAGTCCCAGCACTTTGGGAGGCCGAGGTGGGAGGATCACTTGAGGCCGGGAGTTCAAGGCTGCAGTGAGCTATGATGATGCCACTGCACTCCAGCCTGGGCAATAGAGATAGACCCTGTCTCAGAAAAAAAAAAGAAAAGATATTGAGTTTTCTTTAACAAGGAGAAAAAAGATATTGAAATATTTAGTAAAGAGCAATAGTTCTCAAGGTGCAGTTTCTAGACTAGCGTCATCAGCATTACCTGGGAAATTGTTAGAAATGCACGTAGCTGGGCTCCACCCCAGACCTACTGAATCAGAAACTCTGAGGACAGGCTCCAGTAATCTGTGTTTGAACAAGCCTTTCAGGTGATTCTGGCGCAGGCTAAAGTTTGAAAACCCCTGGCCGAGCTTCCTTCACCCCTGCCCCAGTGAGCTCCCCACCACTACTTGGGCCTCTCCCCACAACTGCCCAGACCTCCTCACAATCCAGCAACTAAAGATGTCAGTGCCTGGCGCAAGAGGGGTCTCCAGGACCCTGCTCCAGCTGCCTCCATTCTGTTTGGCCAGTGCCCATGCTATACCAGTGTTTGAATAGTTTTACTATCAGCCTTGCCTACCCCACAGCGTTGTTGTGAGCATTAAATGAGTAATGCCTTTAGGGTGCAGAGCAGAGCACTTGGCAAAAAGAAAGCATTCAACTGGTGGAAGAATCCTTGATGTTATTTGAGGGGTCCCATGCTATTCTTTGTAACCTCTGGGCGCACAGCTCTGTCCTGGGCCAAGTTCCCCTTTTCTGTCTTTGTTCCTTCCCTCTGCTGCAAAGAACCAGCCCACTGGCTGGCTTCCAGAAGTCGCCAGAGCCTCCTCAGCCCTGACGGACTTGGGAACAGCATAGCGCCTCTGTTTCCCACCCCTCCCACCCTATTCCTAAAGAAAACACATAGCCTTCAAAAGTTGGTGGTTTTTTTGGTTTTGATGTTTTTGGTTGGTTGGTTTTTTTAATAGTTCTTTTTAAGAGCAGTTTTAGGTTCACAGCAAAATTTAGCAGAAAGTACAAATAGTTCACATATACTTCTTTCCCCCTACACAAGCACAGCTTCCCTCCCTATCAACATCCTGCACCAAGGTGGTACATTTGTTCCAATCAGTAAACCTACATTGACACATCATCATCACCCTGAGTCCATAGTTTGTATTAGGGTTCATTCGTGGGGTCGTACATTCTTTGGGTCTTGGCAAATGTATAATGACATGTATCCATCATGATCGTATCCTACAGAATAGTTTCTCCACCCAGAGCACATCCTCTGTGCTCTGCCTATTCATCCCTTCCTCTTCCCTAGCCCCTGGCAACTAATGATTCTTTTATTGTCTCCATAGTTTTGCCTTTTATAGAATGTCACGTAATTGGAATTATACAGTATGTAGCCTTTTCAGATTGGCTTCTTTCACCTAGTAATATGCATTTAAGGTACCTCCATGTCTTTTCATGGTTTGATAGTTTATTTCTTTATAGCACTGAATAACATTCCACTGTCTGGATGTACTGCAGTTTATCCATTCACTTAATGAAGGACATTTTTGGTTGCTTCTAAGTTTTGGCAATTATGAATAAAGCTATAAACATTAGTACGCATGTTTTTATGTGGACATAAGTTTTCAACTCATTTGGGCAAATACCAAGAAGTGCAATGGCTGGATCGTATGGTAAAGTATGTTTAGTTTTGGAAGAAACTGCCAAACTGTCTTCCAAAGTGGCTGTACCATTTTGCATTCCCACTAGCAGTGAATGAGGGTTCCTGTTGTTTCACATCCTTGCCTGCATTTGGTGTTGTCAGTGTTCCAGATTTTGGCCATGCTAGTAGGTGTGTACAGTAGTATATATCTTGTTTTAATTTGCAATTCCCTAAAGACATATAATGTTGAGCATCTTTTCATTTGCTTATTTGCCATCTGCATATATTCTTTGTTGAGGTGTCTGTTTGGGTCTTTTGCTCATTTTTTAATCAGTTTTTTCATTTTCTGATTGCCAAGTTTTAAGAGTTCTTTGTATATCTTGGATAACTGTCCTCTATCAGAAATATCTTTTGCAAATATTTCTCCCAGTCTATGACTTGCCCTCTCATTCTCTTAAAGTTGGTTGATTTTTAATGTTTTGTTTTGTCCTATTTTGTTTTAGTAGCAAAGAAACAAACGGCAAAAATAATAAATATTAATATCTAGGGAAAGGTAAATGTTACAAACACTCTAAAAGATCCCACAATGAAAGTTCTCCCGAGGTTCAGAGATACAGGCCAGATGGCTCTAACAAGTCCCCCAGCTCCCATCTTTCATTCCCATTCACCCCCAAAAACAAAGCTCCACCCTTAAATAAGGGACTCCCCAGAACAATTTTCTGCTTCAATAGACAAATGATCACTGTTTCTTAATACCTCTGGGGCCACCGACCTCTCTGAGAAACTGATAAAAGCCACAGGCCCAACCCATAAAAATGCACACACATAAGCACAGACTCTTACACGGCATCTCAGGGTGTTCACAGACTTCCCAAAGCCCACCCAACATCCAGTGCCACCAAATTAAGAGGCCCTGCTGAAGAGGGAAAATAGAGCTGAGCTGCTAACTGTCCCTTTGGTAGGGCACCAAGGATCAAAGTGCAAGCCATTTTCTTTTCAAAGAAAAACCCGAAATTACAATCCCTATCTTCAAAGCCCCCTAGACCATTCCCTTGCCAACACCTTGCTTTTTTGAGATTTTAGAAGGAAATAAAGAAATGCCAGTGGCCAGAACTTGGAGCGGTCATGCAGCCCTGGGCCTGTAATGACTTCACGCAACCTTGAACCGAAGCGAAGGCTGTGTCCACGCTCTGCCACACCTGGTGCGGTCCTCCTCCCACTGCGGCAGCCTCCCCTTTGCTGGGCCTCCCACCCCACAGGGCCTCTGGTGGGCTTGCTGCACGGCCTTCGTGGTTCACAAAGGAGGAGGGTTGGGGCCAGGGTAAGGCAAGTGAGGCACCGACGGTGCAAAATTTAAGGGACAACCAGTCTCTGGGCCCTGCAAAGAAGTCCACCCAGAAGCCATTTGGCCAGTAGACTTAACTGCTTATCAAAAGAGTTGGCTGCCAGGAGGGTGGAAAAACTTTAGCCTAACCAAGCCGAGTTGGTCTGTAGCAACCACAGCCCCCTAGAGCAAAGCTCTCTGGCATTTCACCAGCTCCCGGCCCCCCTTTGGTGACCTTTGAGAGTGAGTGAGGACCAGCTTCTTTCTCTCTCCCCTCTCCTGGGGTGAGTGTGTCATCATGTCTTCTAGGGTAGGTCCTTCCCTGTGGACAGGTGCAGGGAACACCTCCACGAGAGCTGAGTGTGCATGCCTGGGCCTGCGCCTCACACACAGAGGATCCTCTCTGGGTGAGTGTCCCCTGAGCACGGTACACGTGCAGCCTCCATGAGCTCACTGTGTCCTTCCCACGGCTCCCGGCATGCACACCCCTCCTTTCCCTCTAGAAATAGATTCCAGTGCCCTGCAATCCTTGGCTCTTGGCTCTCTCCCGCCCCTTCCTTCTTCCAGTCTGTCAGCTGCTGAGGCTTCCTCAGTCACCCCAGGCCTAGGAAATACCTGCCCACGACTGCAGGGGCAGAGCCCACCCGCCCTGCCTTCCGCCCCACCCCTCCGGCCTGGTGGCGAAGGAGAGGGGAGGGGAGTGTTGCAGAACAGACAGTAACTGAGAACGGCAGGGAGAAAGTATCAGCAGCAGCTGCTCAGGTGCGAAGCCGCCGGTGAGCCCCAGAAAGCTAAATGGGGTGTGAAATTCATCCTTAATGCCTTTCCAGAAACGGGAGTCTTCGCTGGCTGGACCCCCAGTCCAGGCAGTCAAGGAGGCAGAACAGTGAAGCCAGCACATCCTCAACAAGGAGGCAGGGACACACACAGACAGTAACCTAGAAATTGAAAGGATTTTTCCTAACCCTCATCCCTTAGGGAAGATGGTTTTCAGGGTTGGGAGAGTGAAGGCAATGAACCTACAAAAAATTGTCTTATAGAGAATGATGAGACTATAAATAATGTGGAGTCTTCATAATAAGAGGCTGTTGTGCCAGTGAAGGTTTCCGGAGGACAGGATGGAGTCTGGAAGACAGCCATGTGACTTCGTGACACGGTGCTGCTACCTCCCTTAGAGACGTCACACAAAATGTTTTTCCTGGGCCTCAGGCTCATGACATAAATTTTTATTGAGCGTATTCATTGTGCCAGGCACTGTGCTAAGTATTGGAGATCAAATTAATCATAGCTAACCTTCACTGCATGCTTTTTATGTATTGGCATAAATGTTCCAAGTGTCATATTATCTCACTTAATTCTCACAATAACTGTATGAGGTAGACACTGTTATTATCCTCACTTTACTGGTAAGGACTCTTGGGCAAAGAGAAATTAAGCAACATGCTCATAGTCACCAAGCTGGGAAGTGGTGGAACAGAGTTTGGACCCAGGCTGTCTGATCCCAGACCACGCTCTTAACCACTACTGTATATTCCCTCGCAAGACAAAAACAGACGCACCCCCTGCTGCCTGGACCTCACCAGCCAGTGCAAAGTATGGCTCATGGGCCAAATCTGGCCCACCACCTTTTTTTATGAATAAAGTTTTATTGGAACACAACCAAACCCATTTGTTTACCTATTATCTAGGTCTGCTTTCATACTACAAAGGCAGAAGTGAGTAGGTGTGACAGAAACTGTATGGCCCACAGCCCTTAAAATATTTGTCATATGGCCCTTTACAGAAGAAGTTTGCCAACTCCTGATCTAGTAAAACAGAACCATTCTGCCCTTCCCAAAGACACCAGGAGAACACATGAGGTGATGGTAGGGACAATTTGAGCTCATTGGTCTAAGGAGTGACCAACACAGCATAGCCAGAGTATGTCTAGCCGGTCATCCAACTACTATTCCGTCTCCAGTATGAACAGCCAGGGTATTTGGGGAGCAGCCTACTTCTAATTGTCCCCACCATCACTCAATGCCTGAGCCCAGGGAAGACAGACAGGACCCCGCTGGCCAGAGTCATAGCTCATTATATAGTTAGAGGACCCGTGTAAAAAGAAGGAATTGATACATTCTCTGGGACCAAGACACTGCAGGCCACTTGGGAGATAGTGAGCTCTGCCTCCACCCGGTGGGGTTGGTCATTGATCCATCTAATCATTCAACATTCATTAAGCACCCACTGCGTGCCAGGCACCAGGGTGAGTGCTGTGCCCATAGGAAGTCACATGACGGATATGGTTCATACAGAATCACACACTGGACAAGGCATTAGACAAAAAACACCATACTGTCCCTTCTGATTCTGGGGTGCTATGCACTGATGTTCTCCCAGGGTTTGCTCCAGACTCAGGTCTCAGGTGGTATACAGGAGAGCACCAAATTTGAAGAAAGCTGCCCCACTACTTTTCCTGCTTCCAAGGCAAGCTTCCAGCTCCTTCCTAATCTATCCCATTAGATTGCAGAGAAGCTCGCTCAGTGAATATTACAACTAGATATGGAATTTTCCATATATATTTTTCCACATATATATTCTGTATATATACAGTGTATAATAATCCCCAGATTCTTTTATTCAACCTTGATTAAATGGCAGCTAATGAAAAAAACATTAAGAAAAAACATGAAGTAAAGAAGATATTGACCTAAGTGCTTTGAGGATGCAAAACCGTGGGTTAGCATGGGACTCTGTTTAGACAAATGAAAAAGGTTAGAAAATATTTACATATCAGATATAAAATTTATGTTAAATCCATACTTTTTCCATATCTTATCATCATAAAGTTGAATTTCCATCTAAGACTATTTCTAAAAACAAAGCAAAACAAAAAGGCAAAGAACTTTCCTATAATACTGAATGGTTTAAGAATCCTAAGGACTGTTGACTTGTAACCAATAGACCACTGACGTTCACTATGGGAGACAACATGCGTTAAAATGTTTGCTGTAGAAAATTGTTCACTTAAAGTAGCTAAGCTATGTTTATCAAAGGAGGATGAATTTTCTCACCAGCTTTGCTATAATTAATCTACTGACTATGACCTCACTGGTCTTCTTATAATTCAATCAGTAAAAAAGACTCAGCAGAGCCTTTTAAAATTAGGAGCATGACTAAAGGCATCCTTCCCCTAAAAAAAAGGTTATTTTGAAAGTAAAATAAACAAGTGGTTCTAACAGATTAACTTTAAAACACCATGCAGAATCTCAATTTTCTACAACAGGGGAATTCTCATGTAAGGAGGTTTAATGAGACAGTGCTTGAAGATTTGTCCCCCGCTAATGCCAACACGCGGGCACATCTTCAGGTCACCAGGGTGTATTTCTAGAGGCCCAGCTGCTGCTCATTCCTCCTACTTCACTCCAAATCTGAGAAAAATACACAAAGTGCATCTTTTCCACAAGCCACTAGCCAGAATCTCATTACCTTCCCTGGAGCTGAGCCCCACAGAAAGGGTCTGGGCAAGCTGGCAGGGAGGCTGGAGGGTAGGGGAGCTCCAGGGAGGACTCCAGCTGTTCCCCAACCCAGCCCAGAGCCTTCCTGAGCCAGAGATCTGTGACTGGAGAAGCAATTTGCTTTTTATGCATTTTCTCCTCCCAGTCAGGATCAGAGAAGTGGTGCTGGCTGTTGTGGAAAGCTCCGTGGGTTAGACACAAACATCAATGGAATGACAGCGGGACAGAGGCAAATGAAGCATTATTACGCCAGGCATCTCTGGGGGAGCTGGCTAGAAGGCCCCAGCAAGGCATCCACCCTGGCCTTCTGGGCCAGGCGTGTCCAAACTAGAAGGGATAGCTTCCTCCAGACATATCCTGCACGCCTTCCACAGAAAAGCAGGTTCGTGCTGAAGATGGGGCTTGTGCGGCCCCAGAAAGACTCAGAGCAGGGCTAGGTCTTGAGTGATCAGTCACTCAGTTGCTCAGTTGAAAGCAGCTCGAGCTGTTCTCAGTGTCTGGGCAGGGCTAACCTGGGGACCAGCGAGGTACCAGAGAGGCATCAAAGCCTCACAGATTCTCAGGCACTGAGGACACCCGAGCACCCCAGGGGCAGCCGCCACTTCCTTCCCCGTGGTGAAAACACCTGACTAAACATGAGAACCTCCAGGGAGGCAGGGTCTTCCCCCTTCCCCTTGCCTTTTCCCTCCTCTCCACGGTGCACCTTCTCAGCTGCTTCTCTCTCCTTTTCTTCTTCCCCCTTCACTTCTCCCCAACATGCCACCGCCCCCCCCCCACCCCGTTTCCTTTTCCCCGTGGCCTCTGCCTGTGGATCTGAGGCTTTACATGCTCCCCGGAAGGAGTTTCTCCCAAACTCAGGAGAAACTAATGCGAATGCTTCGCAGTAGACAGACCTGCCAGTGAAAGGAGCCAACACATGAGGAATCCCAGAACTGAGCCAGCGGTCACATTTCTCAGCCCTGACGTGGGGGAGGGACTGTACCTCTACCTTCTTGGAAAGGCTGCAAAGTACAATGTCAGGATCCAGGCTTTTAAGTCAGAGGGACTGAGGTTTGAATCCTGGCTCTAATATTTACCAGCTGTGTGATGCTGGGCAAGTTACTCTGCCTCTCTGGGCCTCAGTTTCTTTATCCGTAAGAGTGGACATATTAATACCTATCTCAGAGTTGTTGTAAGAATTAAAAGAGTGCATGTAAATAAAGCATCTGGCCCTTGATGGGTGATCAATAAAGTGAGATTAGCCCTCTTCCTGCCTTCGTCTTTCTGTGAGTCCAAAGTGTGGCCCTGATTATTCATGGCTTCCTTGGAGAAACAGCCCAGCAGACTGGTGTCTGGATCCATCCACGTCACACCCCACTCCCTGCCCACATCACAGGACAAGTCAATATCTGCAGGGTGTTCTGGTCTTCTCTCAGGCCTCTGCTCGACCAGGTCAGAAGATTATGGTTAAAAGTCAAGCGTGATTAAACACTGGGAGCAGCTGTGTGTGAAGGGAACAGAGTTCTGGAAGGCTCACATGATCAAGAAGGCTTCCCAGGGCCTGTTGACAACTGATCCAATTTCACCTCCTTTCTTAGTCCTGGAGTAGCTTGGCCCTCAAGCAGCCACTGCTCAGAGAGCAGGCCCCAGGCCCATCTGCTGGCCCCCTGTGCGGATTCTGCCACCCAGTGTCTGTTCTGATAGTCCTGCTCTTCCTCACGTGATGGAAAAGTCGGTCAGGGCTCCTCCTCCAGGAAGGAGTCTTACCCCTGGCACCCAGTCACGCACACCTCTGTGTGGTCAGACCACAGCAAGTTTTCCAGTGGCATCCCCTGGCCCTCTCTCCATCCTTGAGAAGATGCAGGGACTGTATAAGACCTAGAAAAAAATCCCCAGCTATGCACTCAAAAGAATTTCTAAAATGAAAGTCATAATAATAATCAGTAATATTAGTATAGCACTTTGAAGTTTCTGAGGAATTTTATCCATTTAAACCCTGTCAGAGTAGGCTAACTGCTATAAGAATGACCCCAAAATTTTAGTGGCTTAACATAATGAAAGTATTTCTTGTTCTCATCACAGTTCAATGTAGGCAGGCAGAAAGGAGGAGAAACTCGTCATTCGTAGACATCGGGGACCCAGACTCCTTTCATCTTGTGGCCCTGCCATCCCCCAGAGCCTCCAAATCCTTTTCTTACAGTTCGTTCCCTGCACAGACAGGGAGAGAGAGAGAATGGGAGATCCCAGGGGTGGTTTCTACGCTCCAGGCCTAGAAATGAGGAACGTCAACTCCACCTATATTCATTTGCCAGAACATAGTCACATGCTCATCTAATTACAAGGAAGGATGGGTGCTCGGAAGGAAAGGAAACAGGGTTTGGTAAACAGATAGTCCTGCACTCTCTTTGCCATAAAACCATGAGACAAGTATATTATTCCCAGAGCAGGAAACTGAGGCTCAGAATAGTTGACATGTCCAGGATACCACTGTCAGTAAATAAACTTGAACCCAAGTCTTCTAGCTCTAGTCCATTCTTTATCTTATGCAAAATTTCTTCCTCCTATGAGTACATGTTGCTGAGCAAACTACAGAGTCTTATGAATGACTGGAGGCCAGGAGTGGTTGATCATGCCTGTAATCCCAACACTCTGGGAGGCTGAGGCAGGAGGATCATTTGAGACCAGGAGTTGAAGACCAGACTGGGCAACATAGTGAGTCCCCATCCCTACCAAAAATAAATGTTTTTAATTAGCTGGGTGTGGTGGTGTGCACCTGTAGTCCCAGCTACTCAGAAGGCTGAGCCAAGAGCATCACTTCAGCCCAGGAGTTGGAGACTGTAGTAAGCTGTGGTCATGCCATTGCATTCCAGTCTGGGCAACAAAGCAAGACCCAGCCTCTAAAAAAAAAAAAAAAAAAAGAATGACTGGGTCTTGCCCATGTCACCTCCTTTTCTCCTTACCTCCAGGCATTTGAAAAGCAAGAGGGAAACATTACTACACACCTCCCTGCTACTCCCTCCGATCAACTCTTTCTTCTTCTATATTACAGGAGTGGGTTCGAGCCCTCCCCTAGTGGCGCAGCCATGAAAACAAAGATGCCTGAGCGTATTTACATCGTTGGCCCAGGGTAAGAAAACATGATCCTTGACTTGGAAAAGTTCACAGTCTAATGAAAAAAGACAGAAATGTAGGAAACAGCTGTAACTAGACTTGATTAGACAACAACAGAGACCTCTACAACATTCTACAGGAACATGATGAGCAAGAAATTGATTTTCTCAGGGAGTCAGAGAAAGTTAGGGAGAGCAGGTTATGTTAGTCCTGGGCTGTGAGTCAGGAACAGTCTAGCAGACAAGGCAGGCAAGGCATGGTAGGCCGGGGTAGAGCACTTGCATGGAAACGAATAGGGGAAAGATGTTATCAACCAGAGACAGAGAACCCCAGAAGGCTATAAGAAGGCCCCTTCTTATCCCAGAAGAACTGGGACTCTAGGAAAATGAAAGACACTGAAGAATGTCATGGTCTTGGCAGAGTCTCAAGTATTATGCCGCAAGGCCGAAGGACAGTATTTTCATGTGCAACCCAAGACCACTACTAACCTATAGCAGAATTAGCTGTCACTTGCACAACGCTGATGTTTAGAGGCAGTTTTTACACGTTACCTCATTTCACTCCTCATTTTACAGATGAGGAAAGCAAGACTCAGAGAAGTTATGTCACTCGGCCAGCGGGCAACAGGACAAGAACTGAGCCCCAGATCCTGTACCCTAAAGCCCAGGTATTTTCCACTAGGACTTTTGTCAGTAGGTTGGGGGAGGGGTGCTGTGTAAAGGGGACAGATAGGGGTCTTTCCAGTGTCCCCATGAGAGTTCTTTCTAAAATAAATCACTTATTTCCACTTCTTTTTCCTTTTGCTTCTTGTACATGGAGTTGAGAGCTAATTCTGAGAATCAGCCCCTAGAAGACACTAGCTCAGCCTAAGAAATAAATGGATCTCCCTGATCCTGTAGAGCACCCCCACACACACACACACACACACAGGTCACCTATAGTTCCTCTACCTTATCCTGATCACCCTTCCAGAAAGTCACCAGAAGACAGAAGAACAAGGACAGAAGCAGAGCCAAACACAGAAGAGAGTGTCGACTTCCCCACGATCCATGCGCCTCAAGATCCCCTTGTCACGTCCACAGAAAAGTGTCAACCCCACCTTCACCCACCCCCATGGCAGGGCCCCTCCAGTTCTCTTTCTCTCAACCCTGCTCTGTTCTTTCTTTCAGCCTAGAATTGGATCCAGAGAGCAAAGACCAATGATGCTCTTTTCAGAGAGGTTCTCTGATCTCTCTGGAAGGTGACCTGAAGGCAAGTGTCTCTTCTAGAGCTGAGCAGGGCTCCTTCCTTCCCCTGCCAGACAGCAGCCACTAGGAGAGAACATCGGTGACCTTGGGAATCTGCTCCCCCCAGGGAACCCGATGGCTGGGCACTTCAGGGACTGCTAGTTACAGCTTGGGCCACAGATTCTTCCAGAAGTAAGCAGGTGTTCCAGGGCAGGGACTACTTTCTATTATACTTTGGTTCACATATAGAAGCAGTCATATTTTCCAAATAAAAAAAGGGGATACAATCTACTCAGGGGATTTTTTTTTCTGACTTATTATATTTGTTTCCAAGCAAAGTCCTATAAAGGTATGCAAATTAAAGCACATGGAGTTATGCATTTATTGAATCACATTTACTTAAAAGAATAATATCCACTGATGTAGGACTGTCCCCCAAATCCGATGTGTAGTGGCTCCATGGTACCAAAGCACACAATTTCTTCTGTAATCTTTTCTTCCCTGCAATAGTTGGCAAAGGAAGAAACAAGACGAATGTAGTGCCCAGAACTGAACAGGGAGACTTTGGGGCAGGGCTCCTCAGACAGCGCCTGGGAGGGGAAGGAATTTGGGACCTTTTTAACTGTGTTGAAAAAAATCCCACCATTATGTGCCTCCACTAATGTATTTATCACCTTATATTGTAAAGCTCGTTTCTATTTGTTTTACAGACATACTGGGAGCTCTCTGAGGCCAAAGCCTTCACCAGATTCATCTTTGAATCCCCTGTGCCTAGCGCAGTGCCTCAGAAGGTGCGCAGTGAATATTTGTTAAGTGACCCCTCTGTGCCCTGGCAGACTATAAGCTGTGCTGACCAGGAAATCAATGCTCTCAAAACCTTTTCACGTCTCTCCTCTTAAATTTGTCTTGTTTCCTTGATTTCAAATTTCTTTTTTAAAAATCTAATCTCTCTTGGTTGCACCATACAGAGAGGAATTTCGTCCATGCCTAAGTGTAGTGGTAGCAGTGAAAGTAAGATCAAGGTCCATTTTAAGGGTAGATGAAGACTCCGCAAGAAGAAAGTTGTTAAGCCTTGTGCGAAAACTCTTAATAGAGACCGAAATGAGAGTGTGCCACGGAGCCTCAGGCTATAAGAATTCTAAGGGTCGTTCAATATGGAGGAGGCAGGAAACCAGTCTAAGAGGGAACATTAGTAAAAAGAAAGAAAAAAAAAAAAGCAACGTAAGACACTTGGGCCAAGATGATCTGGTGCCAATCTGCTAAGATGAATTTCCATCAGAGAAGTCTCTGGAAATCAGTCACAGGGATCTTTTATGGTTGTAGCCAATCATGCTGTAGCACCTACCTCCAGGGCGACACAGATCAAGTGGAAGACCATCCTCGCTGCCTTTCTCTGACTGTAGGGGTCTCTCACAGACTCCTCTTTGCTCGTGCCTTGAAGGACAGCACTTTACAAGTTTGACCCCTGCTAAGTCCAGAGAGAGGGACTCACGCACAGAGTTGGATGACCTTAGGGAGCTAAGAAGGACATGAGTGCTATCTGGACAAGTAAGGGAAAGCAGCTGGTGGCCTTTAGTCATTTTATACAATTCTGTTCCATGTGCGGGAATAAACAAATCTTCCTCACAAGGGAACACAATAAAATATTTATGGGGCACATTCTATATATTAGACACAGTGGATACAGCCATGTATTAATTAGCATAGGCTAAATAAACTTCAATAACAAACACCAAAAGTTCAATGTGAAGACACAAGAAGCTGGTTTCTGTCTCATGTGACAGCCCAGGTCTTCCACAATCATTTGTAGCTCCACAGCAGCCTCCAAGATCACCGTGGGCATCACCATCCCTTTGGCCTTGTTATTGTCTGCAGTCAGCTTCAGAAGGGGACAGGGAGCATGGAGGAGGCATATCCACTGTATGGGCCTGAAGTGGCACATCCCAATGGGAAGGAGGTAGCTTCACCAAGGAGAGAAGAGGCCCTTTCCAGACCTCCTCATCTGCAGACAGCCCTGGTAATGAAGCACACTCGGTCACCATGGGGCAAGGTGCTGCCCAGCTTCATGGACTGTCCCTCTGCAAACTGGTTCCTGGGTTCAGTCCTGCCGTACTGTGGGCCACCTCTCTTGCTGCAGTTACCATGCTCCTGCAAAGCTGGGGTTCATCACCCACCCCCAAATCACTCCATTACTCATCAACATATACTTATTGATTTCATATCAGATGCCGGGCATGAGGCTAGGTGCTGGGATACAGTGATGTTTAAGTCACACATGGTCAAAGCCTTGATGGAACTTACTTTCTTGGGTGGAGGACACAAACAAGGAAGAAGTCAATCAATTATTAAACAAGTAATTTCCAAGAGCAATAAGGTTTTTAAAGGAAATAAAAGAGGCATGTGAATGAAAGATCTAGGGTCAGAGGGCCACTTTAGACAGAGTGGCTGGGGAAGCCCTCTCTGAGACCTGTGAGGAGAGAAGGAGCAGCCACACAGACAGCAGAGGTGCTTGCACCAGGCAGCAGGTCCCAAGTCCCCAAAGCCAGAATGAGCTTGGCACGTCTGAGGGTCAACCAGAAAGCCTGTACTGTGTGCCCTGTGGGAAGGGAAGTAGTAGCCTGAGACGACACCAGAGCGGTCGAAGGGTCACATCACAAAGGGTGAGCATGGTAAGGAGGTCATTCGATCACTTAGCAAACGTTCATGGAGCACCGAGTCCTGAGACTGAAGATATCATGGTGAGGACATAAATCCCTGTCCTGGTGGAGTTTACATGTGCCAGGGAGACATAAAGCCAACAAATGATGAATAAGTCAACAATCTCGCACCAGGTCATGGTAAGAGCTAGGAAGGAGATGACGCAGGACGAGAGAGTTGGTTGAGGGCGCTGCCATTGCAGGTGGGACAGAAGGCAAGGCCTCGGGGAGGACGTGGGGGAACAGCCACGGGAGCGTCTGCGGGAGCAGCACAGCAGAGGATGCCCGGGCTCACCAGACAAAGTACAGGATGCCCAGTTACATAGGAAATTCGAGTAGACAAATATTGCATGGGGCATACTTCTACTAAGAGTTATTCATTGCTTAACTGAAATTCAGTTTTAACTGGGCATCCTGTATTTCTGTTTGCTAAATCTGGCAACTGTAAGAGAGAGGAAGACCCTGAGGCAGGAGCATGCTTGGCAGGTGGAGGCTGCTGCGGGCACGTGGTAGGAGATAAGCCTGGAGAGGGAGGCAGAGGCCAGAGTGTACAGGGCTGCAGGGCCACAGTGAGCATTTTGGATTTTATTCCAAGTGGAATGGAAGGCCCTGGAGACTTTGAACAGCTATGTGAAAGACAGCAACAGAAGACACGGGGTTGTGACCCTAATCATCCCCTCCTCCAGAAGAGTCATGTGGAGAAGGTAGGAGATCAAGCTTATTCCAGGGCCAAATGTCCCACTGCATGACACCTGCCACTGTGTAGCCATAGAGATGGGCACTGGGAGTTCCAGCTCAAGTGGGAACATCATTCCATGGGCAGGGATCAGAGGCACCCCTCCTGACTCCCCCTTTTCTCATTCTGCTCACGGTATCCCTGAGTCAGTGGGGATCAGAGTTCATCAGAGGGTCCAGGGCTCCTGCCACCACTGTTTCCTCATCCCCTAGGGAAATGTGAAATGAATGCTGCTGCCCACAGGCCCCTGGGCACAGTCCTGGAGCCCACTGGCACCAGCCTCCATGCCAACTCCTACTCCACTGCTTCTTTCCATCCAAAATGGGGCAGAGCCCATCTTGGGAGAAACCTGCATTGGACGATCTCCCTCCTCTTCTTCTCTTGACCTGTCTGCTTTCCTGTCAAGTCTAGGGGAGCGATAGTGGGAAGGAAGGCACTGGGTTTCCTTTGGTTCAGCCGCTGCTATCGACTCTTTCCCCTCTTGTCAGCAGTCCTGTGCCTGTAGTCTGGGCTCCTGGTGCTCCAGCTGTCGACTTTAATCAACAGCGAGAGTAAACACAGGCAGATGCTGGCTGTTCCCAGGATGCTCTGTAAAGCTTCTCACACTCAGCTTGAAAAGGAATATTTTCTGGGATTGATTTAGGACATGTGACTTTATAAGCATTCAGACTCCAGCTGAGAGGGGACAAGAAAAGAGCTGGGGTAAGGGGCTTTCCCTTAAAGATATGAAGGAAGGAGGGTTTTTTGTCACTTCTTAAGATGCTCTACACCTCAGTGTCCAATAGCAGCATCTGATTCCAATTTCAGTGGCTGAATGATCCCATACAAAAAGTATTGATTCAGAGATTGACGTAAGAGTCATAGATCCACCAAGAAGGGACTCTCCAGTGATTTGCCTCTGTCCTTGGCTTTGTCCTGCAAAATACCCACTCCAACAGCTTGAGTACAACCATGATATGTAGGTTTACGGATGACCCAAAACTAGGGAATAGTACGCTGCAGAGGGAAAATGCTGAGCCAGCTGAGCAACTTTAGGCAATTTGCTTAACCTCTCTGAGCTGCAGTTTCTGCATGTGTAATATGGCAATAATAAATCCTGTCTCTTTAAATTGTTCTGAGGGTTAACTGAGTTGCCCAAAGTACCTAGCTCGAAATCTGGTACAAAGGACTCACTCAACAGGTTCCCTCCCCTCAGTTTTACCATCTGTGAAATGGGGACAAGAAAATTACAAATGCCATTAGGACCCAATTAACTCTCAAAAAGAAGACTTAGTTGATGACTAACTACCACAGGCTAGAATAATAGCTCAGAATCAAGACAATGAACATTAATAAGCCATGCAGTTAAAAACTAATAACAGCATAAAGAATACAAGCTTGAGAACAATTCCAATGAAAAAGACCCGAGAGTTTTAATTAGCCACAAGCTCAGTTTGAAACAAGAGTGGGACATGTTTACCGTGAGAAGCTTAGGCAATAGTAGATTACATTGTAATACTAATGAACATATACTGAACACTTACTATGTCCCAAATGGTACTCTAAGTACTGTACTTTACTCATTTAATGTGCCCGACAACCCTACAAGACACTACCTTTATCACCAGTTTATAGATGACAAAAATGAAGCAGAGAAGTAAATTGCCTATCGTCACAGAGTCTGTTAATAGGAGGGCTGGGACAGAACTTAGCTCTGTGCACAGTTCAGCTGGAGTGACTGGATTAGTTCTGAGTACCATGCCAGGTACACACACATTTCCCTGCCTTCGTGCCACCCCAGTCTTAATCTATTCTATGCCACCCTAGGTTGAAGAAGAGATTGGGGTGGCACAACTTGGAAAAGCCACACACCAGGTCTAGAATCTAAGGGCCAGCCCATGATTTCAGATGTCCACATTGCTCTCCAAATTATCTCACTTCCCACTGGGCAAGAGACTCTGAACCTCAAGGAAGGACCCTGGGTGCCCTTATTGCCCCTAAATTGTCATTTTTCTCTCCACCCCCCACCTTGCTCAATCCATTCAAATGATCCCCCAGAAGTTAATTATTAACTACCATTAAAAAGTATGATACAGCCAGGCACAGTGGCTCATGCCTTTAATCCTAGCCCTTTGCGAGGCTAAGATGGAAGAATCACTTGAAGCCAGGAGTTTGAGATCAGCTGAGCAACATGGCAAGACCCCATCTCCACAAAAAATAAAAAAATTAGCTGTGTGTGGTGGTGTGCACCTGTAGTTCTAGCTACTTGGGAGGTTGAGCCAGGAGGATCGCTTGAGCCCAGGAGTCTGAGGTTGCAGTGAGCTGTGATTGCACCACTGCACTCTAGCCCAGGTGACAGAGTGAGAGTTTCTCAAAAAAAGGGGTACAGTCAGGTGTAGTGGGTCACACCTGTAGTCCTAACTATCTGGTAGGCTAAGGCAGGAGTATTTCTTGAGCCCAGGAGTTCAAGACCAACCTGGGCAACAGAGTGAAACCCTATCTCTAAAGAAAAAAAATTGATAGCACAAAAGAATGAGGCTAGCTTGATATTTCCTTAAAGTCTCATATCTTCTAAAAATTCATGCAAATTTTGTACTCTACTGGGTTTGTTTTAATATAAAAATAATATTTTAAGTGACTTAGCACTGAATAAAATTGATGCTCTAGTGTGAAGAACCACAGTTTTCCTGCAGCTTCATAGAACCCCTTGCAAACTGCTATATGTCCCCATTTGAAAAGCTCAGAACTGTAGTTGCATATTTCATAACACGGGAAGATGTCCAGGGCATATCATTAAGCAATAAAAAAAAAAGGTTACCAAACAGTATGGTCTGTTTTGTATACCATCTGGAAAGCTATATATGTACACCGAAATGTTAACAGAGGTTATCTCTGGGCTGTAGGAAAGTGAGTGATTTTTATTTTGCTCTTTTTGCTTCTTATAAAACATATTTTTTCTACAATGAGCATAAGTATTATTTGTGGAGATGGAATATAGGGTTTTGTGATGGTGGGTTCCTTTGGGGAGGGCGTGGTTAGTTTTGCTTTTTTAAGATGTAACAGTTAATGGCTGCCTGAATTTTTCTGACACTCACTTCAGGAAGCTACACCTTTCAGGTGCTGAGAGCTGAGAGGTGAGACCCTCTGAAGCAGGGGACCAAACCATAAGAAAATGGCTAAGAATTTAATCAGGCCTCCTCCCCAACTCCTCACCTTGTTTCTTTGTTAATTCTGCCAGCTGCTACCTCAAATTCCTGGGATATTTGCACAACCCCTCACCTTCAGGGTTTGCTGTGGGCAAATTCCCAATTCTTCTTAATCTTATGGCAAAAGGTTTTTGTGCATCACTGAATCTCTCCCAGAAACCAGGTTTGATCAAAGTTTTGCCTTCTCATCTCCAGTCTTAACGCTGATGGCCTGCGTGCACCACACAGGCCAAGAAGCAAAGGAGTCCCAAGATTGGACCGGTCCTCCTCACACTGGAGGCTGCCTGAATCTTGTCACGGCGCACTGCACATTTGGAACTTGTGGCTCAGCTCTTAGCTTATTCTCCAGAGGCTGCCCCAGTACAAGTTCAGTTTTCCAATCTTCTGTCTCTACCTAATTCTAAGGTCTCAGTCCAGGTCCCCTTCCTATCTCACTCATCATGTCATTAATCGCAGTAATTATTTGTTGCATAATTATTGTGTGCCAAGCACATGCAAAGTACTTTATATGCATTGCATTGTTTTTTAATTTTCATAGCAATCTTCTAAGGTAGATTTCAGAATCCACATTTCACAGATAAGGAAACTGAGGCTCAGGCAGCTCAAGTAAAGCCTAAGATCACTGTTCTAGTTATCTGTTGCTGCATACTGAATCGCTCCTAAACTTGAGGACCCAAAACAATTATTTTAGTCTAGGGTTAACTAGGCTCAGCTGAGTGATTCTCACCAAAGGTCACTCATGACACTGTAATCAGATGGCGGCTAGGGCTACAGTCATCTCAAAGACTTCCTCAAAACATGCCAGTGGTTAACAAACGAGGACTTCAGCTGGGCTATCAGCCAAGGCACATACATATGGCAGCTCCGTGGGATCTCTCCACTTGGGTCAGTTTGGGCTTCCTCACACACGTGGTGACCAAGTTCCAAGAGTACACAACCAAAGAAAACAACATGGAAGTGCGTGACATTTTTATGACTTAGCCTCAGAAGTCACACAGCATCACTTCTGCCATCTTGTATTGGCCGTGTATTTGCAAAGGTTGGCCCAGGTTCCAGTGGAGGGGACACAGACCTATGTCCTTGTGATTAATGAACGAGAGGCCTATGTCCTCTCCACTCAATGGGAAGAGTGTTGTCACATCCCAGGAACACGTGGGCTAAAACATACGGTGGCAGTCATCTTTGGAAGATGCACTGTGCCACAATCACACCACTGGTAATTGGGCAGAGGCAGGATTTTGAACCCAGATGAGCATTAACTGCAAAGCCTGTGCCCTTAAACCCTGACAGCACACTGCCGAGAGACTCGTAACATCTCAAGCATTGAGTCTGGGGTACAGAATACAGCAAATCAGGGAGACGTCACCCAGCAAGTGTGTCCAGAAAAGGGAGGCGGAGATGGTGAGATGCCCGGAAACAATGTCATATGATTTAATCAACAGTTGAGCATATTTAGCCTAAAAAAGACAAAACTAAAAAGTGGCATTCTTCAAATACGTTAAGGGCAAATGTGGAGGAGGAAAGACATTGCGTATTGCATCCTGCAGTGGGTGGAAGAGACAGCGAGGTAGACGGGCATGTCAGCTCTTCCCGCTACAGCAAGTCCTCTGTTTGACAGGCACAAGAGCTACCGAAAGCTCCACACTTGTCCTCGAGGCCGCATCAAAAGGCCACATCAGAAGATCGAGGGCAAGTAGTTTGAGAAGGAAAAAGGAGTTTATTAAATTGCCAACAAATGAGGAGGATGGAGACTCCTGTCTATAATGCCATCGCCCTCCTATTAAGCAGAAATACAGAGCTTTTAAAGGAGGGGTTTTCAGCTTTAGGCAATTGCTATTCAATTACAGTTGATGTTCTGATGTCCCATCTCCGCTGTCCCATCTGTGCCTAAGGCAATCCAGTGACCTCCGCCCAGGGGCCTCCATCTGCTGGCCAGCAGTTCCTTTGAGCCATCTCCTGTAGCACAAAGAACAAGAGACATTCCCGGGCCCTCCTGGCTGCTGGCCTGAGACAAGGATGTAGGTCCTGTTCTCCAAAAGGAATGGGGATGTTTTAAAGAGACATAAAACATTTTTGCTCTTTTTTTCAGACCATTTCCTCTGTAACACAAGGACTTAGTACCCACCAGGTGGTGGGTACCAGCTTAGAGCTGCAAGAGCGATTGATTCCATTCGCTGTAGCTAAAATCTAGGAGCCAAAGTTCTGGCCTGCCTTGGGTAGAATGGGCCCATGGGATGAATGGGTCTGTCAAATCTCAGGACCATCGCAGGGTCTCAACGCCCCCGACAAAGACAATGACCCCAGGGCAGGACAACAGTTCCCTCCCCCTGACCAGCCTCTTCTCTCCCACAAATGCAGCCATGCCTGAGTTGGTGTCATAGTGATAAATTCCAGTCTCTGATGGCAAAACTCCTGGGCCCCATCCCTGTCTGCCTGTTAAGCTGCAAGACCTTTCCCCGGCTCACCAGGGAAAACCTCAGAGAAAAAGGAAAAAGACTGGGTTTCCAGAACATTAAACTTCCATTGCCACTGCTGCCTGCCAATCTCCCTGCTAATCACTTGGAGAAAAGAAAGCCAGTGTACCTTGCAGGGAGCTGGGGGTGGGGGCAGCTCACTGCAGCACTACCAGCTGACAAACCCTTATCTTTTCAGCAGGAGGGGACCTTGGAAGGTCAATTCTTCCCTTCTCCTTCCCTGTCCCAGATTCACCTCATGCAAAGAAAGAAGACTGGCCCAGCCTAAGGGACAGTTCTCCCTCCATGTTTGATGACAAAAATATCAACCAGAGTTTATTCAAAAGCCAGCAGATATTTAGGGAGTATTTTCCAAGTGCCAGACACCAAGCTGATTAAATAGACCTCCAACCCTCTGTCTCCAAAGTTTACAATCAGGGGCTTAAATAGCAGGGGCCAAGGAAGGGAATGGTCCTCAGGTTTGAGGATATAAATACTGAAAACCTCTCTCCCCTGCCCCCATTCTACCTCCAGAACCCTACAGTGTGCACGTTCTTCCTCCTTTCTTTTCTGGTGTGGCTGGACAGGGAAAGATTTCCATGTGCAAGAGCACACTGTTCCAACACACAGGCTCCAAGGAGTTTGGCTGGTGGTAGGATATAGCAAAAAGACCACTGACCTGAACACAGAGTTAAGAAACTGGGTCACAATGTGAGCCTGGACAAGTCATTCAACCTCAGTGAGTCTCAGTTTCCTTATCTATAAAATGGGATTGATTATACCACCTACTTCATAAATTGTTCATCACATTCTGGTTCTCTTCCAACAAGCCTAGTTCACCATGCTGGCACATGGGGTAGAGGGAAGTTTTAGAAAACATGTACAAAAAGGGGTGGGGAAACAGGCCCCGTTACGCACTGTTAGTAGAAAGGTAACTTGGTGCACCTTTGCGGGGGTGGCAGTAATTTTCAAAGTAAACTTGTTTTCCTTAAAACTTACCCTTTTCCTTAAAATCTTTCTAGGAATGTATTTGGTGTGTGAAATAGCACATGCTGCAGCAATGGTTGTCACAGCATCATTTATTATATTGTGCATACAAAAAGCACATGTAATAGAATTTACATTTTAAAGAATAGCCATAATCAAAAACTAGCAGCCAAGTACCCAGCACCCACCTTAAGAAATAGAAAGTTTATAATACCTTCAAAGCCAGGACCTCTGTGTACCCCATCCTCTCCCATCCTTCTCCCTCCCCCACTCCAGTCGCCCACTACCCTGAATTTTGTGCTCATCATTTTCTTTCTTTCCTTTATAGTCTTATCACACATCTATGTATATCTAAAAAAAAGAGAAAAGTTTCATTTTTCCTATTTCAATAGTCAATTTATGTAGTTTTGTCCATGATTTTAGTTATAACATGATATTCTCTTTAATGATAATCTTTAGTTTAATAATAAATTAGCTTATTATTATCTTATATGATCAATATTTATTTATATATATAAACATTTACCATTTTATTTTTTTACCACTTATTCGTGCATTTCAAACCTCCTTCCAGGAACATTTTTATTCTCCCTGGTATATATCTTTATAAATTCCTTTAGTAAGTGTCTCGTAGTAGTCAACTGTATCAATTTTGTTTTTAAAAATATTTTCAAATTGTCTTTATTTTGCCCTCATGTTTGAGAGATAATTTTGGTGGGAGTAGAATTCTAGCATAATAGTTATTTTCACTTAATACTTCAAAGCTACCATTCCTTTGTCTTCTGGCTTCCATTGTTGCTGTTGAGAAATGAGCTATGGATAGAATTCTCATTACTTTGTAGGTAATCTATCTTTTCTCTCTGACTCCTTTTAGGATCCTATCTTTGTCTGTAATGTTTTCAGTTTTTCTACAAAATGTGTGTTTCTTTTCCTTTATTCTGCTTGGGATTCACTGGGCTTATTAAAGCTGAGGTTTGGCCAGGAGCAGTGATTCATACATGTAATTCTAGCACTCTGGGAGGCTATGGCAGGAGGATTGCTTGAGTTCAGAAGTTCAAGACCAGCCTGAGCAAGAATGGGACCCCGTCTCTACTAAAAACAGAAAAATCAGCCAGGCATCAGGGTGCACACCTGTAGTGCCAGCTACTCCGGAGGCTGAAGCAAGAAGATTGCTTGAGCCCAGAGTTTGAGGCTGCAGTGAGCTACAATGACACCACTGCACTCTATCCAGGGCAACAGAGCAAGACCCTGTCTCAAAAAACAAAAAAATAAATAAAATAAAGCTGAGGGCTGATGTCTTTCATCAGAACTGGAAATTTTGCAGTCCTTACCTTTTTGAACACTTTACTCCCACTCTATCTGCCATTCTTTGAAATTCCAATTATATGTATGTTTTATCTCCTTACTCTATCCTTCATATCTCCTAACTCTTTTATCTCTTTGTCTTTCTTTATTGTATTCCAGGTCATTCTTCAAGGCAACTTCCATATCACCAATTCTCTCTTCAGCTGTGTCTAAATTATTATCATATCCATTGAGTTATTAATTTTAATAATTATATTTTTCTTCTAAAAGTTTTTTTTTCTTTTTTACATCGGACTAGGCTATTCTGATAGTCTTTTGTTCCCTCATTATACTTCCAATACTCTCTTTCATTTCATACACAAATTAAATATATTTATTTTGTATTCTATATTAGATAAGTCCAGATCATTACATCTTTCAGAAATTTGTTGTTCTCAAGGTAATTTATTTCCTCATGTGTTTGTTGAATTTTGATTGTGAAATTCATGTTCATGTCCTTTACCATGTCTCTGTGAGAATTCTTTGAGACCAGGGCTTAAGGAATGTTCTATTGGGAGGATGTGTTGTTGTTTTTCAAGCCCCGGGGATATCAGCAATCCAGGATACTTCAAATTTTCGTAATGGGGTTCAAATATAAGGTTAGGAATTCTCCAAGAGAATCTTTCTTTGTTTTTTCTTCTATTCTGTCAAAAGTTAAAGATGACAACCAAGTATCTATTCTCTCTCCCTTTCTCTACCCCCCACCCCATGGAGTGTGTTTTTTCTAGTTCATCTACTGAGAGTTTCACCTTTCATGGGTAACCAGTTTTGCATGTGGATCCAACCTATATGATCCCTGAGATATATCTTCCAACTCTCATGTGTATGACCCATATTACTTATTAAAATCCAATTAGGCCCCAAGACAAAAACTAGCTCTACATGTCACTCATTCTGTTCAATTCATGTTTTCTTATTGTTTCTTATTTCTAACAAATTCCCTTTATTTTGTACAAACTCAGCCATGCATTCATGCATTTTTAAAGGTGGAAGGAATATATATACTGTACATTATATATAATAATATACAATTTTATATATTATATATATGTATATCAGTCTCTCTCTCTCTCTCTCTCTCTCTCTCTGTATACCATCATTTGGGGGCATACTGTCCCTGGAGGAGTTTTATGGAATATATAGTCTACTATATTTGATGGAAAGATAAGTTTAACTACATTTATTGGCAAGGGGAGATGTCAATGTAAAGAGTGAGTATAAAAAATATTAAGTTATATAAAAGTGTTCTCTCTGTACTATGGGTTGTTGAGTGATGCTTGCTTTGTCTTTTGTGTTGTTCTATATTGTTTTAATTTTTTGTAATGGAAATTTATTATTTTAACAAACACAGTCGTCTCAATTTTACTCACATTGTTATGCAGATATGCAAAACATTTGTGGCTTCTTTGTTTCTCTCTAACATGCTTAATTGTGCTTCTGGCGACTTCCTCTTATTGGAAAATGTAGGACTATGGAATAAGAGTCTAGTGTATCAGACCCAGTATATGAATCTCACCAGATTTGCCCCACTTGCCTTTCCCCTCAGCCACGTGCTCAGTGGGTAGCTCCAGCAACTGCCACCATTGCCTCATCTCCTAAGACTAGCTATCTCAGCCTTCTCCAGAGTGAGGGCTTCAGCAGATACTCCACTGTGCCTGCCATGGCAAGAGACAAGGCTCTGGTGGTCAGGTCTGACTCTACAAGACCCACAAAGGTTCAAGTTCCTCTCACTACTCCCAGACTAGATAAAGATGTATTATTACCTATTGCTTTATAACAAATTACTCCAAAACATGTAGCTTAAGCAACAAACATTTATTATCTCACAGATTTTGTGGGTCAAGAATCTGGGAGGGACTTAGTGGAATGGTTCTGGCCAAGGTTCTCTCATGAGATGACTGTCAGGATGTTGACAGGAATTGCAACCATCGGAAGGCTTGACAGGGCCTGGAAGAGCCGCTGTCAAAATGGTTAACTCTCGTGGCTGTTGGTAAGAGGCTTTAGGTCCTCACCATGTAGGCCTCTCCATAGGTTGCTTGAACACCCTCGCAATGGAAATTGGTTTCTCTCAAAGCAAGTACAGTTGACCCTTGAACAACAGGGATTTGAACCACATGAGTCTACTTATACGTGAATTTTCTTCCACTTCTGCCACCCCTGAAACGATAAGACCAACCCCTGTTTTTCCTTCTCCTCCTTAGCCTACTCAACATGAAGATGAGGATGAAGACCTTTATAATAATCTACTTCTACTTAATTAATATTAAATATAGTTTCTCTTCCTTATGATTTTCTTAATAGCATTTGCTTTCTTTTCTGTAGCTTACTTTATTATAAGAATACAGTATTTAATACATATCGCATACAAAATATGTGTTAATTGACTGTTGATGTTATCAATAGGGCTTTCAGCCAACAGTAGGCTATTGGTAGTCAAGTTTCTGGGGACTCAAAAGTTATATGTGGATTTTTTACTGCCTAGGGGTAAGCATCCCTAACCGCCACATTGTTCAAGGGTCAACAGTAATTTAAAAATAAAGAGGAAGAGACAGTGCCTCTTATGACCTAATCTCTGCAATCATGCAATGTCATTTTCATTTTATTCTATTTGTTAGGAGCAAATCCCTAAGACCAGTCCACAGTCAAGTGGAGGTGAATTAATCTCTATCTCTTGAAGAAAAGAGTAGGAAAGCATTGGTGGACATATTTTAAGCTACCAAAAGGCCTATGGCATAGGCATTGGATCTCTAACTTCTTCAGAATCTTCCCAGAAGGACCAGGTAACACAACCTTACAGTGTAGTAGAGTTTTATTATGCCATGGGGCAAATGTTGACCATTGAAAGGCAGGAAAGAACAAAAAAACAGGAGATAAATTCAAACCATTTCCCAACACACAGACAGAATATTTTGAGGTGTGATGGTTTCTCATGGCCCATCTGGAATAAGTCTCACATCTGAACCACCAAATGGATTTTTTTGTGAGGCTGTGACTCACTTCTGTCTTTCTCTGCCTCACTTTCCTTTATTTTCCTTATTCGTGCTGCCCATTCAGGAAAGCTTTAGCATATAATCTCTGTCTCAAGTCCTGTGTTGTAGAAACTTGGGTTAAGACAAGAAGTTAATCTTGGAAACTAGTGATTATCGGTATAGACATCTTTGGGGATGGTTGTTTCTTCAGAGCAAATGTTCAGATTTCCATATTTTCTCCCTAGACACTCCACCACTACCCTGACTCTTTCTTAATGGTAGCTAGGTAAAAAAGGAAAGAAAGAAAGAAAGAAAGAAAGAAAGAAAGAAAGAAAGAAAGAAAGAAAGAAAGAAAGAAAGAAAGACTGCTCTCTGACTCTATTGTCCTTCCTCCACCTCTCCCTTCTTCCTCCACACCCCTCAGGTGAGAAGGGGTGAGCTTCCCAAGTGACTTCCATCACACCGCAGTCTGAATTATCTCTATCCTATTGTTTATAGGGAAAGTCTATGATCATGTTGTTGGAAGGTTAATGAATTTAGAAATTTCTTTTCTATACAAAATCTTACCTTCAAGACTTTTTTGTCCTGATGGTCTCAAAAACAAGAAGTTGGCTTTTAGATTTAAAGTTAAACAATGACCTCTTTGTTTGAAGTGGTTCCTGCCCTTCCTGAAGCACTGAAACCCATTGCTTTCATGGGTAGAAGCCCCAAGGAAACAAATTTACAGGATATGGCTATATGTCCAAAATACATTTTAAACATGTTACCTATCCCCTTTAAGAAATCATTTTCTCAAACAACCCAAGTGCCCGTCAATTCATGAGTGGATAACTAAAATGTGGTATAT
>VBSM01000729.1:16624826-16645301 GCA_008086735.1 Cheirogaleus medius | reverse complement strand
AAAAAAAAAAAAAAAGAAATCATTTTCTCAATAAGTACCATTGTTGTCATCAACTCTTTATTGAGACCACCTCTGACTTGCCTATTAAGGATACCTCCCCCTCTTCCTCCAGTCCCCAATCCCAAATACCCAATCCCTCTTTATAGACAGATCAGTTTAGACTCATTTTCCTAGTTTTGAATTTAGCAGGTCTCCAAGAGCCTGAGTTCCAGTACTTACCTTTCTTGACCCAAGGTAAGAAAGAACTCTCTCCAGCCCCATTTCCTCACCTCACAGTCAAGAAGGAGAAATCAAACATAGTGATGTCTTAAGACATATAATGTAAAAGTGTATGTGAAGTCATTTTGTAAACTGTAACACACTGTATAAATATCACTTATTATCTCATAAGAGAAACCTTCTCAAGCAGCTGAGAATGGTACTTCTCCTAATGTTTTCTCTCTAGATACTCATCTTTTGAATGATAAGACTTGTCCCCAGGGACCAGGAAGGATAAAGTTAGTGTCAGAGGGAGGCTTCTTCAAATCATTAAAGAAAAAGAGTGGAGGAAGAGGAGGCATCTGTTGAAAGTCATTTTCAGATGCATCTCATCTTCCCACACAACCACTGGCTGCAGGCATCTGCTAGTGGAGTAGGATCAGAAAACACAGCTTAGCAATGGCATCTAGGGAGGTCTGAGTCACCATGTTGAGATGGTAGCAAACCAGAACCCCAAAAATCTTTAGGCTGGCCTCTTCTACAACCATGGGTAGAGATCTACTCCAGCCACTGTCCAAATTCACTCTGCTGGGCAGAAAGGGAACTGATTTATGTCTCCAGCAGGTATGCCAGAGAAAATTCAAATTGATCAAAAATTAAATATTCATAGGACATTATTCATTAAGATTCATCTCACCGAGTGGATGAAATGAGGCAAGGGAAGAAATTAGCTTGCTTGAGAGTGTCAAAGTGATTATGTGATTAAATTGCAATTTATAATTCCTCCTTCAAAAAAAGCATTACTTCTTGATTTGTGTTTCTCCTCTTTGCTGTGCCCCCTTGTTGTCTAGGCCTGAGCCAAGGACACTCAGGGTTAATCAGAAATAGGAAGGCTCCAAACACAGTGCCTGGTCTCCCTCCGTCCATCCTTCCTCCCCATCTACCACTGACTCCATGAGAGGTCCTTCCACCCAGCCTCAGGGCTCTGTTCTTGATGCTGAGAATATTGGCCTTCCAGAAGCAAGTGACAACCTCCCAAGAGAATACAAGACAAAGCCTCATAGCACCACTCAACTCAGTGGTTTCCAGCCTCAGACCAGTGCCTCTCTTTCCCCTATAAGAAAAAAATGTACCATTTCCCTGTAGATCACCAGTCATCCCTGCGGGGCATACATGAAGGTCTATAGGGAAGTCCCCTTCTGGACACCTTCCATACTCTTACAGAGAAGGGAGATATCCTTCCCATCCTCTTAGTGTCCCCTCCTAACTTGATGTGGAGCTACGCAAAGCTATGTGGGTCAGGCGGTTGACTCATGAGGCTCATGCACTGAGACTCCATCATTACCTGAAGGTGAACAAGCCAGTTCCCCAGCTCCTGCCAACAAAGGTCCCCAGGGAAAGTGAATATCAGAGTTCAGGAACTCAACAGGTTCAGGGGCGAGATAGTGGGTGTCCCCTCAGCTGTCCATCTCTTTCACCAGCTGGCATATTCCTTCTACCACACTCCCTCCCTGGGTGGCTCCCAAATTAGCCCAAGCCTGAACCCAGTGAAGAACCAAGCACACGCCTCAAGCCTTGCACACAGTGGCGCTCTGGTTTTCCAACTGTGCCCCCCAGAGCCCAGAGGAGCCTGAAGAAACAGGGCCCGCCCTGCGGAGGGAGAAGGGAGGGACCTGGAGGAGCCGCAAGCTCCAACTGGGGCAGCTCCGCTTTTATCTGCTTTATACATGGCGCTGCTGCTTATGATTTCATTTCAGGAAAAGGTTTTGCTGCTAAAAATAATTTAAAAACCACTGAATTAGATGACCTCTCACAAGCCCCTTCTAGTTCAGGAGCCTCTGATTCCCTGACTTCAGTGGTATAGAAACAAAATGTGCTCTCAGCGAGACAAAGGCTCTATTTTCTCCTCTTACCTCTCACTCTAAAGAGGAAACACAATCTGCCAGTCTGTCAGTCTGTCTATCTAGGACCCAGAGTCTAGCTAAGATGATATGTATGGGTACGGAGGCAGATGGATAACTGTGTTTATCTTCCTCTGTCTCTCTGTCTTCCATTTTGGCCTCTCACTGTCTCTATAACTCTCTGTGTCTCTCTCTTGCTACTGCCCAATAAAAGATTTAAAGGCTGGTTCCAGCAGCTGAGAAGGGCGATATTAATTCCAAGCTTGTTTCCAAACACCACGGAGGCCTGCCTGGGTTAATTAGTTGTGCAGGCTTTTCTTCAAGTGAGCAAGCCAGCAGGGTTTTTTTACAGCTCTGTCACTGCGTTTGTTTGTTCGTTTTCTGTTTTATTTGCAAATACGTTTATCTGACAATAAATAACATCCGCCATGCCTAGGGGTGATAAAGGCAACGAACGGACCCTTCAGGGGGCTGGAGTAGCAATCAGAAGGCTGCAAGGCCCAGTCCCCCTACTTCGAGGGGGACCTCCAGCCCTTGGGAGAGGTGGATGAAGAGATGGGAGGCGGCTAGTGGGAGAGACAGGTCCAAGGGGCCGGGACATGGCTGAAAGTGAGGAAAGGAAACGCCCACTGGTGAACAGAGCCCCCAGCAAGGGTGCCGAGCCTGAGGGTCTTGGTAAAGGGCATTAAGGATGCACCTGCAGCATGAAAGGTGGAGGCAGAAGATCTGGGTCCAGGTCCCAGTTCCAGCACACACAAGTTGTGTGACCGCAGACAAGTCGCTAACCTCCATGCCTCAGTTCCCTCACCCATAAAAGGAGAATGATAATAACACCTTTCTGCTCAGAGCGGTTGCAAATATATCTAGGAGACAATGGAAGTATAAATATATTATACAAACAATAGAGAGTCTCATTTTTTGGATGAAAAGAATTGCTCAGGTGGACTCTACTAGAGTATGTGGTCAGAATTCTAGACCTCTCTTAGAAAAATCAATTTAAAATGTCAGAGGAGGATTTGATGAGAGAGCTCCGGCCTTCTGTTCAAAGAGTCTGTGCTAATGACTTCAACTTGATCACACAGTTGGGCCCATTTACATGGTGACCACAGTCTCACCAGGGCTAGTTCAGCTCTTGCACAAGCCCCAACTGAGTCAATTCTGTTAATCTGCACAAAAAGTTATTATGGGACGTGCTTCACTCTGAGCTACAAATACTTATTTAAGGCTTCAGGGGTGATGGGGCAAGAAGGCACAAGGACCACAGTGTAAAACCCAGTAGGCAGAACAGAATATTGGCAGACTGTATGAGCTCGGGATTCAGATCACCATTTTACACCACTTTCTGGCTACAAAACTTAAGAGGCACTGTTTAACATTTGTGTCTCAGTTTGGGTTTCCTCATCTGTAAAATGGAGGTAATGATGGTGGCTAGCTCATTGGATTGTGGTGTGAGAACTGAACGAGATGAAGTGTGTGACATGCTTAGGACAGTAGATCACACGTGGAAGAGCTCAAGAAACGCTAGTTATTCTCGTAATGCAGGGAAACTACTCAAGAGACGGCTCACTCACAGGCACACAAACCCACTACCAACTGGGAGCCTGTGTGCGGAGGGTGAACAACAAAGGAGAATGTCAGACTGGTGGGATTTCATCAAGGAATCCTTGCAGGAGGAAGAGCAGCTTACACGGTTTGAAAGAGAAGAGACAGGAAATCATTGTGCACTGCTGGATGTGTCCTAATGTGGTTTCCCATCATGCTAGAATTGCAGCCAAGAAGAGCCAAGTGACCCCAAAGAGTTACCAGCAAACAGCCAGCAGATGGAGCCAGCCACCTCCATGCACAGCCAACGGAGGCACCAGCACCCCCCAAATGGACCCAGCGCCCAGCCCACCTCCGGTCAGGATGGGAGCAGAACTGAGAGAGACAAAGGGAGAGTCACCAGGCTCGTATGGAGTGCAATGCTCATGGGGAGAGCCTAGGCCCTTCTCTCCCCCATGGAGAAGAGAATGGGGGTGCTTTCTGCCCCAAGGTGAAGGAGAGGGAATCCAGACTCACCACAATGCTGCAGTGGCACAGAGCATCGTCAGTGAGTCCTTGCCATCCTGGGAGCCTGGGACTGCAGCCCAGTATCCTTTTTGTTCCATCCCCCCATGGTGGGAGAGAAAGCAGAGTACTCGGTGTACATACTTTGAGGTCTGGCATTACACTCGAATGTAGATATTGGTACCCACTTCAGGCCTGGAGGCTCTGAGAGCAGGAGGCCCGCCGTCGTAGCCCACCCAGCAGGGCTTGAAGGGCCCTGGTGCAGCATGACTGGGAAGAAGATGGGCAGTGCTCCCATTTCAGGTCTGTGTGGCCCTCAAAGGGTATGGGAGAGGACGCTAGCAGGCCCTGCGGCTCCATGAGGAGATGCATGGAAGTCAGCGGACAGGCAGGAGCTGAGGGTTTGCACAAGCGGCTGCTGAATTAAGAGCTCCATAACCAAGCCAGAGAAGGGGTCGCTGGGCCAAAGGGAAGTGGTGAGGCCAAAGGGAGGTGCAGCTGGGTGGAGGGAGGAGGGCTGAGCTGTCCTCAGTGATAGAGGAGGGCTGGGTGAGATCTCCAGCATCTAACAGGGCCAGAAAGACCAAGAAGGGGTGACAGACACCCCTGTAAAGAGACCTCTTACTTCCCTTTCCACCTCTGCCCAAACAGAGATGCTGAGTCCTCAAAGAAGGAGATGAGGCATCTTCAAGCCAGCCCCCAGCCTCTCCACTGCTCCAAACAGCCAGGGCCCAACTCTGGCTTGTGCTGGAGGGAAGGGGGGGTGAAGAGCAATGAATTGAGCTTGTGATGAAACTTTTAAAAATATAAGAGATTGAATCTTAATTACTGGAATGGGACTGTCATAGTAACCGAAAGTGGCTGGAAAGTTATGGAACCAGACCAAGACGTCATTAAGGGAGCTGCTCCTCAGCCGGAAAGAGAGATCTGGCACGTTACAGCCGGGGGCAGTTACTGGAAGAAATAAAAATGTTTCATGTTTGTGCCCCAACAAGTTGAGACTCCCCAGTAAATCAGACACACGAGAAGGAACTGGCCTTGGAGATCGGTGTCCCCATGGTCAGAGTACCCCGACGAAGGAACGTGACTCACACAGCAAATGTCCTCCTCTTTCCCATTCAGGCGCTACCTCCCCTCCCAGGGTAAGTGAAGCAGGGGGAATCTGTCCTCAGGCTTTTAACAAGGCACTTAGAAAGAGGAACACGATGGTCTCTTCTTACTGGAATCCTCAATGGAATGCACTCACAGGCTGAAAGAAATGGTGCAATTTGCTCACTTGTGGTGTATTCCAGGAAACATTACCCCACCCTGTCCTAACAGCAGCCAGTGAACTCTGTCTGGGAGGGCCAAGAGCCAAGGAGGTCTTCTGAGTCTCAAAGCTGAGAACATCAGGAAAGAAACAAGTCAGGGGATACCGCAGGCCCTGGGACCCCGAGGCAGCATATCCAGAGGATCAGGAAACTGCCATAGAGGATTGGTCCCCTACTGGAAAATGAAAGAAAATGAAGTTTATAAAGAGCAGGGTGGGAACTGGTGTGGAGAACAGAATGTTCCTTTGGCTTATTTCCATCTAGGGGAAAGGGAAGAACACTTATCGAATGCCTGTGCTATATCAGGCTCTATGTTTATCCTTGTCTTATTTCATCCTCCCACAATCCTGTAAGGAAGGCATTTTCTCCATTTTACAGATGAAGAAACTGAGGCAGAGTGCTTGCCTAAGATCACACGTTGCTGGAATTTGAACCTCGGGTCCGTCTTTATGGAGACATGGAGATTCCATGCTCATATTGTCCCTTCAATAAAGGTCTCACTTCCCTGATGCCAGGAATATTGATTTTAATTGTTCCCAGCACTTAGTTCCATCAGGGACCACTTTAGCTTTTGACCCACAGTCATGTTCTTCTTAGGGGCAGCCCCCAGCCAATGGCTGAGCAAGATGGTGGTGCAAGGGCCTGTCCCTTTTCTCCCAATGTGGAACTCTTCTAACAAGCAATTTTTGCCCAACTACCCTGTTGACCTGGCAGAGGCTTTGTCAGGTTTGCATCATGGGCTGAGAGCACCTTCTGGCCAAACTGCTTCCTCCCTTTTCCATTCACAGGTGTTATTCTCCTTTGTACTCCTAACTCTGTCTCAGCATCTGGTTCCACAGAACCCCACTGAGACTCCCAACAGTCTGACTCCAAAGTTCTCCCACTTTCTGGCACTTTATCCTCATACTCACTTCTGGTATATTACCTTGAGGTAACATTGCTGCAGTCCAGAGAGTATGCTCTCTATTGGTAGCTGTGGCTTCACCCCTTCCAGAGAACAGCTACTAAAGCCTTAAGGATTAGGGCAGTTCCCAAAGAGTTAGTTATCCTTGATGATTAGGCACTCAATGCTCAAGGCAGTGGCTAACATTCAACCATACTTTGAAGTCAAAAGTCCAAGTAAAAAGTCTCTTTCCCTTTCTTCCATATCAATTCCACCCCTTAAATTGCTACAATGTGGAATTGAGATATGTAGTGGTTTTTTGGTGTTTTTTTTTCTGAGATATGTAGTTTTATTATTTGTTGTGCTTAATGGAAAAGCTTTATGATTTCTGTGTTTAATTTAAAAAGCAGATGATCATGAGCAACAAAAGAAAAATACATGAATTGGACTTCAGCAAAATTAAAAATTTTTATGCTTCAAAGGATACTATTAAGAAAATGAAAAGACAACCCACAGAATGGGAGAGAGATTTGCAAATCATATATCTGGAAAGAGACTAGTATCCATGATATATAAAGAGTGCCTACAACTCAACAATAAAAAGATAACTCAATTAAAAATAGGCAAAGAATCTGCATAGACATTTTTGCAAAGAAAATATGTAAATTGCCACCATGCACATGAAAAGATGTCCAACATCATTAGTCATTAGAGTAATGCTAATCAAAACCACAGTGACATAGTAATTCACATACACTAGCATGGCTGTAATTTTAAAAATGAACAATAACAAGTGTCAGAGAGGTTATAAAGAAATTGGAATTCTTATGCATTGCTGGTAAAATTGTAAAATACTACAGCTGCTTCGGAAAACAGTTTAGCAGCTTCTCAGAAAGTTAAACAGTTACCATATAAACCAACAACTCCACTCCTAGGTATATATTCAAGAGATTTGAAAACATGTGTCTACATAAAAACTCATACTCAAATGTTCATAGAAAAATTCTTCATAATTGCCAAAAAGTGGAAAGAACCCAAATGTCCATCAGTTGATGACTGGATAAACCAAATGCAGTATATTCATACAATGGAATATTATTCAGCCATAAAGAGGACTGAAGTACTGATACCTGCCACGGTATTGATGAACATTGAAAACATTATGTTAAATGAAGAAGCAAGACACAAAAGGCCACATACTATATGATTCCACTTATATTAAATGTCCAGAATAGGCAAATGCATAGAGACAGAAAGTAGATTAGTGGTTGCCTGGGGCTGCAGAAGGGGAAAGTGGAGAGTGGCTGCTTAATGGGTATGCAGTTTCTTTTAGGGTTATGAAAATGTTCTGGAATTAGATAGTGGCGATGGTTTCACAACTTTGTGAATATACTAAAAACCACTGAAATGTGTAATTTTAAAGGGTAAATTTTATGGTATGTGAATTATATCTCAATAAAAAAAATTTAAGCTACTAAATTGAATCTTTTATACTTCTCTAAGGAGACCAAATCACTTCAATTAAGGTGGCTTATTAGGTGACCTTTGACTCATTTCCTCCCACCAGGTCTATCGTCTTTGATAAAATGAGATTGCCCATCTTTCGTCTAAGAAGCTCATATTTCTGGTACCTCAAGACAGGAGCTAGATTGACCAAAGTCATTAAGGCTTTAGTTTAGGGGAGAAAAGAAGGAAGCTAGCTGGGACCCACTGAAAAGGCAGGTGTGGCATTAAAGGATAATTAGGAGAACAGATCAGTCAACTAGAAAACAGAAATTCCTCTGTCCTTCCTGTCATAGAAAGTGAACTCAATACCAAGGTTTAGAGTACAGTCCAGAAGACAAAAGTCCTCTGGCCTTATGGGTGTAATTCCATCCTGATCCTAAGTCAATGCCTCATCCATGTTGTGAATCTGGACTCAACCACAAATCCAAAGAAAGGATCCAAAGCTATGAAGGGTCAAGTCCTCACAATGAACAATTGACCTGATTCACTGGGTTTAGAGATGGTTGTATCTTCTAAAAAAAGAACTAATGACGCAAATATGGACAGCTGATATCTGACAAAAGTACAAAGGCAACTCAGTGGAGAAAGGATAGCTTTCCAACAAATGGTGCTGAAATCATCAGTTATCCATATCAAAAATAAAAACAAACTTTAATCCATATGTTTTACTACATACAAAAATTAACTCAAAGTAGATTATAGATCTAAATGTAAAGCCTGAAACTATAAAGCCTCTAAAAGAAAACATAAAAGAAAAATGTTGTGAACTTGGGTTAGGCAAAGATTTCTTAGATATAGTACCAAAAGCATAATCCATAAAAGAAGAAATTGATAAGTTGGACTTCATCAAAATTAAAAATTTTACTCTTTGAAAGACACTGCTAAGAAAATGAAAATATAAGCCACATACTTTGAGAAACTCTTTGCAAAACATGTGTCTGATAAGGGCCTTGTGTCTAGAATATATAACAAACTCTAAAAACTCAACAGAAGAAATAAAACCCAATTTTTAAAATGTGCTAAAGATTTGAACAGATATGCTAATAAAGAAGAGAGATGGAAAATAAGTACATGCAAACATGCTCAAAATAGTCAGTCACTAGGAAAATGCAGATTAAAACCACAATGAGGTATCATGGATACCTTGGAATGGCTAAAAACCTTTTTTAATGGCCATACAAATGTTGGCAAGGATATGGAACAACTGGAAATTTCACAGTACAACCACTTTGGGAAACAGTTGGGAAGTTTCTTTAAAAGTTAAACATACATCTACCATATTCCACAATATTTACCAAAAGAAAAGGTAGCATAAGTCCAGAAAAGACTTATATAAGAGTGTTCATAGCAACTTTATTTGTAATAGCCAAAAACTAGAAACAATCCATAAGCTTGTTATCAATAAAATAGAGAAATAAATTTTGGTATATCTATAAAATGGAGTATTATTCAGAAATAGAAAGAATAAACTGTTGATACTCAGAACAATATGAATGAGTCTCAAATAATTATACTAAATGAAAGAAGCTTGACAAAAAGGAATACATACTGTATGATTCCATTTATATAAAATTTTAGAAAGTGCAAACTCATTTAAAGTGTCAGAAAGCAGATCAATGGTTGCCTGAGGCCAGAGGGGAGTAGCAAAAGAGGGTGGAAAAGATGAATTGCAAAGGGATACAAGGAAACTCCAGGGAGTGATGGGTACGATGGGTACATTCGTTGTCTTAATTTTGGAGATGATTTCGTGAGTATGTTTAAAACTTATGAAATTGTAAACTTTAAATATGTGTAGTTTACTGTATGTCAATTATACCTTAATAAATCTGGAGAGATACAGATAGTGAGAGAAAGAGCGAGAGAAGAGAGAGAATTCATGAGTGAAAATATAATTTATTATTATACCCTACAAAATGGGAAAAGTGTGACAGAGGCTGCAGCTCAGATTCTGCCCTACCTGCAAGATTTAGTGTTTTAGGATGGAATGATCCCAGAAGGACTTACCCTTCCCCAGATCCTTTACACAAACTTTTCCTTTACCAGGACTCCCTTCCTTCCCCTTACCGCCTGTTGAATGCCAATGTGTCTTTCAAGCCCAGCTTAAATCTAACCTACTCCTTGAAGCTTTCCTTGTATTCTCTCCTGCCAGAGTTAGTCTGTGGCTCAGTCTGTGCTCTCCTAGCACCTGAGAATCCAGTAATAGATCTCCTTGGCATTCTAGGGTTTGTGGCTTCTACTGTTCCCAAAAGACCCTAAAGGTCCCCAACTACTGATCGGACATTTTACTGAGACACAAATTTGGTCCCAGACAGCTCTGAGGTCCCCACAGAGAAGAAGTAGCTGAGATAGAGAGTGAGCTGAGCCCAACTCACCCCCAAGCCTTCACAGCCCAACCCAGCTTGGTTGGCCTCTACTTAATATATTTTTATTTTTCCTTTATGAAGAATGGACTGCCCCCCAAAAACCCCTATTAGCTCATGATGGAAGTGATGAGTGAGTAAAGCAGTCCAAGAAAGGGATGGTTCCTGCCAGAAAATAGCTTTATAAATTACTTTAATCTTTTATTGAGAATCTGGAAGCATCACTTAAAAACCTTAGTTGTATTTCACAGCATTTTATGGGGAGAAGTTATATACTACAGTGGCATTAACAGGACTAGAAATTTGAAAAGGCTTTGGGCCTTGGCCCTCGATAATGTCAAAGGCTCCCAGTAGCTCTAGTGAATACTTATCACATTGCATTATAATTACGTATTTAGCTATCTCCCCTCTAGTCCAAGGAGCCAAGTCATCTAGACCCCAGAGCTAGATGATGTGGGCTCAGATCTCAGTTCACTTAATAGCTAAGTAAACTTGAACAGGTTACTTAACCTCTGTATGCCTTGATTTCTTCATCTTTAAAATGGCAAGGTAGTACCTACCTAATCACATTAATTTTTAAGTAGTAAATATGGCAAGGGACCAGGTGCAGTGGCTCACACCTATAATCTCAGCACTTTGGGAGGCCAAGGTGGGAACATCACTTGAGGCCAGGAGTTCAACACAAGCCTGAGCAGCATTGCATGACTCTGTCTCTACAAAAAATAGAAAAATTAGCTGGGCATGGTGGTGTGTGCCTGTAGTCCCAGCTACTAGGGAGGGAAAGGCAGGAGTTTGAGGTTGCAGTGAGCTATGATGGTATCACTGTACACGAGGCAACAGAACGAGACTCTGTCTCAAAAAAAAAAAAAAAGGCAATACATAAAAAGCACTTGAATCAATATCTGACCCTTCAAAAGTGATTGATAAATGCTAGCAATTAGTTCAAGAGTTCTCTCTAGGACAGAGTTTATGTCTTAGTGACCGTTTTTAGAATTTCTTTTTCTCCAGTGGCTTACACAGTGCTTGGTACATGGTATGTGCTCGACGAAAGTTAAAAGAATGAGTGAATGAGTCAGTGAGTAAATAAATGGCTCTGCCACTTCATTCCTAAAGTCAGAATTGCTTTATTCTGGTATTTTGACGTGGCTGATCTGGTATCCAGACACCGTAATTGTGGCCAACATCCCCACCACTATCATATCCACCATTGCAATCAATTTGCAACTATTGAGAGTCATGGTGCTGTGACTGAGAGTGAACAGGAGGATTGATGGAGGCTCATAGCTTGACCTCTCTTCTTCATCGGGCCACCATGGTAGAGGGATGAAGGGTAGAATCTGACAAAACTGTTTAAGAGACACAGACAAACAGAGCTGCCTTGGGACTCAAGTAGCACCTAGTCCCCTGGGGTCTATTCTTAACCCAACACCCAGAGTGATCCTCTAAAACCTAAATTGGATCAGGCTGCTTCCCTGTACAAAACCCTCCAGTGGCTTCTTGTCTTACTTGGAACAAACCCAGAATTCTCACAACGGTCTAGAAGGCCATGATCCAACCAGTGGTACCTCTCCCATCTCATCTCCTACCTCAGTCCCCCTTGCACACTCCACTCCAGCCTTTTTGCTGGATACAGGCCTTCTCGCTGTTTCTTTGATACTCCCAGGAGACTCCCGCTTGGAGTCTTCGCACTTGCTATTCCCTCTGCCTAGTATGCTTTTCCCAAAAAATTCATGGTTCACTCTGTCACTTCACTTAGGTCTCTGCACAAATGCCCCCTCATCAGAGAGGGCTTCTCTGGCCACTTACCTAAAGTTCCGTGAGAGCAGGGACTTTATTTTATGCATTGCATCAGCTCAACACCTAGCCCTGTGCCTGGCACGGAGTATTCAATACTTACTTATTGACTGATTAGGTAAATAAAACCCCAGGAATCCACCTGCTTTCTGCGTCTATCTCCCTCTCAGAGTTAAGTCTTCCTCAAGTGGAAACTTCTCCCTAGTAATGAACTGTCTGCATCCAAAGATAGCTCTTGTACCCCAGCAAAATAAGGGAGATAAAAGTGTGTTATTGGAACAAAAAGGAGCTGCTGATTACATAATACTCTGTTAGAGAAACTCAAGGATCCCTGGTTTGACAAAATGAATTTGCATTTGCTGGTATTTTCAAGCAAAGGAATAAGGTATAAGGTGTTCAAGAAATAGAAATACTGATTACTGTGACTCTGCTGAACAACTAAAGTAATGGAGGAGGAAGCAGAATGAAAAGAGAAAAAGAAAAGGAAAAACCTAAATCATTGATGAGGCTCCCCTCTGGGGTAGGGCTCAAGAGCATGCATTTTAACAAGTTCCTTGAGTGATTCTTAAGTAACCAGCACAAGACAGGTCTTTGGAAAGGGTCTTAGAGATTTAGTGAAGTATGAGGCTACACATTACAGTGGGAAAGACATGGGCTATTACAGACAAACAGACGTGGGTTTAAGTCCTGCTGTCACTACTTACTATCTGTGTAACACTCTGCTGTTACTTACCTCTCAGATCCTGAGGTTCCATTTCCAGTTAGAGTAGATAATTATACCTATCCTAGGGGGCTATTGTGATGATTAAATTAAATAACATACATAATGTGCCTGGTACATAGTAGGTACTTAAAACAGATGGTGGTTTATGACTATCATTTTTATGGCCTCTGTTTTCTGAGTGCTTACAACCTCCTTGGGATGTTCCATGGCAAATTGGTATTCTTACCCTCCACCCTACTGTATGACCTCACAGAGGTGAAAACATGTAGTCAAAAGTGCCCATTCTTCCACAAATAAGAAAATCTTCACCCTATACCTTCCCTAGAGTTCCTCTTCCCTCCTCTAGAATAGATCAAGAAACATATCTTTGCTGTTAACTACCCATTAATCACTAATAATAAACCCTTATATTTTTAAAGTCTTCACTCTACCAAGGTTTTCACATATATTTCAGGACAAAAGCTTGAGAAGCTGGTAGAGCGGGCACCATTATCACTCACTCACAGAGGTCTGGTGAGTGGCCTTTGTGTGCACGGCTAGAATGTGGGTGCTTGGGGACTTGGAGCCCACTAACCCAGGCACGTTCCATTAAGCAGCATTCCCTGTTATCAAGACTTTAGGATGCAGAGCTTGAGGCAAAGAGGAGAAAGAGGCAGGGGCCATCCATCTGCTGTTGCTACCTGCACTTCCCAGGGCTCTGGAGTAATGGCTGGAGACTGAGAGGGTAGCCTGGCTCAGCATACAGCAAAGATGATCCCATCCAAATCCGAGGGTGGCAGCAACACAGTGTCCTGGACTTCCCGTTCAGTGCAAGGTTGCCAGCCTTCTGCAACTCCACACCCCCACCTGCTGGAGGCTGCCTTGCACACAGCCTGACATCCGTCGCCCACCCCGGACTGCGGCTCTCCCTGAGTACCACGTGCCACCCTGCTGGGACCGCTCTGGGAACCAGAGTACAGGCTGGTGGCTTCAAACTGGAATCGGAGACAGTACCCCTATTTCTTTCTTATTCTTATGGTAAATCTGAATCTACGATGCTGAGTGAACTCTTTGTTCTTTCTGAACTTCAGTTTCTCCCAAGTTGTAACCAGAGGGAGATTCAGCCCTGACTTTCCCTGCCCTGCTAGGGTGAAATGAGACAGAATAATAAAACACCCACTCTGCCAGATAAACAGAACAAGGACTTTGGAGAGAAAACGGCTGTAAATTTCAGAATTAGGGAGATAAAGTAGCAGCACTCCCAGTAAACAGATGGAAAAATGAAGTCCCAGACAGTCAAAGTAAGCAGCCACTGGGAACAGATTTATTTATTCAATTAGTCTCTCAGATATATTAATTGAGCACCTACTGTGTGCCTGACACTGCGATACATGGTTGAAAACTCTGTCTCTGCACTTTAAGTCCCTTCACTGGCATTTTCACTTTCACTGGGACATCACTTTTATCTACCTTCCTGTCAGTTTTCCTGCTGAATATTTTCCCCTGTGTCCTTGGTAACCTCATTCCACTAAAAACAAATCCTTCTACATCAACAGCACCCTCCAAGAACTTTCACTGTGTCATCCTCCTCCTCACCATAACTAAAGCCTGGCTTTACCCCAAGGACACTGGTTCTCTTGAAGCCCTCTTAAGTGGAGGCTGCTCTTCCTCCCACACGAGTCCCATTTCCCAGCCAGGAGGAGGGCACTCGGGGTTAGCAGGCTCCCAGCTTCCCCCGCTGGCTCCACATCATTACTCTTGTACCTCCGTTCAAAGCCCTCCCCATACTGAATGGTTCACTGCCCTCTACCTCTTCTCGTTGCTGTCGTTGGCCCTGGCCCATAGCAGACGAGGACTCTCCCTACTCACCTGTACACATTGACCCCCACCGTCATCCTGAGACAAACTGCTGAAGCCAGTCCATCTGACACCCTAACCTCCCCCCAACTGTCCTGATCACTTCCCATAACCTTCTACTCTACTTTCAGCTACACTTTTCAAGGCCACAATTGAACTATGACTAGCATGCTTCCACCACTTCTCAAAAATTAAACTTGGACCACAATCCTTCCAACTCTATTCTCTTCTTCCCACTTCACCACCCCTTGTCCTCACTAAGTTCCAGCACTTTAACCCCTTCATGGCCTCACTGTTTATCTTCCCTCTCCCCTCAACCTCAGGCCTCAGTCTTTTAAACCCCCAGGCAATAACGTGAATGATTTCCCACCAGCCCCCTCAACATGCGTGTTCCATTTTCCTTCCACTCACAAGTGCTAGAAAGCCCTGACCCTGAGTCAGTTCTACAGCTGCCTGCCCTGCTCTTCAGCCTGGACTTCTGAATCCTGGTAGAGAAAACCATACACTTGGACACGAATTGGTCTGTTGAAAGGGTCACAAAGGACTATTACAAATCTGCTGTCAGCAGATAGCCTGTCCTCATCTTCACAAGAAAATCAAAGCCAAGAGCTCCCTCAACTTCTCATCCCCTCCTTTCATAAATATGTGTCTCCCATGTCCTCCACATCTCTGAATTTTCTATTCCTTCCCTTTATTGGTGTATCTCTCAGGGTCCACTCAGGAGGCAGGAATCCTACCCTAATTTGAACAGGGAAATTTTAATATAAAAAGTTATTAATCATAACAAGGGATTATTTCTAATGGGAAAGAAAGATTTCTATAAAATACACACATATACGATATAAGGAGCAGCCCCTACCTCTAGGGCTGAGACAGAGCACCCAAGGAAGAAATAAATCTGGAAGGGACCCTGCCCCCTAGGCTGATATCCAACCCACATTAGAAAGGGTATGGCCTTGACCTACTGGATGGCAGAGAGTTCTGCTGAGATGCTGTGCCAACAGAACTCACCAGGAAGCCACCGTCTCGGATACCTGAGAAAACCATCCACATGGAAGTTCTGTGCTATGGAACTTGCTGAGGTCATTTCTGCAGCACACTGCCCAGAAAATTACCTGGGCTGCCAGAGGACATCCTTGAGATCTTGCCCTGTAAAGCCTGCTGGGAAAATGCCTATAAGTATGCTGCATTGGGAATCCATGTTCTGGTGTGCCAGGAGAAGCTGCCCATAGGGAAGGGCCATGTGCTGCTGCCTACCATGTGTGTGGCTGGTCACCACACTTGTGGCTGCGGGAGTCTGCCAAGAGGAACACACTGCAACAAGGAAGAAAAGCTCTTTCCTCCCAGTGTCCCTTCAGTGCCCTCCACTGACAAAGATTAACATTGTGCCAGCTGGCAAAGGAGAAATGTTCACAAGGTCCAGCTCCACTCCCATAGAGCAGGCAATGAGTACTGTATTTGGAGACGAGAGGCAATAAATTGATAACTGGCATAATTGGTATCTTCAATTTTCCTTTCTTTATGAGCTTCTCTGATTTAGTCTATGAACATGTGCACGTATTACTAACTGAACACACACACACACACACATACACACACACACACACTTGCAGGCCCTATGCTTCCCACTAATTATGACAGTACCTTTCCTATTTCCTTTTTTTATTATTATTATTTTTTATTTCAGCATATTATGGGGGTTCCTATTTCCTTTTAAGCCAAGCTTTTAGAAAATGTCCTCATTCTTTGTTTTCTCTCTTCCATTTTCCTGTCACCCCTTTTTCTACTCTAGCATGGCTCTAACCACCACTATCAACAGAAATCTCTATAATCAAACTCATCAGTGAAAAGAAAGGATAATTTTTATCCTTATCCTTTTTTTTTTTTATTTGACACCTAAGAAGCATTTTACACTGAGAACAACCACTCCCTCTTTTCTTGGATTCTGTGGCATTCCTTGTGGTAGATTATATTATTTGCTCAAAGTTCTCCTTCCTTTCCAGGCTTGCCTTGCTTTGCTATGGACAAATGATACTTCCGTGTCCCCACTGGCTTTTTGCTTAGCTATGGGACTTGCATTAGTCGATGACATATGAATTGGAGTGACAATGTAATTAGTTTCAAAAAGAGACTCTAAGGGACATTGCAAGTTTCTACTTGCCTTCTTGTACTCCAGCATTCAGCCATGTGAAGCAAATGCCTGAGGTAGCTGCTTCTCCATCAGCCTGAGTCTCAGAATGAGAGACTCACAGAACAGACCTGAACGCAACCTACAGCCTAGAGCAGAGCTGCCAGAGCCAACCCACAAAAGCCATAAACGTGAAATAAATGTTTATTGTTATAAGTCATTGAAATTGTAGGGTTTTACAATGCAGCAAAATTAACTAACTTCTAGCTAGATAAATTAATAAAAAGAAAGAAACACAAGTTGCCAATATCAGGAATAAAGAAGGGAACCACTGCAGATTCTATGGATATTAAAAGCATATGAGGTGTAAATTCTTTGAAAGATGTATTGCCAAAGCTGACACAAGAGAAATAGAAGATCTAAATAGCCCGTTATCTATTAAAGAAATTGAATTTTTAAGTTGGACCAATACCTCTCATGAACATTGATGCAAAATCCCTAATAAAATATTATTAAGTAGAATACTCAATATATAAAAAGGATTTTTAAAAGGATAATATATCATAATCAAGTAAAGTTTCTCAGGAGTGTAAGATTGATTTAGTGATAATCAATCACTGTACTTTACCACATTAAGAGAATAAAGGAGAAAAACCATATGATCATCTCAATAGGTGGGGAGAAAGCATTTGATACAATTCAGCATCCATTTTATGGTAAGGCTGTCAACAAAGTAAAACTAGAGAAGACCTTCTTGAACTTGAAAAAGCCTGGTGCTCACATTATACTTAACAGTGAAAGACTGAATGTTTTGCCTCTCAAGATCAAGAGCAAGACAAGAAGATTTGTGTCTTCCATTTCTATTCAACATTGTATAGTTTCTAGCATGGGAGAGAGAGAGAGAGAATACAAGTTGCAAAGGAAGAAGTAAAATTTTCCTATTCACAGATGATATGATTGTGCTTATAGAAACTCCTAAGGAATCTACAATAAAAATGTGAAAACTAATGAGTAAATTTAGCAAAGTCAAATATCAAAAATCAAGTATTTTTCCATAGACCATGAATGAATAATTGAAAAATTTTTTAAACTTAAATACCATTTAAAATAGCATCAAGACTTCTATTAATAATTCTGATCAAGATGGAGTAACAGAGGCCAATTAAAACTCTAGACAAAATATATAAAACAACAGTTTTCAGACAGTAGGCAGCAGGCAGCACAGGCAGTTAATCCTAAGAGAGAGGAATCAAACAAGGTGAGCCCTATAATTTTCTCGGTCTGTGATGGGAAAAGGTTTCCAGGCATCAGCACAGGAAAGCGAAACACGGGCAGAATCCAAAAGTCTCCCTTAGTTCAGTAGATCATGCTGGGAATCTGAAGAGGCTAAATTAGCTAGAGTTCACATGGCAGAGCATCACAGATGAGACAGGTTCACAGAGAAAGAAAGCACCAGGTATCTGCAGAAGGTTTTCAGCTGAACGCTGATTTGAACACTCATGTGAGGAAACTACCTAAGGCTGAGGAAGAATTACACCTGAAGAGGGTAGAGGGGAAAAGCCTCAGGGTTCACCTACTAGCCAGAGTGGAAATCCCATAATTTACAGGTCATCAGGTAGAATATTCAGAAAGGTATCGCCTTATGTGACAGTATTAGCCATAATGTGAAGGTAATTCTGGTCATGCCTAACAAAGCAAGCCTCAAAAGAACCAAATAGTTCCCAAGCAACTTAACTATATCACAGAACAAAGCTTAAGAATGTAAGAATAAAAAAAATAAAATAAAATAAAATAAATCAAGTATATGATTAAAATAAATAAAAAAGAATGTAAGAATACAAAAGTATCCAGCATCCAACAAGGTAAAATACATACTATCTGGAATTAAGTAAAAAATTACAAGACACACAAATAAGCAAGAAAATACAATCCATAATGAAAAAAAAATCAATCAATGAAAACTAACCTAGGAATGACATAGATGATAGAATTAGTAGACAAAGACAAAACAGTTATTAAAACTATATCCCATATGTTCAAGAAAGTAAAGGAAAGATTGGGTATGTTAAGTAAAAACATGAAAGATATTTTTAAAAGACCCAAATTAAACTTGTAAAGATAAAAATTAGAATATTTGAGATTAATAACAGCATACTAGACATTGAAAAAATCAGTGAAGTTCAAGACATAGCAATAGAAACTATCCAAAATGAAACACAAAGACTGAAAAAAATGGCCAGAGCATTAGTGAGCTGTGAGATAATTTCAAATAATCTATTAAATTTCTGAATTTTTTGAAAATCATAAGCCCACAGATCCAAGAAACTCCATGAGCACAAGAAACACGAAAAACCAAGGTACATCATAAAATTGCATCAAAAACATAAAATGCTTAGGAATAAAGTAAACAGAATATATGCAAAACGCATACACAGAAAACTAGAAAACATTACTGAGAGAAATTAAATACCTAAATAAGTGGGGAGATGTGTTGTATCCATAAGTTGGAAGACACAATATTGTTAAGATGACAACACTTCCCAAAATGATTGATATGTTCAACACAATTCCAGTAAAAACCCAGCAGACTTTATTTCATAGAGATTGACAAACTGATTTTAAAATTTATATGGATGTTCAAAGGATCTAGAATAGCCAAAACAGTTTTGAAATAAAGAAAAACAAAGTTGGAGGACTAATATAACCTGACTTCAAGACTCGTTATAAATTACGATAACCAATATAATGTGATAGTAGAGTAAGGATGGACAAATAGAACCAAATAGACCAGAAATAAACCCAGCAAATGGCCAATAAGCACATGACAAGTGCCCACGCATTAGTTACCAGGTAGATGCAAAATAAATTCACAATTAGGTACAACTACACACCTACTAGAATGATTACAAATTAAAAATAGTAACAATATCAAGTTCAGTGAGAATATAGAGCATCTAGAAATTTCATATATTATTGATGAGAGTATAAAATGGTACAACTACCTTGGGGAAAAGTTCTGCAATTTATTTTAAAGTTATACATACATTTAGCATTTGACCAAGCAATTTTATTTGTAGGTATTTAATTAATATGAAATATATAAATCTATATACACAAAAGACTTGTGTGGGTTTTTTTGTGTGTGGTTTTTTTGTTTTTTTGTTTCGTTTGGGTTTTTGTTTCTTTCTTTACAGACAGGGTCTCTCTCTGTTGACCAGGCTGGAGTGCAGTGATATGATCATAGCCCACTGTAACCTCTAACTCTTGGGCTCAAGCAATCCTCCCGCCTCAGCCTCCTGAATAGCTAGCACTACAGGCACGTACCAGCACGCCCAACTCACAAAAGACTCATATACAAATGTTCATAGCAGGTTCATTCATATTTGTCCTAAAGTAGAAATAATCCAAATGTCCATCAACAGGTGAGTTGATAAGCAAATCATGGTATATTCATATAGGGAAAGTTTACCCAGAAATAAAAAGAAACAAATTACTGACCCATGCAATGATGTTGATGAGCAGGTTACAAAAGAATATATACTGTGCAATTCCATTGATATGAAATTCTGGAATAGGCAAAACCAATCTATGGTGATAGAAATCAGATTGGTGGTTGCCTGGAGCAGGCAGTGTGGAGGGATGACTGGGGAGAGGCACAGGAAATTTTTTTATTGATACATAATAACTGTACATATTTATGGGATACATGTGATACTTTGATACATGCATACAATGTGTAATGATAAAAATCAAGGTAATTAGCATATCCATCACCTCAAACATTTGTCA
>VBSM01000729.1:16585010-16624726 GCA_008086735.1 Cheirogaleus medius | reverse complement strand
CCTCCCAGAGTGCTAGGATTACAGGCGTGAGCCACCGCGCCCGGCCTGTCATTTCTTTGTGTTGAGAACATTCCAAACTTTCTCTTCTAGCTATATTGACAGATACAATAAATTATTGATAACTATAGTCACCCTACTGCTATTGAACACTAGAATTTATTCCTTCTATCTAACTGTATTTTTGTAGCCATTAAGCAACCTCTATTCAACACCACCCCTACACTTCCCTGCCTCTGGTAACCTCTATTCTATTTTCTACCAGCATAATATCAACATTTTTAGCTCTTACATATGAGTGAGAACATGGAATATGTGTCTTTCTTTGACTGGCTTATTTCACATAACATGTTCTCCAGGGTCATCCATATTGCTGCAAATGAGAGGATTTCATTACTTTTATGGCTAAATAATATTCTACTGCAAGTATACACCACATTTTCTTTATGCATTGATCCATTGATGGACACGTAGGTTGAACCTATATTTCGGCTATTGTAAATAAACTCTACAAACATGGGAGTGCAGATATCTCTTTGACATACTGACTTTCTTTCTTTTAGATCTATACCTAGTAGTGGGATTGCTGGATCATGTAATAGTTATATTTTTAGGTTTGTTTTTTTAAGAATCTCTATATTGTTTTCCATAATGGCTGTACTAATTTACATTCCCACCAACAGTGTATCAGAATTCCCTTTTCTCTGCATCCTTGCCAATATCTGTCATTTGTTGTTTTTTTGATAAAAGCCATTTTAATTGTGGTGAGATGGTATTTCATTGTGGTTTTGATTTGCATTTCTCTGATGATTAGTGATGGTGAATATTTTTTCATACACCTCTTGGTCTTCTTAAGAAATGCCTATTTAGCTCATTTGCCCATTTTTAATTGGATTATTTAGTTTTTTGAGCTGTTTGAGTTCCTTACATATTCTGGTTATTAATCCCTTGTTGAATAGATAGTTTGCAAATATTTTATCCCATTCTGTGGGTCATCTCTTCACTGGTAATTGTTTCTTTTGCTACCCAGAAGCTATTTAGCTTTATGTAATCCCATTTGTCTATTTTTGTTTTTGTTATCTGTGCTTTTGAGGTCTGTTAGCCATTAAATCTTTGCCTAAAAGGCCAATGTCCTGAATGTTTTCCCAATGTTTTCTTCTAGTAGCTTCACAGTTTCAGATCTTATATTTAAGTCTTTAATCCATTTTTATTTCATTGTATATTATGAGAGGGATCTAGCTTCAGTGTTCTGCATATAAACTTTCCGTTTTCCCAGCAACATTTATTAGAGACTATTCTTTCCTCAGTGTATGTTTTCAGCATCTTTGTCAAAAATGAGTTGGCTATCAATATGTAGATTTAATTCTGGGTTCTCCATTCTACTCCATTGGTGTATGTGTCTGTTTTCATACCAGTACCATGCTATTTTGGTTACTATAGTTTTATAGTATATTTTGAAGTCAGATAGTATGATGCCTCCAGCTTTATTCTTTTTGTTCAGGATTGCTTTGGCTATTCAGGGTCTTTTGCAGTTCCATACAAATTTTAGGATTATTTTTTCTATTTCTGTAAAGAATGTCATTGGTATTTTGATAGAAATTCCATTGAATCTGTAGATTACTTTGGGTAGTATGGACATTTTAACAATATTAATTCTTCCAATCCATGATCATGAGATATCTTTCCTTTTTGTATATGTCCTCTTCATATTTCTTTCATCAGTGTTTTATAGCTTTCATTGCAGAGATCTTTTATTTCTTTGGGTAAATTTATTCCTAGGGGGTTTTTTTAATAGTTATTGTAAGTGGGATTGCTTTCTTGTGATTTATTTTTCAGATTGTTTGCTGTTGTTACATAGAAATGCTACTGCTTTTTGTGTTGATTTTGTATCCGCCAGCTTTACTGCATTTATTTATCAGTTCTAACAGTTTTTTTGTGGAGTCTTTAGGTTTCTCTAGATATAAAATCATATCATCTGGAAACAAAGATAATTTGACTTCTTCCTTTCCAATTTGTATGTCCTTTATTTCTTTCTCTTGCCTAATTTCTCTGGCTAGGCTTTCCATAACTATGTTGAATAGAAGTGGTCAATGTGGGCATCCTCATCTTGTTCCAGATCTTAGAGGAAACACTTTCAATTTTTCTCGCTTCAGTATGATGTTAGCTGTGGGTTTGTCATATATGGCCTTTATTGTTTTGAGGTATGATCCTTCTGTACCTAGCTTGTTGAGAATTTTTATCATGAAGGGATGGATGTTAAATTCTATCAAATGTCTTTTTCTGCATCTATTGAAATCATGTGACTTTTGTCCTTTATTCTAATGATGTGGTATATCATATTTATTGATTTGTGTATGTGGAACCATTCTTAATCCCTGGGATAAATCCCACTTGACCAGGGTGTATTATCTTTTTGATGTGTTGGATTCTTTCTGCTAGTATTTTGTTAATGATTTTTTATTTCTTTATTTTTTTTTTTCTGTTTTAAGGTGGCCAATTAATTTTTTTTTTTTCCTTTTTAGTAGAGACGGGGTCTCGCTCATGCTGGTCTCGATCTTCTGACCTTCGAGCGATCCACCCGCCTCGGCCTCCCAGAGTGCTAGGATTACAGGCGTGAGCCACCGCGCCCGGCCATTTGTTAATGATTTTTGCATCTATGTACATCAAGGCTATTGGCCTATAGTTTTCCTTTTATGTTGTAACCTTCTCTGGTTTTGGTATCAGGGTAATGTTTGCCTCATAGAATGAGTTAGAAAGAATTCTGTCTTCTTCAACTTTTTGGAATAGTTCAAGAATTGGTGTTGGTTGTTCTTTAAAAGCTTGGGGGGGGGCATTTAATATGATGGAAATTTTCTATATCTTGACTAGAGTGGAGTTACATGAGGATATATATTTGTCCAAACTGCATCAGAACTGCCTTCTGGCTGCTCAAGTGGTGATATCTGATGGTGGTATCTATCTGGGAACTGTACACTCAAAATGATTGGTTGTATGTTAATTTTGTCTCAATAGGGTTGCTTTTCAAAAAATGGAAATAGAAAAAAAATCTAAATAAATTTATCCCTCTCTCCTGCTTCTCCAGCTACATCTCTGGACAGTCCTCCTTAATCTTCTTCATGAACTCTTTATTTTGCCTTTTGAAACACAGGAGTTGCCCAATGTTCCATTCTTCATGCTCTTCTCCCTCATATAACCTTAATTATTTCACTGACTGCTAATGGTATAACAACTACCTATTTGACGGTTGTTACCAAATCTATATTTCTTGCACAGACTTTTCCTCAGAGCTCCAGACAGCTTTATCCAAATGCTTAATGGAAAATCTATATCTCAAGCTCAACATGTCCAAAACTGAGATAAATTACCACACATAATTTCAAGCCTACCTTTTCTGCTGTATTCTTCATATACATTGATGTATTGTGCCTGACACATCGTAAGCACTTTATATATTATTGGTTGAATGAATGAAGTATGGAACAACTAACAGCCAAAAACATCTTCAATTCTCCCTCTCCCTCCTGTGTTATTAAGTGTATTACCAACATGTTTTGTGGAAATTGTTCTTTCTACAAATGTTAACTCATACCCCTCCTCCTCTCCACTACCACCCCACTCCATGCCCAGAAGCGGGGAGAATGGAGTTGGTACACACTCTGGGTGGCACTTTCCTAGATTGACAGGCTTCAGTATTTCAAGATAAGGAAAGCTGCTCTCCTTCCCCCTCCCCCTCCAGCATCACAGTCACCACCAGAACTGCCTGTAATTGGTATTCTGGGTAGATGGATGGGCCAGCTGCAGAGGTGCTGTTATCTGAGGGTGTATCTGTCTGGGAAACTAGAAAAAGCAAAACTGTGTTGAGAAGGTGTATTTTTCTCCTCCCCAGGTAAGCAGGAGAAATAATGGAATTCAAATTGGAATGACCATGTAATAAAACTCCTGCCCACCAGGTGTTTATCCCAGTTCATAAAAACAACTATTTTAAGGTAATGAAAAAACACTCCCTATTGGGGGAGCAAATGGAACTACATGTTTCTGAAACAGTTTGAGAGAAAGCAGCAAACTCAATGAGCAGACAGCAAAAGCATGTCAAGCAGATTGGCACAGGCTGCTTCACTCACAAATCCCCCCCAGAGAGGGCTCCAGGAAAGGCTGGACCCCTTGAAATCATACTATGCATCAGGAAGCCGCAGGGCCTTCTGTTGTTAAGCCCACAGGCTACTCAGCTTCAGTGGGGGTTAGGAAGGCTTCCCGTTTTTCCTATACCCAGAGCATAAGATTCAACTTCATTTATGTTTCTTAATGCTGCCCTACCAACTCTGTCCCTTGGGACACTGTCTCCCCAGTTTCTCCCTTCTCTGTTATCTCTGAAGAAAAACACGTGGGCTTTTATTGTCAGAAGAGTTACTGCTAATTACCAGAGTTAAATAGATAGGGAAGAACAAAATCAACAACAATGAAGACATTTATTTACCAAATGAACCCTTACATACAGGGTGACCAAATGTCCCTGTTTGCCCAGACAGTCCTGATTTACCCCTGTAGTGCTGGCATAATTATTAATAGCATCCCTTTCACTCTTGCAAGTATCTATGCTTGGTCATAAATTAGAATAATTATCCTATGTATATGGCACTTAGTTTATGCTAGGCATATAAACATTAACCTATTTGATCCTCAAAGCAATCCCATGAGGTAAGAAACATTTTAAAAGTAATGAAACCGAGAGGCAAAGATATACAATGTATCCAAAATGTAAAAAAAAAATCTTATGTTGGATGGAGGGCAGGCGGGAGGGGGGAGGAAGTGTAGAGTTACATAATGTGTGCCTTGCCTGGGCCACCTGGGGATTGGACTGGCTTGAAGCTCTGGCATGTGGGGGAGGGAGGGGTGGTAGGGGCAATGTATGTAACCCTAACAATATTTGTACCCCCATTATATGATGAAATAAAAGCAAAATAAATAAATAAATAAAAAAGAGTAATAAAGAAGCCTTTATAAAAATAAATAAATAAATAAAAGTAATGAAACCAAAGCATAGAGGGGTTAAGTAGCTTGCCCAAGATTCCACAGATAGCAGTGTCTGAGCCAGGATTTGAACTGAGACAGTCTGGCTTCAATGTCCTTTTTCTTGTTCTTTCACTTAACAAATATTATTCATGCCTACCAGGTGCCAGGCATCATGCTACAAACTAAGAATACAACTATGAAGCTGGCAGAGTCTCTGCCCGCAGGGAACTTTCAGTATGGGGGAGACAGGGATACAAGTAAAAGGACAGGGAGTACAGGGTACATTGAAAACAAATGGGATAGGGGTGGGGGTGGCACCTAATCAGGCCTTAAGAGATCACAGAAAGCTTCCTGGAGGAAGTGACATCTGAGGAGAGTCTGGAAGAAAGATTATTTTAGCTGGACTGGAAGAACCAAGGAAAGGCAGTTCATGCACAATGGCAAATCAAAAGGTTCTGAAGCTAAAGAAATCATAATGAAGTAAGGAAATGCAAGTAGTTCAGTGGGGCTTAGCATTGCCTGGAGCCAGGGAAGTAGCAAAAGGTAGAGCCAGAAATGTAAGTAGAGGCCAGATCAAGAAGGGATGTGGCTGACATGCTCACGTTTGTACTTTACCCTGAAGTTGATGGGAAACCCATGACTTTCTAGGAACATAAGCAGAGAAGTGACTTGATCAAATTTTCACTTTAGAAAAATCGCTAGGGCTGCCATGCAGAAATGAATTGAAGGGGAAGAGCTGGAACAGACACAGGAAACCCAGACAGAAGGCTGTTGCTAGGATCCATGGGAGGGAGGGAGGGGCCTCCATCTAAGGTAGTGAATGGAGATGTGGAAAGAATAGTGGATCAAGGAGACAGAACTGGCAGGACTTGGTGATGGGCAGGATGTGGGTGAGGGGAAAGAAGGGTCATGGATACCATGGAGATGTCCTATCAGAGTCTGGAGCCCAGGAGAGAGGCCTGGGCAAGAGACATGGATTTGGGAGTCATCCAAGTAGAGATGGTAACTAAGCCACCAGATTAGGTGGCTCACCCAGCAGAGTGTGTAGAGTAGGAAGAGAAAGAACTGGCCACAAAGAACAGGAAGGAGCAGAGAGGTAGGACACCAACCAAGGGAGCTTGGTGTTGTCATGGCCACCAAGAGAAGAAGGAGAAAAAGGAAAACAGTACCTAAGGCTGTGGGGGCCACAAATTAGGGCCTAGAAATATCCACACAATTTATCAACAAGATGGTCTTTGCAAAACTTAGGGGTGCAGTTTCACATGCAGGCATGAGTGAGATGGCAAAGGGTTGAGGAGAGGCTGGAAGACGGGAATGGGGATCAGGAAGTGGTCTTGGGGAGAGGGTGGAAGTGGAGTTAAGGTCCTGGAACATAAAGACCCCGTTCTCTGCTTTATTATCATTATTATTATTATTATTATTATTACTAATGTGGCAAGAACACTTAACATGAGATCTATCCTCTAAATAAATTTTTAAGTGTACATTATTGTTGACTATAGGTACAATATTGTACAGCAGATCTCTAGAGCTTATTCATCTTGTTTGACTGAAACTATATGCTCATTGATTAGTAACTCCCCATTTCCCCCTCCCTTCAGCCCCTGGCAATCACCATTCTACTCTGATTCTATGAGTTTGACTATCTTAGGTACCTCACATAAGTGGAATCATGCAGTATGTGTCTTTCTGTGACTGGCTTATTTCACTTAGCAGCCTGACTAAAGTTTGGTCAAAGAGAGAGTCTTTGTCATCAGTTGGCTGGGGCAGAGAGACCTAAGGGACAGAGCGGCTCTAGATGATTCTGGAGAGATAAGTAGCAGTCAAATAACGAAGTCTTTTTAAATCAGGTAATCCTAAGAGCACTGAAAAGTTGTAATTGGGAGAAAAGGGTATGACGTGATCAGACTGTGTTTTCTTAAAATCAGCAGACTGCTGTGTGGAGAATGGGCTGGAGGGGGCCAGAAGGAATGCTGGAAAGCCAGTTAGAAGGCTAGTGCTGTTGTCATCCAGAGAGACAAGATAATGGACAGACCAAGGTGATGGTGGTGGTAGAAATAGAGAGATTTGAGATATTTAGAAGGTAAAATTGACAGTACTCAGTGACAGACTGCTGGTAGCAACAAAAAGGTATTAATGTCTCTTGATATCTCATTTAATCTTTACTACAACCTTGTGAAACATATGATTATTTTCTCCATGTTATGATCAAGGAATTTGAAACTCAAAGTACTTAAGTGATGTGCCCTCATCACAAAGCTAGTAGGTCTGCCCCTAAAGTTACTGGCTTCCTACTGCGTTATACAGGAGTTAAGCAGCTCTTTCTTGAAGATTCTTTTCTCTCTTGTGCCACTGGAAGTTACATCTAGTCAATCATCTAGCACTGTACTTCACCCACAATATTCCCATTATCTGTTTGCCTATGCAACAGGAAAATAGATAAAAATATTATCACAGAAACTGGCTGCAAGTTGGAGCCAGCTGACCTCCAAAGACAGTACAAATCAATTCATTTGTTGAAGAAAGTGACTTCTCAGGCTTATCTGTCTATGAAAAGTGAGGGTCCCTGGGGAGAGCTGAGATGAGAAAGTTTGTGCAATAAGGAGTTAAACTGCTCTGCATGACAAAGTTACAGGAATTTTGGAGCAGGGACCATAGCCATTATGTTCATCACTGTAACCTTAGTGCCTAACACACAAGTACTCATATTTTTGTTGAATGAATGGTACTTTAAGAAGGAGATTATCCCTGGGAGAGAAGATGGGAGGCAGAGTCCAGAGAGAAGAAATCCTAGAAAACTAGTGAAGGAAGAGGACTGATGAAGTCAAGATGGAATTCTTGGAGATGGGAATGGTCCATAACTTTGTAGGAACAGTATAAACTAACACTAAATTTTTAAAATTCTGTTTTAAAAGAAGAATTGTTAATAAAACTGGACTGTAACCAAACTTCTTTGCATGACATATATCATGTCAATTTCTGGTCAAATGTTTAATCAATTATCTGAAAAACATTAAAAGCAAAGTCTTTTAGTGGGAAATTAGTTTCCAGATAGCTGTCAGCTGACTGTCAGTCAAGCATTTCAAGATTTTGAAGCAGAAATTATTTTTTCTTGTATTTAGTTTAACAACAATCATCTATTTTCATTTCCTATAAAGTATCCCTACCAAGAGATAATTTTTTTTTCTTGTATTCTTCTGTTTGGTTTTATTTAGTCTTTTCCAAGCTTCCAGAACTGTGAAGGAGATAATTTTTAATAAATTTAATTTAAGTCTCTTTCCTCTGGGCAAGTTTGAGAGAAACCTTGACATATGTGCATAATATTAATAAATTGTCTAAAACAGTGGTTCTTAAAGCATGGAAACTTAGTAGAAGTACAAATTCTTTGGCCCCACCCCAGACATACTGAATCGGAAACTCTGGAGCTGGGGCCCAGTGATCTATGATTTAAAAGACCTTCAGGTAATTCTATACATCCTCAAATTTGAAAACCTCTAGTTTTTAGAAACCTTTGTAATAATGCCCATACCCAGGCCCACCCCAAAATCCTCAGTAAAAAGCTGCTACACATGACAGTCTTTTGTTAGTGGTGCTTAGGGCAACAAAGGACAAGGACCAGGCACCCTAGAGTTTCAGCAGCAAGGGAAGTCCAGGCCAAGGCAGAGTTGGGGCAAAGTTAAGGGCCAGGTGGCAACAGAGAAACTGACCTGAGAATGAGAGCAAATGTGAAACAAACCCTCCAATGTGTAGTAGCTACTTACTATTTGCTTCTCAAATATCCATCCCCACTTTTTTTGGTAATAAATAGATAGATACATTGACTGATCTTCATTTGAGGTTCTAGCTTTTCCCCACTCTTCATCCATAGCTCCATCTAGGTCACATGACCTAGATCTAGCCAATCAAAGCAACGGGCGCCCTGGGCACAATGATTGGTTCAAGGAGGGACGCATGGTCCAAGCAGAGCCAAGGAGACACAGCGGGATTTTTCTCAGACTTCTGGGAAAGAGGCAGGTGTACTTCCCTATTGAATATGACAGGATATGAAGCTGGAGCTACCGTGCTTATTGCCAAATGAGGAAGAAAGCATGTCTGAAAACAGAACCAACACACAGGAAGCAGAACTGAGAGACACAGAGATAGAAACCTGGTAACATTTTTGAGAAGACTGTCCAAGCGTCATTTAAAGTCAGACTACTCCTGGAATTTTCCATGGCATGAGCCAATAAAAACCCTTTTTGCTTTTGGTCATATGGTATAAAATGTTCTGTGCCTTACACCTGGAGTCCGATGATGATGTAGGATAGTGGTTTGAGTTATTTTATTTGGAAAGTGTGGCTACAGAAAGCAGGAGTGCTTACTTGGGTCAGTGAGTTACACAAATCTATCTCTCCTCGAGACTATGGGTACCCTGAGGTCCAGGGCTATGTGTTATTTATCACTGTAATGTTAATAGACATTCAGTGACTGTTTTAGAAATAAAAGGAGGATAAGACGAAGGCAAGGTGGCAGAAAGAAAAAGGGGAGGGGAAATGTACAAACTCCTCCCAAGAAAGCAGAAATCCTGGGTTGCCTGGTCACTTTGTTCAGGGCAGACTAGGCCCTGCAGGAGCCCAGCAGGAGCCATGAAGCAGAAAATTAGGGCATAGAAGCTTCCAGCACCAGACTACTCCAAAGGACCATTTACCAGGAAATTGCCTAGAAATGACGGTGCAGCCATAACCGGGTCATTACTTTCCCTACAAATATTTCTCCTTTTGTGAGCAACAAGGACCCATTCAGCCAACTGTGTGGTGCTTCAGCTGAAATAACAGACCAGAGGAAATGTGTAATTGGCTTTCATCAAATTGAAACTGTAGGGCAGCCTGGCCAAACCAAGGCTATGTCTCTGGCCCTAGCACAGAAATTATTTTCTGCTTAAAGTCAGGCCATGTGTAGGGAAAAGGGGAAAATAGAGGAGAAAGAGAAAAAGGACTCACTTTGGGGTCAGCTTCAGCCCTTCTGGCAAGGCTAGTCAGCCCAGAGCTTTGTCTGAACAGCCAACAGGGACAGAAAGGGAATATGGCCCCAGACTTTTAGGGATGAGGAGGAGTGGGAGGAAGAGAGACAGAAAGTAGAGGGTCTGAAAGAGAGGGAAAGAGATAATCTTTAATGAAATAAGTTAACTTACAAATCAGTTTTTTAAAAACGAGTAGCCAACTGATATCTTTTCCCACCAGTCTGCCTATATGAAATTCACACTTCAAAATAACAAACATAACATCAACCAGTTTATCACCTGGCATTCATGATGACAATTTAATAATTACTTAATAATTTAAAAGATTAGAGTGAAAGGAAAAGTGTAACTCTCCCAAAAGGACCTAAAACTTTCTTCCAGGGACTTATGACTAATCTGTATTTTGGGTGTAAGGGGAGGAGTTAAAAATTATCCAAATACTTGAGAACATTGCTGGGTGATTTGAGAACTCCACAGTATATCTCAAGTATTTCCAGTCATTTTTTTTTTTAGATGAGACCTTCCTATGTTGCCCAGGCTGGTCTCGAATTCTTAGGGTCAAGCAATCGTTCTGCCTCAGCCTCCAGAGTCGCTGGGATTATAGGCACGCATCACCATGCCCGGCTTATTTCCAGTAATTTTCTATCTGGATTTTTCTATCTTATCTACTTTCAGGAATTTTCCATCTACCATTCTTTTTAGGCCACTGTAAGCTTTCCCCATCCTGGCCCATAAGCTTCAGGGAGGCATGTGAGTTCTATACAGAATGATTTTAGGGAGACAGGACTTGGGGTCCTCTGAGTGCTCTCCCTGAGGCCCCTAACAGCAATATTGTTGTACAATTCCCAGGATGTTGATCTGGTTAATGTTTCCCTGAGCAAACTGTCCCCAGAATCCCTTGGACTTCCACCTTGGCTTTTCACAGCCATTCTATCTCAGGTTGGGAGATCCAAAGGACCACATGGCCCTTGTGTCCAGGTTCAAGCAGCCCCAGTAATGAAAAGAACACTAAGTCACATGGGACTGGGCTTGGGTCCCACATCTACCACCCACCAGTTCCATGAGGCAATGGTGGAATGGAAACCACATGGGATTGGAGTCAGGAGGACCTAGCTCTGTGACCTCAGGCAAACTTCTCAGTTATTCCTTTCTTAAACTATCTACATCTCAGTTACCTCATCATTACAGTGAGATAATAACTACTTTAAAGTGTTGCTGTGACAAATTGGTTTCACTGATTAACACTTAAGTGGACGTATAGGAATAACATCTATCGGGGGTAGGGCACATGGGAGGGGGGAGGAGGGGATGGGTATATACATACATAATAAGTGCCATGGGCACCATCTAGGGGATGGACACACTTGAAGCTCTGACTGGGGAGGGGAAGGGGGGAAGACAACACATGTAAGCTAAACATTTGTACCCCCATAATATGCTGAAATTAAAAAAAAAAAGTGTTGCTGTGAGAATTGAAATAAATAATGTGCCTGGTGTTCAGTTGGCAGTAAATAATTGGCTAATGCTGTTATCATTGTTATTGTTACTATGTGACCTCGGGGAAGACATTTAACCTCACTAAACGTGTTTCCCCTCCCCAAAAACTAGAAGTAATAATAATTACCTCTCAGGATGGCTACAATGATTGTATATGTAAAGATTACAAGGATTATATACGTAAACTATATAAAGCCACCGTCACAATGCCTGATACCTAATAGATGCTCAACGTTAGATTTCTTTCCATCTCCCTTCAGGACCTCCCCCCAGTGAGATCCAAGATAAGAGTTTTACAGCTCCATCATGGCCCAGCTGGACCCTACATATTCCAAAGAATATGTCCCTGAGGTGGCTTTTTGAACTGCCAGTCCTTGGAGTCCCCTCTCTGCTGTGCTCTCAGCCCACACCCATAAAAGGAAAAACTGGCAGGCGGGAGGCCTCAGATGACCCAGAGAGAAGCCGGCAGCTGCAGGATTCACAGCTCAACACTAGGGGGAGCAATAAGCCCGGGAACACAGTTAAACCACCCCCAGAAATCTCTGAACTCTCCCGAAGCCCTAGTCGCCCAGATTGGGCAGGTCCAAGCAAGAAGAGAACAATTAAGGACTACCCAGAAGGGCGTTTGTGGGAACAAAGGATGGGAGAAAATGCAGGGAGCAGTGGAGAGCACACTTTCCCTTCGGCGTCGGCCTGGTCCCGGGCTAAAGAGCCCTCTCTGGCTTCCAGACTGCGACCCCCAATCCTCTAGGGGGAAGTGAGGGGGGAGGGAAGCTCGAGGAAAAAGGACGTAGGGAAGACGGGCCAGATCACTTTTTCGATTTACTTCAATATCTACCTCTAGCTCACTCAACATCTTAGTAAGTCCCAGTGGGTCACAGCTGGTAATAGAAGGAGCCTTATAGAGCCTCGGATGTTTAGTTGAAGGGCTGGGACTCAGAGAGGAGGAAGAGCTTTAGCAAGATCTCCCAGGTAGTTTCTAATAATCCCTCACAGAGTTTACCAGATACTTTCATGTACTTCATCTCGTTTGGATATTCACAACCACCTGCTGGTGTAGACAGAGACTATTATCTCATTTTACAAATGAGGAAACTGAGGTTCTCCTCTTCCCTGCTAAGCCTTCATTGCCACCCACTGTTCCCTCCCCTCTTGCTTTCCCTTGTTTTAAAATCAGTCTGAACTATACATAGAACTCCAGGAAGATGCCTACTCACCTCCAAGTATTCCATAAATCAAATTTTAAAATATTTGTTGCATTCCCCATCTTTATAACCCACCTAGCATAATGGAGAGATGATAGAGCACCATAATTTTGAGGGTGCACTTTGGAATCAGATCTAAGTAAATATTCTATGTTCATCATTTATGAATTCCATGACCATGGACCTCTTTGTGCCTCAATTTCCTCATATGCAAAACGGGAACATTAACATCTATCTCCTGAGATTCTTTTAAGGGTTAAATGAGATGGACTATGTAAGGCAATTACATAGTGCCTGGCACATAGAGTAATAGTTTGATAAATGCATCTAGCATGTATTAAATCATAGACTGAAATGATTTTTAGGAATTAGTCAATTACTTTCATGCCATTTACCAATGAAGTTAAATGGAGTTTAGTGAGGAGATTACTTTGCCAAGTATATTCATGTACTACAGAGATTGGGATGGTGTTGGCAACCACCAGAAGCTAGGGGAGAGGAATGGGATGGATCATCTCTTAGAGCCCCCAAAAAGAAGTAATCTTATCAACTCCCTGATTTTACACTTCTAGCCTTAAGACTGAGAGATAACAAATTTCTGTTGTTTTAAGCCATGCAGTTTGTGATAAGTTTGTGGTAAGTTGTTACAGCAGCCCTGGGAAATTAGTATAGTTTACAACAGAGTGAGAACCACACTCCAGATTTTTTTACTTCTAGTCTAACCCTCTTTTACTCCACCATTGCCTCCCCAAACCAGCAATAAACATTTATGGAACACCTACCTAGAAAGTTTATTTGCAAAAAAATTGACACAATTTATAATTTTTTAGTACTTCTTTAAGTTTTTGCCTGACACACAGTAGGCATTTAATAAATATTATACTGGAAAGTTGATGATAGATAAAAATGTCTTATGCAAATTTAAGATATTGTTATAAACCCATTTTCTACCTTTGTGTATACCTGTGCACTAGACTCTAAACTTATTTACAAGTTTTATATTAATATATTGAAGAATCACAAAACTCCAGAACTCTCTCACTGTGCAGCCTGAAGGATAACATGAGGTTCACAAACCCTGGCTGTTCACTACCTCCAGGGGAGACAAATTTAAAAGGCAAGCTATCTGAACACTCTCAGGACTCTGAATCCTCCAAGGGAGGGATGATGTCATTCTTACTGAATCCTTCCACACTCATTCAGGAATGGGCAGAAGGGAACCCAGGGCTTCGGGGAGCTGCCCATAGCTATAAAGGAAGTAGATCACAGGGCACTGCTCTCAGCCAGTCAGTCTGGGAATAGAATGGGTGGTGGTGCGTTAACAGCTACAAAGGGAAGGAGGGGAAGAAGGGAGGAGTTGATTCACTGGGACAACTCTTAGAGTGACTCAGAAGCCAGCAGAAAATAGCCTGTTCTCCCACATCTGCCTCATTGGCAGGCGATGAGGCACTTCCTCATTGCACACCCATAGGCAGAGCAAAAGGGAGGAGGAGGAAATGGGATTTTTCGAGTTCTTGTGCCTATTCCAGCATCTAACACTACGTGTATTAAACCATTTCAAACATTTTGTTTCAAGTCAGTATTTATTGAGCACCTATTATGTGCCTGGCCCTTCATCTTACCTTTCTTTCAGATTGTCAGTCTTCTGAACACAGGGTATGATGTCTTCCTGAATTTTCGGTATTTCCTATGTCATTACTCCAAAAGCACTTGTGCTGCTGTTGAGCACCTCAGCACACAGTCTTGCTGTCCTTCATGTATAGAGATGACCCTCCAAGCCCACTATCAATGGGGGAGACATGTGGTTATTTTTCTGGTCCTAATGCTAGCTTTACAATTATCTATGTCCATTCTCTGGGCTGGTCCTCCTTATGGAGAGCCAGTGTTCAGGGAGCAGACTATGACACAGGTTTGGAGTCACACATCCTTATTGGAAAATTCGTTCTTTACTATTTACTAGTTCGGTGACCTTATTTGACTTCTCTGATCTCTTTATTTTCATCTGTAAATTGGACACAATGATACCTTTATCATACAGTACTGAAGATGAATAAAATGCCATTATATGAAAGTACATGGCATAGTGATAACATGATGAATTCTGGTTTACTTCAAGCTATGATTGCACAGATCAACCATATCCCTCCATTAGACTATAAACTGCATGAGGCAGGCTGCATCTGCCTTGAGAACTATGTCTGCCTAGGTGAGTACTAGGTCCCTAATACTGTCTTACTAATAATAAATGCCAAGATTAGGAATAGTATATTAAAAGTAATACATTATTTATGTATTGTAAGTATTTGTCTTGTATTTATTATATTGTATTTTATATAATACAGTTATTATTAATGTAACCAGCTGAAGCAATCTGTGAGCAGAGGAGTAATCTATGGAAAAGGAATTCAGAAACTTTGACCTAGGATAGGGATGCAACTAGGTATGTATCATCTTCCCTCTCTGGGTTATTTGGTCCTGCCTAGGATTTGCTGCCACCAACAAGATCTGCATTCTTGTGTTCACAAGAGGACAGACATTCCTTGCATCCTCTACACTGTCCTTTGTTTCAGCTTCACTGCAAACGCCATAGTCCCATGGTATAATGAAGCTAAGGACACAGGAAAGTCCCCTTGTGTGGCAGGCATAGTGTGGAAAAACTTGGACACACAAATTTGCAATTATTCGGCTTCTGCAGGGAAAACAAGTCAGCTAGGTTTATGCTCTCCCGGGTGCTATCCTGTGTCTCCAGCCCCAGGGCTCCAGAGCTAGTATCCACTTCTGCACATAACATGAAAAGAGAAGAAGGGTGGTCTTCGGGTGTTTCATCTTTGCGCCTTTGCTTCCAGCACCACACTCCCAGGCACGACCAGGAAAAAAATAGAGGAAGCAAGGAAGCCACGTTACCAGGTTTTCAACAACTAATTCTAAAGCAGACGCCAAACCAAAGCTCACTTCATTTATTAACATTCTGGATAAAATCCAATTAATCAGGCCACCAGAGCCCGCCATTCTTGAGCTCCCCATAAAGTCAGGGTAAAGCACGAAGCACTCGCCACAGTCATGCCCCCAGAGAGAAGGTGGAAAGTTGCAGGACAGGGGCGGGAGGACCCGAGCCCACCCTCAAGCCCGGGACCGAGGTGGGCGCTTCCTCCCGGAAGTGACGAGAGCTCAATCCCAGCCTGGCTCTCCCCAAACAAAAGGGATCTTGGGGCCCCGGGAGGAGCCTGAATGACATTGGAGAAGCCCCGCCTCCAGCCGGCACGGATTGGGGCCAGGGCAGGAGAGGCAAGGCGGCGATTGGCCCTGGTGAATGCCGATAGCCCCGCCGGGCGGTTGAGGGGCGGGGCCTCGGGGCTGTGGATGCGGAGCGGGTGGCGGAGGCGGCGGGGAGCGGAGCCCGGAGCGCCGCGGAAAGGTAGGAACCGCTCGCGCTGGGGCTTGGCGGTGACCGTGAGGCCGGGTTCTCGAGGGCAAAGCAAGGGTAGGAGCAGCGATAGCCTCCCGCCGCCGTCCCAACGGCCACTGGGCCCATCCCCTGAGGGGGCGGGGCCGTCTCCTCCACCTCCCGGTATTCCCTCAGGAGGCGGCTCCTCATCCTTCGAGGGTCCTCGCGGCTACTTTTTGTCCCTCGTCGATTCCCAACCCCTCAGAAGAAGGGTGTCCTCCTGACACCTCTCATTTAAAGCCTCCTCCTGCCCAGCTCCGCCTCAGCCTTGGCGGAGGACTCACAGGTTCCGATTCTCTGGGCTGCCGCCCCCATCCCCGTTTTGTACCCCCCGGGAGGCCAGACATCCCTCCCTACACCTGTCCCTGCTCGCTAGTGTGGGACCTGGGCTTGTTTCCTCCGTAAGACAAAATCAGTGTTTCCCAAAAAAGAGGGATGGGTCGAAGCAGAAATCAAAGACCCAACCTAAGACAGCCAGCTCCACCGACGAAGCGGCCTTACCCCACTTCAGCTCTTCCCATCCCCCATTCTTTGATGCTCCGTCTTCCTCCCGTAGCCCTTTGGATCCTCTGTTCTACCGTGGGGAGTCCAGAGCTCCCCTGCTTCGGGACTTTTTTAGACTCTGGAAAAAGGAGAAATAGTAAACTCCCCTCCCTCCTTCACCCTTTGTACCGTACTTCTGCTCTCTATTCCTTGTGGGAAAACCCACCTTCTACGGGTTTTTTAGGTTTGTGTTGCTTCATTTTTCCTTTTCACCCGGTCCCTTCCCCGAGAACTTGATGAAAAACCATCCTCGTATATTTCACAGTGAGGTGGGCGTGTTGGGTATCTGCAGAATTGGCATTGTGTGGACAGGAATGCAGTGTATATTGTTTGACGGTCAAGGCATAACAGCATGTTTTCAAATTAAACAGTATAAATAAGTAAATAAATAGATTTCGGTTAGCAATGAGCATGTCCCAGTCTAGGGTGGGCTGGTCTGTTGCTCAGGGAGACTGTAGTTAACCTTGAAGGTATACTGCAAGTTGAAACAAAAGGCAGGAAGTGTTTGAGAAAATTCAGGTTCAGCCATCTAGGTTTATGATTAATCTGGTCCTGTGGCCTTTTACTACTCTCTAATCCCTCTTTTATAGTGAGTTTCTTCTCCCAGGGGAAACATACATATATGATATTGTTGATTGGTTTTGCAATACGAGCATCATCTACCAAAATTTAGAGGACGAAAAGTAAGAGCAAGTTTTAAATCTCAGAGTTAAGAGTAGATAAAGGAAAGGTAAACTCTAGCTATTCACATATGTAACTACCAAAAAGTCTCTGTAGTGTGCTCATAAAGGTTTTGTCAAGTAGGTCTTCATTTCAGCAGGTTCAAAAGTATTGATGATTTTGGCTTAATGTTAATATCATGGAATCTCCAGTAATCATCACTGGCTAGTACTTCTAAATATTAAAATTTGCCATATTTTTAGCATTGTTTCTTTTGCTTTCAAGCCCAAATGCCATCTCACTGCTGTTATTTACAGCCAAAGCTGATGGCAATGAGATGCAAGGAGTTAGAATCACACAGGGTGATTGTAACGGCTGTTGTCTTTTACCTTCCTGATTAGACTTCTTGAAGGCAATTGTTTTTGAATAGTTAGATTTGAAGGTTTCAGAGCCACTCAGTGCTCACAGATCTGCTCAGTGATTGTTTCCAGATCTCCAATAAGAAAATACAAAGAAGAAACTGTGGAGGGTCTCTCTGGCAAACATAGTGTACTGTGATGGGGAGGATAAGACATGGGCCTCCAGCAATAGCAGCAGAAAAAACTGAAAGCAGAACTGCAAAGCCCAAAAAGATATATCTTATTACATGAGAACAGAAAATAAACAAAGGTAAGAAACTAAGGAAACCCAAGTAGTAGTGATTGCCAGGGCCTTAATAGAGAGGTAAAAGCAAATAATGCTCTTTTATTATATTACTTGGCACAATAAGCAAACCCTGTTTGCTACACTTTGGGGTCTTGAAAATTTTTCCTCTAACTTTTCAACACCTGTTTGGTCATGTTAGCTGAAGAAAAATATTGTACACAGAGGATTTTTATGTCTATGTCTAATCTATGTCATTGAATTATAAATTCGTTGAAGGCAGATCATAATTTTTTTAGTCGTCGTATCTTTCAAAGTGCCTAGTATATGGTATGACTTAATGAGTGTTTGTTGAACTTAGTTTGAAGGTGTTAACTTAGGGTAGACAAGAAAAGATAATGCACTGATAAGATGTGGCACAACTTGTTAGTATAAAGTCAATCTACTTCTTTTTTGTCTTCATTTAACTTGATTTTCCCTATCTGATGTCTTCTGAAACTCCAGTATCTTAAGTGACTAAAATACTGAATTTCCTGTAAAGAAAATACTTACTGCTTAGATAATATAATTTTGCTATCATGAAATTTAAAACAGACTTATGAACTTACTTAGTGCTAGTCATTTTAGGATTTTATTTTTCTAAGACTCTGACCTGATAGGAATGAAGTGAATTCAGGAGAGCACACTAGGAACTGATTGTTTGCTGATTTTTGTTTAAGAATAATTTGAGTATTTGATTGACAAGTTACTATCTACTTTGGGATATTTTTAAAATGGATTTTTAGTTGATTTTGTGCTTTTAAACTAGCACTAAATATATGAACAGAAGCACCAAACAGTCTTGGGTCCCTAAATATAACCATATAGATCGATTATGGTGGGCATAATACACTCAGTCTACTATGGATTTTTGTCTTGGCAGAATCACGTTTGTAGTACTACCAGTTCATTTGCAGAATAAGGTTTGAATTCTTGGCTTCTCTGAGTGGAGCAGAATGTGTTTCATGGGGGTTGCCATTGAATTAGTGTTGGGTGGCATGAGACAAGAAGCAGAGATTTATTTCTAGAGGAAATGTGTCCAGTGTATGGTGGGTGACCCCAGGAGTAGCTTGTTAGCCTCTCACTAAAGGCCATTTTTTATTTCCTTAATGTTTGCTGCTAATAACTAAATAAAAATCAAGTCTTCCAAACTCAATTCAAAGCATTTTGATGAGAAAATGGCTTATTTATAAGGATGCTATAGAGTGTGGTTATTTGTAGCACAGATGTTAGAGGCAAACCTGGGTTCAAATCCCAACTTTGCTGCTGTTTCACTGCGTTTCTCAGGGCAAGAGCAGTTTTCTATCTTCACCATAATTCAGTCTCAGTTTCCTCAGCTGTAAGATGGAAATAACTTTTAGAGTGTTTTTTTTTAAGGACTATATGAATACACACACACACCCTACATAGCAAGGTGCCCAGCGTATAGAAAGCACTCAATAATTGATAGGTATTGTTTTTACCTTTATTATTATTAGCACTTGGTACATGAGTTAAAGAATTTAATATTAAATGTTCTTTTACTCCCTTAGCATTTTAGCAAAGGTGAAGAGTTAGTTTCTGATTTTAGTTATTGATTGGTTTTATTTTAATTTTTTTAATATATAGCTAAGATTCCTAAGTAAAGGGAAACAAAGCTTGCATATGTCATGATCTCAGACATCTGAGCCAAGGAGTTTTAGGAGAGTGTGTGTCTGTCTTGCAGTTTGTATGTGTAATAATTTTGTCATGTATATTATCTTTCTTGAGTTTTTGGCCTAAGGAAAAAAAAAGCAAGGGATTCAGCCAACTGATAGCTTCTTTCTGAATTGTCAGTTGCTCCACTCCAAGCTCTTCACTTTTAAGTAGCACCATCCTGAATGTCATATAGTTTTATGAATACTGTGATTACTGTGCAGAGTTTTGCCTTCTGTGAGATTTAAGGGATTTTTAATGGTAATTGTGATTAAAAGAGATTTTTGCCTTTTGAAGACAACCTTTCCTGCTGCCCCAAAAGTAAGGAGCGATTATAGAGACAACCAAAACTGGGGTGAGAAGAAAACATGGACAGAGAGTCAGTGGAGGTGGGGGAAGGTGTGGGCAAGGGTTTATGGGTTGAAGAAAACAGCACTGCAAGCAAGCATTGAAGTAAAGAATGCAATATATTGTAATATAGTTCCTCTTTGCCAATTATTTCCAAACTCTACATTTCAGATACAAAGCTAAAGCTTTCAATCAAAATGTGTTCTTTGGTGTTGAATGAATCCTTTCTGGCTTCTGGAGCCACAAAGAATGTAATCCTCAATTGTTACTAAATTAAAGACTATAACCCTTAATTGTTACTGAGTTTAATGGAAACTAGAGAGGAAAATAGAAAAACTCAGGATGATGGGGTTTACAGAAAAAAAAAAAGCCTCCTGACTCTAAGCCTTGGGAGCATCTGCATAGATCCTTTGTGCAAAGCTGCTGAGAAGGACTAGGCTGAAGTGTGCTCTGGGTCTACCCACATAGAAAGTTGAGAGCCAGAGAAAGAGAATATAAGGGAGAAGGGAGGACAGATTGTTTTAATAGGGGAGAAGAATTGTAAAGGAGAGAAAGATGAAGGATAATTGGCAGGTTAAGTTGTAGGGAAAAGAGAGACACACTAACTAGTTTTTTTTGGGGGGGGAGTGCTTCATTACATTGGCTTCTGCTAACTAGCCCTTTCTATTACAGCAGGTGCTACGGAAATAACAACAGAACCAATCTAGTTCTTAACTGGTTTAATATATGAGGGTACAAAAATGATCTGGTCTAGTACCATATATCAGCTTCTTCCTGTTGCCTCTTGTCCTAAATTGAGGGCGCAGAAGGAATTCCCTTAAAAGGCTCTATCTCCAAAGGCTTCTCCACTTCTAAGCCCTCACCACATTAGCCTACTCTTAACATGTTCCTCTTGGGGGTCTAATTACTTCTCATTCAGCATGTCTCACATCACAGTCATCATTTCCCCCTAAAACCAGTTCCTTTTGTAACATCCCTATTTCTATTAATGGCATCATCATTCTAGTCACCCAGTCTTAAAACCTCAGCTGATCTGGGATTATTTCTCCTTTTGCCTCCCTAAATGGAACCAGTCATCAAGTTACTATAAGTAAATTCTTTCTTGATAGTGTCTCTTGTATCAGTCTTTTCCATTCTTATTGTCACCATCCTAGTTCACACATTTTTGCTTCATACTGTTAAATTTTTTTCCCAACTGCTCTTTCTGCTTCTAGTTTCTCTTCAGTCAGATCAGCTCTGTACTGTTTCATTATGATATTCACCTAATTAAAAATGTTTAGTGGCTTCTCATTTTCTAAAGATAAAGTCCAATTGTGTTGGCTGGGATTGAAAGTATACCGTACATTTCTTTCCAACCAGCATTTATTTAGTATCCCTTTGAACCAGAGACTGCTAGGTGCTAAGTTTCAGCAAGTTGAATAGACAGAGTAGTTGTCCAGACGAGTTTAGAGTCTTATGAGACAGAGGACAGATATGTAAACAGATGAACTGATATAATAGAATGTGAAAACTGCTCCTGAGTTATGAACATAGATATCCATTATGTATTTAATTTAATGTAAAAAATAGTTGTGATATTTTTTTAAAACCCATTTCTCGGTCATTACAAGTTAGAATTGCGACTTGGTTAAAAACTGTAAAATTCAGTAGAAGCAAAAGCATGCTTTTCACCTATATGCTGAAGACACAAAAAGCTAATCTAGGGAAAAGAATGTCCTTTTCTTTTCCCAAGTAGTACGCAAATACCATTGGCCTGGACATGTGTTGAACATGTCCCTAAGCTGACTTTCCTAGGAACTGGCCAAGCCATTTCTTTCTTTTTGGAGCAGATCAATCTGCCAAATCAGAAGAAGTAAACTTGTTTTGATTTGTAAATTAGACACGTGAATGATAAGACACTGATGACCCATTGAAAAAACTAAAACTTCATTATCCTTGCAGATGAAACTAAATGTATGTTCTCCTAGGATGAGAAATGAGAAAACTGACCAATCACTAACTCATTTAAACCATGTACCCCCTGTTACAGTATGTATTGTTATCCCCAATTTATAGATGAAGAACTAAAACCCAAAGGTTACATGGATTAAAGAACAAGTGGCAGGGCCAGGATGTAAACCAGCTCTGTTGGACTCCAAAATCCATGCACTTTCCACTACAACATACTATTTCCCAGGAGAGTTATTATACCTGAAGAACTTTGGAAGGAAACAATTGCTAAGTTGTTCTTGGTCATATTCAAATGATACCAAATTGTTAAACATTTTTTCTAATCAGTCATCTGACTTAGAAGGCAACATGTAGAAGAAAAACAACATCACCAGTTTATACTCCTATTAGAGGCTTGTGTGGAGGTTTTTGCACTTTAGTGAGAGTCAGGTTATGATCATAGCCAAAGCATAAATACTTGAACTGTTTATGGTTAATCCTTAAGTTTCCTCCCAGTTTGGAATCCCAGGGAAGTCAATGACTTCATCCTATATTAGCATTTGAAGGGTTTTTGCATTCCAGGCTGCCTCTAGAATCATTTTACTGGAAATAAAATCAATCTACATGGTATTGTTCCCTTGTTATTTTACTAATCATGGTGGCATTATTTTAGAAAAGCAAAAATTTAGTGGACTGATGAACAGATAAATGACAGAGATAGATACATGTTTAATTGAAATCATGTTATAATTTCATTTAAACTAAAGCCAACAATAACAAATATCATTAGAATGATTCAATCTGCTGGTATTATTCAGTTTGATGTTAAAAGACATTGAAATTTTCAATGAAAAAATTTTAATCTTATAAAAATTATTATTTATTTTCATTAACATCAATTCCAGTAGCTTAACTAATGTAGTTCTTCTGGTTTGGTCTTGTCTCAGATGAGAATACTTCAAAGGGTGTAAACAGATATCCTGGTAGACAGACCTGTTTTTAATAGCTTTGTGCTAATGTCCTCATTTGGGGAGAAAGATGTTTGAATGTTTGTTTATGGGCATAAGGCTACTCCTCCTTTTGTTAATATACATATAAATCTTGCTAGCAACATATAAGAGAGACAATGAGAGAAAGACAATGAAAGACATACAAACACACACACACACACACACAGATTCACCAGAGATGGGTGAACAAAACAAAACAAAAACTTAGAACTAAATAAAACGAAACTCTGATACCTGTTATGGTGTCTCAGAAAATGGATAAGACAGGATCTTAAAAAGACATGAGTGCTAGACCTAGTTCTGTTTAATTGTATTCATAACAACTCTGGCCTTAGTACTCATCTATACAATGAGAGTGCCGAATTAGATTATTTCTGAGATCCCTTCCAACTTTGTGAATAATGTTTTAGCTGAGATTTTTCTACCATGTGATTCCTAAAGCGGATAAAATGCAAAGATCAGATGTCAACAGTAGTTCCCAAGTAGCAGTGGTTACCAAGGAAGCCTCTGAAGTCAGTTTATCTGGGTTCAAATCCCATTTCTGCCACATAATAGCTGTGAGACTTTGAGCAAGTTATTTAGCCTCTGAGTCTCAGCTTTCCCATCTGTTAAATGGGAATGATGATGGTGATGAAGAAGAAGAATTTATTGGTAATGATTATGGCATCTATCACCTAAGGTTGTTGTGGGGATTGAATTAGTTAATACCTCTTAATGTCAAGTACTTAGAACACTGTCTAGCACACATTAATGTTTAGCTCAATAAAAGTTTATCTTTTTTCATTATTACTATTATTGCTTGATTTTTTAAGAAACTATGCTATAGAATTCTGAGGTGGTGGTGATTACTGTTGATAGTAAAATTATATCATTACTAATTTCTGTATTAAACATAAATCCAGATAATATGGTATCCTAGAATCTGCTTTGAATATGAATGGAATACTGTGTATTCGAATAGAATACTATGGTGTTATAAATGTTGACCTTAAAGAATATTAGCTTAATTACAGAACTTGTCCCTTGAGATCTACTTGATAGTATTGGATAAACAAGCATCTTGATCCTTTAGCATCATTGTAATTTCTAATTGCACTATTTATATTATATTTAAAAATAACTCAAAACATCCTTCCTCAAAGGGTCCTGAAATTGACAATCTCTAAAAATATTCTAAAACCATTTTGTTTTATATAATGCTGTCTATAGTATGGCTGGAAAAAGCAGACTGATAAGAAGACAAAGCAAGGCATTCTGAAAAATAGTGTGTTATGATGCTTTCATAGGAAGGGGAAAGCTTTGGATGCCTTATATACAATTAGAGTAGATTAGTTGTTCTAATAGTTTTTAAAAGTAGTAAGTGGTTAGCATGTTGCGTTACTTTGCTAGGGCTGCCATAACAAAGTACCACAGACTAGATGACTTAAACAATGAAATTGATTTTCTCACTATTCTGGACCCCAGAAGTCCGAGATCAATGTGTCTGCGGGGGTTGGTTTCTTCTGAGGCATCTCTCCTTGGCTTATAAAGATGGCTTTCTTCTCCCTGTTATCTTCACATCGTCCTGCCTATGACTCGTCTGTATCCAAATTTCGTCATCTTATGAGGATAGCAGTCATATTGGATTAGGGTCTACCATAATGACCTCATTTTAACTTAATTACCTCTTTTGAGACCCTATCTCCAAATGCAGTCATATTCTGAGGTACTGGGGTTTAGGACTTCAACATATGAATTTTGGGGAAGCACAATTCAGCTTCCCCAAACATGTGCGTTATAGGGATCCAAACATTCCATTAATATCTTTTACCTTCAACTGAGACAAGCTTGATTTGAGATATTGGTAATAAATCTTATATTGCTTAATATTGTAGAATTCAATAAAATAAGATTAGTTTTTATACCTTGATTTTAGAACTTTTGTTTTTAAATAATAGCAAAAATAATCATAGCAAAAACAGTTTTCTTTAACAAATGTACAAAAGACTGGCTTTCTTGATCAGAAAATTATTTTCTGATAACATGTTGACAAGTTTTTCTTCCCTAGCCTGACCGTAAAATGCCAAAAAGGAATGAGAGGGACCATTTCGAATGTTGTCACTCTCTTACCCCAAATCCATAAATAACCCTTCTGAAAAACCAGAAGTGCCAGAGTGTAGGAAATCTTAAATCTTTTGAGATAGTCAAGGTAATGTGTCAACACCTTCCACTCCCTGATATGAGGTTGCTTTGAATACATTTTTTAAAATAGCAGTGCATGTTTGTCCATATTTAGATTTATAAATGTGACAATTTCTTTTTATTAATATTTTATATATACTGGGTTTTTAAGGAAGAACATTATCTAATGGAAAGCTGTCAAAAACATCCATTTTGTATGTCAGTCTTTTTGAGTTTTAAGAATTAACAAGCCTCCTATATTTTGAGTTTGTTTATATGTATGTGAAAGAGTCTTTACATAATTGGAGCAAATTTCCTTTACATCTTTGCTCATATCTGATTACTAATACTAAAAACTTACTGAATGACCTAAATCTGAGTCAGTTGTAGCCCATGAATAAATTTCTTAAATTTGATATCTAATTATATAATAGTGATTTTTATCTAGTTTTGCAAGAGTGATCTCCTAGTTAAAATAACTTTAAAATTAAATATTAGCCTGGTTGATTTTTTAAATAGATCTGTATAGATTTTTTTTGAGGTGTTTCTGTCAGGACTAAGACTCATATAAAAATCTTATTTTCTCTCTCATGTCCCATATCATCCACCACTTGGAGAGAAAGAAAGCCTTCAGTTCCTCATAAAGATATACTCACAACCACATACTAGACAGACAAACATCTTGCTTGTACTCCACCCTACCCTGCCCTGCCCTGCCCTGCCCTGCCCTACTGCTTACTTAGTTATACACACAAGCTATTTAGGGTGTTTGTTTCTTTTTCTGCCACTGAATCTGTTGGTAAAAAGGCAAAATGGCTCTTATCTTAGGGAGTTAATTCAGAATTCCAGAGCAGAAGCTGGGACTCTTTCAAGAAAGAAGCAGCACAACCAGAACCAGAATGAGTGGAGCTTGGGTATTATCGAGAGAAGGGAAAGAGTCAGGATAAAATGAGCAGAGCCCAAGCCACACCAACATACTTCAGGGCAAAATCAGCACTACAGTTAAGGTGGTACAGTGAGGGTGGGAGTGGGGAGTGCTTCTTAATACCCTTAACTCTTCTGACTGTTGGCACATGAAAGTTCATCTAGAAAGACTCATGCTTGCTTGGCTATTGTCCCTGACTTGGTGGGATGAAGCATATGAATAGACCAAATGGAATGCTGGGCAAACTCATTTGAAATCACTTATTGATAACATAAAAATAAGTTTCATACTTAGCCCATAAATGGGCTTATTTTTCCAGGGTATTAAAATATGTATATCTTTATCTTTTTTATTATGTATATTGTTATTTGAGAAAACTATATTTGTTATTGAGAAAACTATAAAGCTTAATTTAACTATAGCTAGCTGTACCAAAGTATATGATAATATATCCAGACAACTTGTCCACAACTTTTCTAAGAAAAATTGAGTCTTGGAAGGAATGAGCTAAGCATCTAGTTGAAATAATCTTGTCTTTCAAAGTCACTTAATGGAAGATGACAATGACAAGGAACAGCTCATTTGGAAGATAAGTAGGGAATGAGTCTGTAGACTATAATGTGGCATGCCAAAAGTCTTACAATCATATTTCTGATAATGAATGTGGGGTTAGAAACAGCTTTTTTCTGAAAATCCTAGGCCACATAATTCTCCCTACATATTGGGCAGTAATTGCTAGAATAGCTTATTCAATGGTTTGCCTATATGTTGAGGGTTCTATATTCTTGACTGCATAACAAACCCATACTTCATCTCCTAAGTTGAGAGATTCATAATTAGTTTAATGACTGATTCTTGGTTAAACGAAACAACTAGGAATGTATTGCTATGTTATTTCCCACTTTGACATTGTCCCTACTTGAGTGTTAGGTTTCAGCAATTCATACAGGCTTTCAGACTCAGTGCCTTAAAATATGGATAAAAATTACATTTTATCAGATAAAATTTAAGGCTGGGTCTAATACGCTGTTAGGAAACACAAACAAAAAAATTGCACATGCTCTAACATTTAATATTTGGATATAAATGCAAAAAAATAGAAGCTATAGACATGTAATCAGCCTTATAGACAAAGTTGAAGTGGTGAGAGGTGCTTTGTTTATAGATTGTCAGGAGGTGAGGATAATTTTCCTTATATGAATTTGGAAGTTTGAAATTTTCAGTTGTAATGATACTCTTCTATCTAAGTGTGCATAAGCCATGATGATTTAAGCAAATAGGCTTTTGTTAATTCAGGGAAAGGAAGTCCATTTCTTCTAGTGACATTCAGAAATTAGTGTTTGAAGTAGCAGTGGACATCTTAAATTTAAAAAGATTTCAAAAACCCCCCTCCTTCCCTAGTTATAGTTGCAAGAAAGAAGTCAGATTCCTGATATTTTCATATATTTTTCAATTTCAATTTGAAGAACTATTTTCTTCTTTCTTATTGGTGTCAACCTACAGCTGTCAAGTCTCTCCAGTTATTATGATACTTAACATTAATGGGATTCACCAAATTGTTTACAGTATGGTCACATAGACAACAAATTTCTTATTATTTTGCAGCATTGGACACTTTTCTACCATGCTGATGGCATTTTAAATATATTTGTCAATTTTCCCAAATTTTAACTGAAGAAAACTTTAAGAATTTATACTTGAGGACTAAAGTGTGCCTCTGCCAATTATCAGGTCAGTATCAACACCCCCCGCCCTCACCCCACCTCCAGGAATATCACTGCCATCCTAAAATGTAATGCAGTTTTACTATGTTTCATTTATATATCAGACAAAAATTTGTTGCCACATCCTATATATTGAGATTAGATTCAAATGGATAGAACAGAAGGAATTGTTAAATTTTAATATTTATAAGGAAAGATTATTAGAATATGCAAAAATAGATCTGTTGGTTCTTGAGTTACATAGTGGTAGCTTTTTTTTCCTCCTGTGTAATATTTGTATTATATTCACTTCATGTAGACACTAAATGAGTTGGTACATATTAGTAAAATGTTCCCAATATTAAAATTTGTGTGCGGAAGTGATTTACAAACATGGAGGTAACAAGTAAGTGTATTATTATTTATGTCATTGACGAAGAATAGAATTTCTTCTTGCCTAGGTGGCACTGCTTTAAAATTAAAGTGACTCTCAAGATTGTTTCAATTTTATTCTTTTATGAGGATGTATATTTATCGTAGCAGATGAAAGATTTTGATTTAGGTACAATCTGATTTAGCTCTTTATATATATATATTTACCTCTTATTTAATTGGGCTCTCTAACAAATAGTACTCGATTTTTCACCAAGAAGCTTAGAATGGAACCAAGAAGGATTTCCCAACTACAGAAGGGCAGCTGAAGGTATTTCTGAGGGCATTGATCTTGGCTGTCCACAATTTTGATAATTCCTTTCTTAAATTCTTTTGGGAAATGAGAGAGGATAGTAGTTATTAATAATCAATCCATTATTTAGCTGGCATCTGGGGCGTGGTAAGATATTTTACATTTATTAACTCAATCTTCACAGCAACCCTATGAGTTAGATATCATCATTCCTCTTTCACAGATTAGAAAACAGAATCAGAAAATTTGCCCAGTCACAAAACTAGAAAGATGCAGGTGTGGCATCTGACTGCAAAGCCACATCCTCTTTCCAGTATACCATCTTGTATGAACTGTAGCTTTATTAGGTGTGTTGGGATTTTTCTGTTTTTTTGTTTTTTAGTTTTAAAATAACTTATGAGACATAGCTCTAATCCAAAAAAATGAGAATCACTTACTCGTTGGTAAAATTCACTAGTTAGAAAGTTAGCGGTTAGAGCTGAGTTTACATGTCCTGGAACACAATTTAACAACAAAGTAAAACATGCCATTTTGTACATGTTCTTCACTTAAAAGCAGTAGCTCTGGAAGGAATCAATGACTCTTTTGTGTGCCTCCTAAAACTTAAAAAGAGTGAGGAATGACTGGAAAGTGTGTGAACTACTCATGCTGTTATTCACTTTAAAGAAAACTGTATGAGAGTGGCAATTTAGAAGTAAAAAGTGGGAGAGAGAAAATAGTATTTGCTCTACTTTGGAAGTTAGAAATATATCTTACCATATACACTTATCAGAAGACCCTTCAAAGATTATATAGCAGTCTAACTTCTATCTGTGTTTGGTTTGTGAGAAAATCTTGTGGAAAGGATTGGGTTTGTGCCTTGCAATTTGCCATTTAACATATTTCAGAACATAGAAATGTGAACTTATTAAGTCAAATAAATTCAGTTTGTAGTAGTCTGATCAATTAAAATGTTTGAACAATATATTTTAAGAATTCATTTAAAAGTGTATTTACATATGTTTGCATTAAGTCTATTTTACTATACAAAATATAAATATTGCGATAGTAGTTGCGAAAAGTAGACAATTTAAAATAAAAATTTCTCCCATACTCCCACCAAACATTGTCTTTGCTCAGATTTTATTTCAACCGATTGATGCGGGATGCCAGAATGTTTTATATACAGTTTGGAATTTGATTATCTAAAATTTGGAAATCTTTTCATAGTCTAGCAATATTTCAGTGAAATAGTTTTCATTGTAACACAATTTTACCTGAACTTCTGGTGAACAAAATTAGTGACTGATTCTTTCTGAGACCATCTAGGATATTTGTTTGTAAATACGTCTGGAGGAAAGATGACAAAAAATTGATCTTTGTGAGTGGCAATGAAATCAATAAAGTGAATTTTATTTTCTTACTGCTCAGTTTGTGATTAATGTCAGAAAGTGCTTATGTTTCTCTATAATTGTAACCATTTCATTTCTTAAAGCATTTTATACTGTAATTACTTGTATCTGTCTCACTTTATTTTTTTCTTTAATTATATGAAATTAACTCTTTTCTGAAGATTATCTGATTATTGTCTTTGTTTTAGGCTTTCAGGATGAATCTGGAAAAACTCAGCAAGCCTGAACTCCTGACACTATTTAGTATTCTTGAAGGAGAGCTTGAAGCAAGGGACCTTGTTATAGAAGCTTTAAAGGTATGTTAAAAGAAAAAAAAAAAGAGAGGGAGAGAGAGAGGTCATCATACATTCGAAAGTCATTTCATTGGTTGTAATTTATTTAACTAGGGTATTTCTGTAGTTCCCATTGAAGTTGAAGAGAGGACATATTGATACTTGCTATAGGCAGCCACCTCTGTGGTATGATTTTAGGGACACTGGTGAAGGCTTTCTATCCTCAAAAATAGTTCCTTTAGTCTCTTTACCTGATGTCTAGACCTTGAACTTCATTCTTTTAGTTTAGTGGGCCTTAGCTGTTTTTGACTGCTGACCCCTTAGAACTTGATGAGACTGACTTCCAAAAAAATGTATATACATTCAAATATCAAAATTCAGGATATGCTGTTTGGGAGATCAAGGATTCCTTGAAGACATCTATAGATTCCCTAGACCCCAGATTAAGAATTCTACTTTTGGTAGAAAAGATGGTACCCACCTATAGTCCCAGCTACCCAGGAGGCTGAGGAAGGAGGATCGCTTCAGCCCTGGAGTTTAAGTCCAGACTGTGAAACATAGCAAGACCTTGTCTCTAAAAAACAAAAAGAAAAAAAGATTTCTTACTTTTGTTTAAGTATTTGATATCTGTTAAAATGCAAGGGGTAGGGGAAGTTGTACATGTGTCGGGGCAGGACATATATGGAAACTATAAAATCTATTTAAAAACATACAAGGGGGCATACTCCTTTCAAGTGTCATGACTACTTTATATCTTGGTAAGGATTTTGCCCATTCTATCTTAAGAGTAGATTTGGATAGGGAAAGAAAGGTGTTAAGGGTATTTATGTGAGTAGTAGGAAGAAGATGGGCCAAAAAGGGGAGGGGAAATGGCCGAAGAAGGCGAGACTTGAGCATGCTGAAGAAAGTATAGTCTCTGCAAAGCGGAACTGAGTAAATATCGAAGAAGATTTTTATATAAGAGGTTATATTGGTATACATCTTAAAGTTCATTAATAAAAGGTTTATAAAGTACTTTACTACTCTTTTAAAAATTAACCTAAGTCTTTCTTGAATAAAAGGGACATTTGTATTAATATTTCATGTGTGTTCATATGAAGGTGCTTTGTTGAAGGTTTTTTTTTATATAGCAACAAAGATCATTCTCTCATTGCCATTCTTTTTTTACATAATTTTTTTTATTTCCATGTATTATGGGGGTACAAATGTTTAGGTTATGTATATAGCTCTTACCCTACCCAAGTCAGAGCTTCAAGCCTTTCCATCCCCCAGACGGTACGCACCACACCCATTACATGTGTATATACCCATCCTCTCCTCCCACCTCCCATCTGCCCAACCCCCGATGAATGTTATTACTATATATGCACTTAAATGTTGATCAGTTAATACCAATTTGATGGTGAGTACATGTGGTGCTTTCATTACCATTCTTGAAGGCTTAAAGGAATCAGCGATTTCCTATGTAGTGACAGTAACCATTCAGTAGAGTTCATACAAAAAGTTCTGTCTTTTCTCTTCTTTAGTTTTTCTTCTTTTTTGTCTTCCCACACTGATTTAGAGTATGTGTGTTCAGTTAGTCATATTTGAGTAGTCTTTTCTTGGATTACTCAGGAATTTATAATTGTGTTAAAAATAACATCTAAACCAGTTATTTCTGTAACTGTTAAGTTTAGAGTGACATTAATTTATATCTTTTAAGGCTGATTGAAAAAAATGGACGCTTCTGTCTAATTAGATATGCCTCAAAGTAATTAATCATGGCAACTACTACTTTTCTGTTTTCTCTTTATAGCTTTGTAATGTGTAATTAATCTCTAGTGATTTTGTTTCTCCAGAGTACATTAGGCATTTCTCTTCTGATATGTGGGGATAGAGTCTGTCTCATGGCTTCCCTGGAGATCATGTTTATGGCTTTGACATATGCCTGGTCACATTTGTTATAGTTCATTGTCTGAGTCTTTGCCTGTCATGCCACTAAGCATAACTGTGTGACCTTGGTCAAGTCATTTAACCTGTCTGGAGCAAAGCTTCCTTGTTTGTAGTAAGAATAAATGATTAATAGCTAGTATTTATATGTGACACTTTACAGTTTGCATGATGACATTGTAAATACTCCAATGGTGTAGGATGCATTTCTTCTTTTCCTTTTATTTATATGCTGTCAGTGCCTATCATGTACCCCATATCTGAGGAGCCGTAAGTGGTTGCCATTTGAATGCATGTGTCTCTAGTGCGTTCTCAATAGGGCTTACTTTTTTAATGACTCTCTTGCCAACATATATAACATGTAAATGTTCACTCCAGTTGGTGACTCATCTTTGCCACATTCACAGGCCTTCCCCTTTTGTTACTCTTGATGATTTTTTTACCCCTCCCTGTGAGTCCCTGAAAACTCTATTGTATTAATATTTCTCACAACCTAGTCCTATTATTACCAGTAGTCCAAACCTCCTTAATCCCAGGATACTCTCCCATTTCTTATCCCATGTTTATCTGATCAATGAAGAGACAAGAAAAACAAGGACTGGGAAAAGTGTGAGCTCATTCCTAATCCTCACCCCTAATTGCCTGTTGTTCTCCCTTCCTTCCCCCAGTTATCATCTGCTTCAGTTAGTTCATAAGGATAGTGGTGGGAGGATGGCTGCCTTTAATGGAAAAATCAGAGGATGATCTTGTTTTCTCTTTTATAGTTTTAGCAATATAACCTCCTGCTTTTCAGCCTTAGAAACTATACAAATCTGTAGCACTTTATTGTCTATTTACTAATAACTGTATCCTCAGCACCCAGCATAGTGCCTGGCATGTAGATGCTCAATAAACATGTGTCAAACAAATGAAATGATTGTGCCATTGTGGTGTGTTGCTTTAAAAGATTGCCATAATAATGCAAAGTGAATGCTGTGAATTACTAAATTTTAAAGGCTGTTCTTATGTGCTCTGCTGCATATACTGCTGTCTGGTTTTAGTGTTAACAGATGCTTAGGTGCTTGTTGCACATGTTTTCCTAAAATATATTTTTTTCTGCATGAATCCAATTTTGGTTACTATAGGCAGCGTTTGCCAATTTGAAAGAACAGTTTAAGAAGCAGGAGCTATAATTAAGGGAGCATTTTGATATAAGATACCATTCAGAATCAGGCACAAGTGTTGTATTTAGTCTGCATATGGTCTATATGCGATAAAGTTACTCTGAGGCTTAAACTTTATGCAGTTTAGGTGAAATGAATAGCCTCACCAGAAGTGACACATCTTTAAGCAATCTATTGTTAGATAAAATAAGTGGCAGCTGGGGTTAAAATTGTTTCAGTCCTTTGAGAAAATGTACTATGATACCAGATTCTTAAAGTTAAAATGAACTCTTGTGTAGTAGCTTTTGTTTGTTTTGCTTTTTGTTGTTATTTGGTTTGGTTCTATAATATGTCAAGATTTTACTGTATTATTTCTATAGCTTTTGCTTAACAACAAACACCTGTTGGACTCTTTGGACTAATGTGACAGCTTACTAATTTTCTTCCTTTTGATATTAGTTTTTAATTCATCCTGGGTTGAAAAGGTTTTGGTCTTTGTCCTAAATAGGTATGATTGTTTCTCTGTTTTTGTTTTGCTTTCAGTAAAATTTACCTTTTTTTTTTTTCTCCTTACCTTCAAAATAGATTTTTGTCTGAACATAAAATCTGTTCTTCAACCTTACATCTCTGAACAAAACCATATGGCTCACTGTCACTTCTCTGGAAAGGGTTGGGTTTCTTAAGGGATATATTATAAAGTTCCCATAGTTTGTAAGTGGATCCTACCTATAGAGTTAGAATTATAAAAGAGCTTCATTCATTTTCCAAAATTTCTACAAAGTGCCAGATTGCAGCTACGCCCTTCTAGAGCCCCCTTAGTTATGTCCTTTTTCTCACCCAAAGCCTTCTCATTCTTCTGTTGCAGCCAGGACATGTTTGCAGCCAAGACATGTTTGGCATAGAACCAGGAAAGCCAATGGAAAATAATGTTTCAGCATCTTGTATATTTGAAGCCTAACTGTTACACAGGCCATTTATACTGTATTTGGCCCTAATTGAACTTTAGGTAAAATGATTTTCTGTTTTAGAAGGAATCACATCAGCGAAAAACATTCTTTATGAAAGTCTTTCCCTTTGACCACTTTAATTTCATGAATGAGAACATTATAGGAATACCGTCTACAATTAAAGCAAATTACATTGTTCATGAACTGTCTGGGGGAAGCCACAAGTGGAACAACACAGTTTAGCAGGAGAGCCTTAGTTCATTAATTCCAAGCCAATCTAGGAAATGGCTTCCCTGCATAATCTGTGACTGCTCCAGAGGAGGATGAAAGAACATTTATCAATGGCCATTTAAAAAATCTAGAAAATAGATTTAACTGCTAATAAAATTTATATTAAATAGTTTTTGTTGAATCTTCCACATTGGACATATTATAGCTGCACATCTTATATTTGTTGCAAAACCACACTTGGCTATGACTAAATAAAATAGACCCTGCATTTATTGGTATCATTTTATTTTAAAGCATTCTTTAAATTGCTTCTATGCAATGACAAATAATAAAGTATTATGACTTTTATGTAGAATTAGCTTAAAGAGTCTTGAATTCCTTTCCACTGATGCCGCAATCATAAAACAGGTATGACTCTTTTAAAGCCTAAGATAAAACTTTGTTGCTTTTGGCCAAAGGCCATTGCAAAATTTCCCAAGCAAGAAGATTTATAGGCAAAAATGTTGTAGACATGACAAAGTTAGAAGTAGATTTGGAGTATGAGATTATGTAATATGCCATGCTATAGGTTTAACTGTTATACATATTTTCAGCAACCAGGGGTTAAAAAATAAAAAAATCTCAATGTTAGTCATATGTCTGTGTTGAAACAACAAATATTTACTTTTGCTGAAGATATTCTTGAAATAAGTATAAAGATCTTATGACAGTTCCAAATACACAGAAATAAAAATAACAGTTGCCATGGAAGATACCATGTCTCAAGAACATCATAAATTCTCTGTAAGTTGAGTCTGACATCTGCTTTTGGTCATGGCTTTGACCTATTATGGGAGCAGATTATTATAAAAGCTTGTTTGAAATGAGGAAGTTAAAATTGAACTTAGCAATTACCATATGTTGTCCTATACTGATAAGCTGTCAAGAGTGTTTACAGTTGAAAAAAATCAGCTATTAGCTTGCTTGATAACAGATCTTTGAGTGTCTTAAAGGATTCACATTGAAACATTCTTTGGCATCTATAAACCTGGACCTAACAATTCTTTGGCCAAAAATGATCTTATTTTAATAGATGATTTTTAGGAAGAACTTTTAGGAATGGAGTGGATAGTTTAGATCTTTGATAAGGATCACATGAACATAGGCTATAACTTAGAGAAATCCAGTTTCTGCCTGGATGAGAACTGGAATATTAGGGTGCAAACAGAACTTTATTTAGGTTATTGAATTGTGAGATTTTTTTGGTTTATATTCATAATCTTTATTAGGAAACATGTTAATTAATGAATTAATCAGTGGCCATTTTGGCCATATTTTAATGTGTTTTTTTTAATTTATATTTAATTTTCTTTCTTTCTTTTTTTTTTTTTTTTTTTTGACAGAATCGGCCCCACAGGGCTGAGATTTGGAGTTGCCTTTAATATGTTTTTTATAGCTGGAGTGGCTGATATTTTTTATTCCTACTCTCTCTGTGTAAAATCCATACATATAATCCTAGTTTTTCAAAAAAATAATTACTAGGCACTCTATAAAACTATCAACCAGAACATTCAATTAAGTGTAGCTGTTAAGAGAAAGAGTTTTCAAATCAAACAGACTTAGGTTTGAGCTCTGCCACTTAATTGTTGTGTAATCTTAGACAAGTTATTTTACCCTGTAAGCTTTATCTGTGAAATGGTATGGTTATTTTGAGGATTAAATGAGATAGCAAATACTAATGGAGGTGCTCAGTGCTCATTTACTGTTAGTTATTATTAGAACATAGGTTTCAAAGTCCATCCATCCATTTAGGAACAAAGTTATATTCCATAAAACAAAAAATATTGATAATCTTTCATAAGAATGATGAGTTCTTTTCAGTTACATCTTTGTTATTGGTGGTGCTTGCACTTTAGCTTGTTTTTCTTATGGGAATTGATAGTTTTGAGTTGATTCATTCCCCTCCCCCACAACCAAAGGCATGTATCTTGAGATAGCAAAGGTTAACAGTGCACTCTGGGGCATGGAACAGATGTTATGTTATAGTCTCTCTCTTTTTATAATGAAAACAGGAAATACAGTGATAATGTGAAAGCCTCATCAGCAGAATTGATTTTTTTCATTTATTTCTTTATTTATTCCTCTATTATTTGATTTGGCATAATGTTATTATTATTATTATTTTTTGGAGACAGAGTCTAGCTCTGTTGCCTGGGCTAGAGTGCCGTGGCATCAGCCTTGCTCACAGCAATCTCAAACTCCTGGGCTCAAGTGGTCCTCCTGCCTCAGCCTCCTGAGTAGCTGGGACTATAGGCATGCGCCACTACACCTGGCTAATTTTTCTATTTTTAGTTGTCCAGCTAATTTCTTTCTATTTTTAGTAGAGACAGGGTCTCACTCTTGCTGATGCTGATCTCAAACTCCTGACCTCAAGCAATCCTCCTGCCTTGTCTACCTCCCAAAGCGCTGGGATTACAGGTGTGAGCCACCAAGCTGGGACAGCCATAACTTAGACCAGAAAAAAAAAGGTGTATCTTTTTTAGACCGAAAAAGAAAAGATAGAGCAAGTTTTTCATATTGATGAAGTCCCGTTTATCCATTTTTTTAAATGGATTTTTCTTTTACTGTTATATCTAAGAAATCTATGCCTAAAGCAAGGTCAGAAAGGTTTTCTCCTGTTTTTATTTTTCTGTAAGTCTCATAGTTTTCAGTTTTACACTTAGGTTTATAATATAACTTTAGTTAATGTTGTTAAAGTGGTATAACATGGTTATCACATTTTTTTACATATGAATATCCAATTGTTCCAGCACCTTTTGTTGAAAAAACTATCCTTCCTCTGTAGAATGGCCTTTGCACCTTTGTCACAGTTAGTTATCCATTGACTTGTGGGTTTACTTCTGGACTCTCTGTTCTGTCCTATTGATCTGTTTGTCTCCTTATGCCAGTACAACACTGTCTTGATTTCTATGGCCATATAGTAAGCTTTAAAATTAGGTAGTGTTAGTCCTCCAACTTGTGTTCTTTTTGAAAATTGTTTTGCTTATTCATGGTCCTTTGCATTTCTGTATGAACTTTAGAATCTGCTTGTCAATTTCTTCAAAATTCCTGTTGGGATTTTGATTGAGATTGCATTGAATCTATACATCTACTCGGGGAGAATTCATATCTTGTCAGTACTGTATTTTCCAATCCTGAACATGGTATATCTCACCATTTATTTAGGTCTTTAATTTCTCTCAGCAATGCTTTTTAGTCTTTAGTGTATAGGTCTTTCACATTTTTATCAGATTTATCCCTAAGTATTTATATTTTTGATGATATTATAAATGGTATTATTTTTTAAATTTTAATTTCCAATTGTTTATTGTTGTTACACAGAAATAAAATTGATTTTTGCATATTGATCTTACATCCTGCAACCTTGCTAAACTTACTTATTCTAGTAGCTTTTTAAATAAATTCCACTGGATTTTCCACACACAATTATGTCTGCAAATAAGGACAATTTTACTTCTTTTTAATCTAAATGTCTTTTATTGGTTTTTCTTTTCTTAGTACATTGGTTAGAACCTCCAGTACAATGTCATGTAGAAGTCAGGAGGATATTTTTGTCTTGTTCCTGATCGGGGGGAAAAGCATTCAGTATTTCGTCATTAAATACGATGTTAGTTGTAGATTTTTCACAAATACTCTTTATCAGGTTGAGGATATTTCTGTCTATTTCCACTTTGCTAAGAGTTTTTATCAGGAGTGGATGTTGGATTTTGTCATATGCTTTTTCTGTATCTATTGAATGAGTAATTGATTATTATGTCCTTGCTGTGTGTCTGAAATATTATCTGAAAGAAAGCTTCATCCTCTTTTTTATTGACCTCTGAAGTCAAGTAAAGTGATATCCAGCTTTATTCTGCTGCTTTTTAGAAACTAAATTTTGTGATTTAATTTTTAAAATTTTGCTTACTAGAGTCCAGTAATTATTTACCCAGTAGCAAAACTTAATAATTTAAAAATCATAAACATTGCTGCTTTTATGAACTGCTCTTTAAAGCAGCTTTATCCTTTATCTTTATTAGTTTTAATAGTTTATTGGCTTCTTATGATGAATAATTTTTCTAAAGAGGAAAATATAAACAATATGTGTATTTTTTCGCTTTCTAATAGAATATTATTGCCTCTTTCCCAGGGAGTAATCTATCTGAAACAAGCTTAAAGGTTACTTTTCATGTTAAACCATTTAAATTTATTTTTAGTGTATCATATCACTTAGTCAGGAAATAGACATCAAAATGTACTGTTCCTCTATTATTTCCTAGAAAGCATTATTTTTCTCATTGTTAATCTGGGACCACAAGAAGAAAATTCTTTTTAAAGGAGATTATATTTATAGGTGACATCGCTTATATCTGAATGCTGCTCCAGAATCAGTTGTTGCAGAATAGGTAGACATAGTATTGCTTCTCTATTTTTTGTTTTATTTGTTTAATTTTTTATTTTTAGTTATGGGTATATAATATATACATTTATAGGGTATATGTGATGTTTTGATATAGGTATACACTGTGTATTAATCAAATCAAAGTAACTGAAGTATCCATCTGCCTCAAGCATTTATCATTTCTTTGTGTCAGAAACATTCCAATTCCACTCTTTTAGTTATTTTAAAGTATACAATAACATTGTTGACTGTAGTCACTTTGTTGGTATACTTTTGGATAAAAAACTCAATGTTTTCTTTGACTGAATTTACTAATCTCAGGATACTTTATTGAGGAGAGTTGCTGTAGTTGACATGATTTTATGTAAAAATCCATTTATAAAAAAGCATTTTCTAGTAATTACTTTTAATTAACCCCAAATAGCCCATCATAACATAGTTATGTTGATCTACTCCCAATTAATTCTCTAGAAAAAGTAAATCCTCAGTTAATGGCTAAATAAATTGGTAATACATCCACATGGTAGAATATTATGTAGCAATTTAAAATATGATGCATATGAAGAACTTTTAATGATATGCTAGTGTTCCTAGGCATGAAATTAAATATATCCTTTAATCTCAATCATAAGAATAACATATAAAAGACTCAAGCAAATTACATTGAAATTTATAGATTGATAATAGTGATTAACTCTGGGTAGTGAAATCATATACATATTTTAATTTTTTCTTTAGTACTTCTGTTTTTGTATAAATTACTTGTATGTCATAAACACTTGTTTTTAAATAATAATAATTTTATACAACAAATTCTTGTTCAAAACTCTGTTTATTAACATTCTTCCCCTAAGAAGATACTTTAGTGCTCGCTTCGGCAGCACATATACTAAAATTGGAACGATACAGAGAAGAT
>VBSM01000729.1:16565593-16584910 GCA_008086735.1 Cheirogaleus medius | reverse complement strand
TCGGCCTCCCAGAGTGCTAGGATTACAGGCATGAGCCACTGCGCCCGGCCTAAACTAGTTTTATGATCCACTGATGGTTTATGATCCACTAATGGGTTATGATCCACAGTTTGCAAAACACTTGTCTAAAGCACTTCTTTTATTATAATTTCCTAATTTGCTGCATAGCAGCTAGATTTCATATCTTACCAGAACCTGAGACTGGAAACAAGATTTATTTAGGTGTGATCTTTATAAAATTCCAAAAGAATTTTACTAAGGTATAGGTTCATAAGCTGATCCCAAAGTTTATTCCTGTAATAAGAGCTAGCACTGTGTATAGCTTTCTACAGTTTTCAGAGTGTTTCCATATATGATATCTTGTTGAATTCTCTTTATACCCTTGTGAAGTATTATAGATATTATACTGCTTATTTTACATGCAGATATTGGAGCTCATATCTTATAATTCCAAATATTATTATTTTTCAGATTAACTGTGTTCAGCTTGTTGAATCTGACCATAAGAGATAAAATATGTTTCATTACAAGCTGTACTAGTAAAGCTGAGGAGAAACTGGCACTTTCCTACATTGTTATCGTCAGCTCATTAAGTAGAGTATGGGAATATCTATCAAATTAAAAAATACAGAGCCGGGCATGGTGGCATGTCCCTATAGTCCCCGCTACCTCAGAAGGCTGAAGCGAGAGTATCACTTGAGGCCAGGAGTTTGAGGGAGGCTGTAGTGTGCTGCTATGATTGTACCTGTGAATAGCCACTGCACTCCAGCCTGGGCAATACAGTGAGACCCTGTCTCTTAAAAAAAAAATTTTTGTATGTCTAGAAGTAATTCCACTTCTAGGAATTTATGCTACAGATGTTCTTAGGCCTATACAATAAAGTATATATTTAAGGATATCTATTGCAGCATTTATTCATAGGAAGCAAAGTGCTAGAAACAACCTTAGTGTCTATTAGTGAGGTTCTGGTCAAGTAAATTATGTTATGATTATACTGTAGAATAGTATGGAACCATTACAGAGAATGAGAGAAATGTGTATGCATATAATATGGAACATTCTCCAAGATGTAGTAAGTAAAAAAATAGGTTGCAGAACAGTGTGTATAGTACAAAAAAAAAAAGTAATAAGTTGCAACTGGTGAAGCCAGAAATACATCTCACACAAAGCTGCTTCCTTCCTTCCCCCTGGCTTGGTTCCCTTGAGAATGATAGGAACTCCCAAAATGGTCTGCCGTGGAAAGGGGAGGAAGTTAATAAGAAGAAAGTACCAGGTTCAGGGGTAGGGTACTCAAGAAGAAAGCCAAAAGATGCTAGAAAGGCTATATATACGTACTGGTTGTTCATAAATTGGGTATTTTTTAAAAGAAGACTGCACTCTTAAGTAAATAAGTATCTTTGTTCCATTCAGAAAAATGTTGAACCCCATATATAACAGCTAGCTCTTAAAAATAATTGTCTGGTATCAGCTATTATTTGCTATGCAACTTTTTGTCAAATTGTGGCATTTAGGGGTTCAAGAATGAAGGTGCCAGAAGAATAAGCACATTTTTCATTTAAATCACATCTTCCTGTAAGCTCTGGATTTTTTTTATGCCTTTGAGGAAAGAAATAGGGAATTCAGCCTTTGAGGAAAGAAATAGGGAATTCAGCTTATAAAATGGTGCCTATTTAGAGAACACACAGTTCTCTAGCAGTTGGGGAGGGGCTTCAGAAAAGATTACAGCAGTGAGGAATTTCATTGCATTTATTTGTCCTGTAACTAAAACAAATAAAAAAGGGAAACAGCTTATTCCTGTTATTTTGACTTCCTCTTATTGTGTCTTCCTTGCATGTGTTAGCCTTGTGATTTGGTGTGAATCAGAGGTTATTTCTAGTTGCCCCCATAAAAAGAAGAGAAGCAAAGGAAGACAAAGGGGTTGCTTCTAAAACAAAAACCCATAGTCTCATCATTTAGGGGTCCTCAGACTTTTTAAACAGGGGGCCAGTTCACTGTCCCTCAGACCGTTGGAGGGCCAGACCATAGTTTAAAAAAAAACCTATGAACAAATTCCTATGCACACTGCACATATCTTATTTTGAAGTAAAAAAACAAAACGGGCAAAAACACCCCGCGGGCCGGATAAATGTCCTCGGCGGGCCGCAGTTTGAGGATGCCTGATTAGTATTTCAGTTCAGCCAGTTGTAGGAATAATTTGGAAGATTGGAGAAAATCGTCATATATGTTTGCTGAAAATCTTTATGGAAAGGAGGCATTTAGAGAATGACCTGGGAATTTTATTATATTGGAAATTATTTCCTTAGAAAAGCATAATAATATTAACATATCTATCCCATAAAATATTCTCTCATATATGCACAAATTTGCTCTTTGCAGCATTGTTTAATACAGTATTAGAAAACTGTAAATAACCTAAATGTCCATCAAATAAGGTCCATCAATGGCTACATAAAATAGTACATCCTTACTATGGAATATTATGTAATTGTGGTAGGTTTTTTTTTTTTAATAGTACTACAACAGCTTTATTTAAGAGGAATGAATGATCTCACCAGATCAACAAAATAATGATATGTGGTAGGTTTTTTTTATGAGGGAAAAAAAGCTATGTACATAGATCTCTAAGATAATAAGTAGAAACAAGTTGCAGAACAGTTTTACACAATAATATTGTCTATGTAATTAGGTTTTATACACACACACACACACACACAAATGTATGTATATAATTGGAAATGGTCTGGGAGGATACCCATCATACTAAGAACTTTTCGAGAGGAAATTGAGATTGGGTTATGGTCAGGAAGGACTTCAACTTTATCTATATAGTTAAAATTTTGATGAGAAAATAATTATTTACTAATGATGAAATTAAAATAAAAATTATATTTGTAAGAAATATAGTATGAGCAATAGGATGTCAAGGAGCTGGGAAAAACATTTACTTTTTGTTATCTTTACTTCTAGGTAGTTTATACTGTACTTCTCACATAAATCTTTTTTAATTTTAAAATGTAGTTAAGGAAGTAGAAACAGCATGGCATGCCTAGGGAAAACATGAGCTTATTGCCTCCCTATCCCAGATTTTTTTCCAAAAAAGCAAAGAATAAATTTCTGACTGTATTTTCAAATTCTGCTTTTGTACAGGACACCTAAAGATTATTTTTCCAAAGCAGATTCTTTACAGGTCATGGACTCAAACTAAATAAAGCTGACAACATATGCACAAGCAGTTACGTGATTAAAATTTCAAGAAATTTTGTTATTATATCAGGTGACATACAACCCTTAAAAGTATTTTTCCTACCTTCAATTTCATATATGTAGTTCATAATGTTCCATTGTTTAACAAAAAAAAAAATTTTTACCTCAGAATTCCAACACTACCCAGTAAGTTCTAAGATATGTACTAACTTCAAAAAAATTTTTTAATCGAGTCCAATACCTAACATGCTGTTTGTTCAATAAAAGACGGAATTCCTTTGAGGATGTAATTGTGTTATTATTAAATTCAGAAGTCTCTTCTTACTGACTAGAAACTTCTAGAGATTTTTCATCCACTTAATAAGACATTCTTTTCTTATACTGCCCTATTCCAAGGTTAACATTCCTACCTGTACTGTTGCTCCCACCTTTCCCTATTTCTTCATGGCCTTACTCCATCAGTTACCCCTATCCTTGTCTTAATGCTCCAATTTCTTCCCTAATGGTACCTCTTGTCTTTGGCCCAAAGCTTATATGAAACCGTCTCTTCATTCTATATTTTAAAAAAAAAACCCTCCTTCTCAAGCTTGCATTCCTTTTGAGCTACCACCCTGTTTTTCTACCTCTTTTTACATTCATATATTTAAATGTCATTTGTACTCCTGCCTCTAGTTTCTCTTCTCATTTGCCTTTTGTTTCTACTACTCTACCGAAATTTCATGTTTTGAAGTCACAAGTAACCTCTAATACTTTTAATTAGATTGCCTCCTTTGTTCAGCATTTGACAATGTTGACCATCCTCACTTTTAAACTTCTTTCCCTGGTTTCTGTGATACTCTTGGTCCTTCTCAGATTCCTTTGTCTTTTTTTTTTTCTTCCACATATCTCTTAAATTTGATGCCTTCTGTGACTGGCTAAAATGTTCTTTCCCATGGTTTCCATGGTATACCATCCAAAATCTATTATAGCACTTTTCTTAACCATATTGAAATAGTGGGTTTTTTGCCCTTTAGACTTTTAAGATCCTAAAGAAAAGGAACCAAAATGTTACTCATTTTGTGTGGTTTTTGTATATTTTAAAAAATTTCTTCTATCCTCAGTTTCTACTCCCATTCACTTCTTGGTCTCCATAAACAACTATTCTTTTACATTTTTTATTTACATATATTCTTATAAAATGTATATTGCTTTGTGTATATTGATTTGCATAAATGATATTGTGTTATATAGCTTGTTCTTTTTCTTTTTGTACTTACTGTGCATGCCTTTGAGGTCCATTACTTTGCCATGTGTGCATGTAATCTTTTGCTTCTATCCACTGGGTCATCCTCTGTGGCATACATTTATTTTACTGATTCTGTTTTGCAGCTTTGTGTCTACACCTAGCATAGCACACTGGTACGTAGTACACACTGAATATGTTAGCTAAATGAATAATACATAAACAAATATTCTCCAGGACTTTGTTATTAGCCCTGTTGCATCTTAACTTATTCACTCTCTTTCTTGCTGAGTGATTTCATCAGTTCCATTGATTTTAATAGGTGGTTAATAACTAGATTTGATTTTTCTCCTATCCCTAGACCAATATATCCAAGTGCCTTTTCAACATATCTACCTAAATATCCTGTATCATAATCTCAACATCGTTCCCTAAAAGCCTATTAATTCTGCCTATTTCTCTGTTTTGGTTAATGGCATCACCAGTCATCCACTCACCTAAGCCAAATACTTCAAAGTGTCTGTGTGTCTTGTCTTTTCTTTACTCCCCATATCTAATCATGTGCCAAAACCTGTTGATTCTACTTCCAAAATACCCTTTGAGTATGGTCTCCCTCTCCCTCCTATATTTTGACTTTAGATACTAATTGCTCCTCAGCTAGTCTGTGGGTCTAGCCTCCTACCTAATATTCTTTTTCTAGTCTTAGATTTGTAGCCTAACTGTCATTAGTATCAATTTGATCTTGTCATTATTTCTATAAAAATTTCTTGTGGCTTCTTGCTTTCTACAAAATTAAGTTTAAAGGCCTTACCTTCAAGGCCTTTAATTACAGACTGGCCCGAACCTAGTCTCATTCCTGCCATTCTACCTCTAGACCCAAATTACACATTTTCATTCTTTTCTAGCCTTGCTTGGAATGTCCCTTTGTTTGGAATACCGTTTTCCTTTCCTTCTCCTTCATACATTGAACCCCTTCATGTAAGTGTACCCAATACATTTTTGTAGACTGGAATCATACTTAATGTGATTTTTCTTTTTCTGTTATCTGTACAAGATTAGTGATGATATGATAATTTTATCTATTTGTGCTGATAAGCATCACAGATTATAAGGATTTGTCTATTTTCTTTATGTCTACTATTTTTTTTTTCACTAAATGTAAGCTCCATCAGGGGCATGTACTTAATCTTATTCAGCACTACATCCCAAGTATCTAGAACCAAATAAGTATTTCCTAAGTATTTGTCATATAAAAGAATGAGTTTAGGCCCTTTAAGTCTAATTTGAATATATTCAAGACTCAAAATAGATTGCCATTTATTTTTTAGAAAAGAGACTTAACTATAATAATATAGATTCATAACTTTTGCTGTTGATAATTCCCATTCAGTGACATTATTTAAATCTCACCATGTATTAAAACAGGACAATTTGTTCTTTAGACAGGAAATCATTGCTTTGTGTTTGTTTCCACATTTGTAGTAAAGGATACCAAACAATTGGGATATGTACCTTTGTTCACTATGTCACATGCATTTAAAGAAAAAAATTGTTTAAAAATCCTTTCCTATTATATTTTAATTTTCAACTGACCTTTAATCTCCATATCCTTTTCAAGTCAGATTCGGATGTGATCATCTGCATTCCCTGACTGGTTAGTAATAGGAGCTTTGTGAGTATCAGAGAAAATAGTACAGTATTTTTTCTTAAATGGTACAGTATTGCTTGTCTGTCTTCATCTATCTAGATACATACAAAAAATATTATTTCCCAAACTTTTCAGCTAAGGACCTCTAAGGGAATTTGTCTAAATTACACATGTCCTCTCTTCATCTTTCAGAATTTATTCACTGATCCCCCATTTTCTCCTGTGATTTTTTGTTTTTATATTGGGGTTTGTTTTTTTCATTTTTTTGTCTTGCTTTGTTTTTGTTTTTGGCTTTCACAAAATTTTCATCATCCCCTTTCTTTGTTTACTTTCCAAACTGATAACTCTGAATTCTTTCCCCTTTATTAATAAAATCTCTCTTTTAGTCTCTTATCCTTCCTTTTCTGGCCAGGTCTTCCATCCTTAGATAAACGACTACCTTCTCAACACTAGACCTATTAATAAAAATCATTAAAGGAAGAAAGTGCTGAAACAAAGTCTTAGAAGCCTAGAATAAAACCAGTTTTTCTGTTCCTTGTGAGATTAAAACGGGAAAAGGGGTCTTGGTTATCCTGTTCTTGTCTGGTGACATTTAAAGTTTCTATATGGTGTTGCCACCCTTCCGAATAAAAAAGAAAAGCTCATGTCACCAAAGATAACTCCTCTTCTTCTGATCCATGCATAGTCCAGTCTCCTTTAATATACTTCTATTAGGAAGTTAAAGGCAATCCTACATCAGGATTACTTGGAATTAATATTAATAGTTGCAGTGGTCAATTTTAGCATGCTTGATTTTACCATATATTCAGTGCTTTACTGTAGTGATGACCATTGCCAGTTCACATTTGAAATTATTAAACACCCCACAATGCACTTACAGCCCACCTTTTACCTTTCAGTCTTAGCTGCTTTACTCTCTCCCCATTTTAATCTGTAAAAGGAGAATGTTCCTTCCATAATTTCAGTCCCAGTCTACCCATATAACTGCTAGTTGAAACTGAATAGTCAGCTGGCTACCTGCCTTCACACAAGGCTACAATGATAATTGCCACCTTTCTGTCTTCTGACTTATGACATGGGGCCTGTTCTCTTACTGTGTCATTGTAGATGCTCTGTTCTACTCTGGCATTAGGATGTACACTATTTCCTTGCTTGTGTTCACCTGCCCTGGCATACTGCTCTTAACATGGTGTTGCTCTAAAACTATTACTAGTCCCCTTTATCATTCTACCCTGTTTGTACATGACCCCCTGTTCACTTCCCCTACAAACTTCTTATTCCTGTTAACTTTATTCTAAATGTGAACAGTTTCTATTTCTCAGCTAAGCTAAGGACCTCTTCCCAGGACCTTACATTTAAGCAACTTGTTTCTTGCCATGTTTCCTTGTAGTATCAGTCTGTTTGTGGTTTAAGAATCCTGCTTCAAACAAATTTTTAGAGTTAAGACCCATCCCATAGTTATACAGCTTCAAATCTTGTCTCCATAGAATCCCCTGGCTAGAGAAAGATGAAGATATCCTTTCACATCTTATTTAATGAGTTCTGTTTAAATATTTTAACCTTGAAGTTAGTTTCTGCACTGTTAATACATAGTGAGTAAAAGAGCCTAAGCACATCACTAATAAAGAAGCTTTTCAAGTTCATAGAGTCAAAGTATTACACACACAGTTATAGTATATGGGCTGGATCTCATTGTGTAATACTTCAGAGAGAGTTTTGGGTTGTGTGGGTCCCCCACCCCCACCCTGCCAACCTCATGGTGTTTCCTGTAATTCATTAAATTGCTCATAGTCTCATTTATCTGCCAGAACCCACCCATTTCCAGGGTTGGCCTTTTCCTTCCTATTCCTTATGAGTATAAAGTCTGAGTCTTAGAAAGTTCTGATCAAATAAATTGTACTTGGTGTTCCTCTGAATGTGAATAATATTGTTTAGAAAACATTTAAACATATAGAGGCTACTTGTTCATTGCTGCTGTTAGGCCTTATACTTGTCTGGCAAATTTTAAGTTCCTGGAGGCCAGAGGACTGTATCTTATGTAGTTAAATCTGTATTGCCATATTGTCACTCATGTCACTTAGCATACATAATATCCAACAAACATTAAATATTCAATAAAAGCATTCAAAGCATATACACCTGTGAATCATCCATAAAAGTCCAGAAATTTTTCCCAGGCTTCTCCAATGATATTTTGGTTGTCTAACCCTGATAATATAGAGATATGATTTGGGGGGGTAGTTTTTTTTACATTTTATATATTTGATGTTAGGCCAAACCTCTCCTGGTTTGTAGACTTTATGATATTTGTTAGTTTAAAATAAAACAATAATACCACTCTATTAGAATTTATATATTTATTATAGCTTAAATTGTTTAAAATCATAGATTGAGGAGTCAGACTTCTTCCATTCTTCATTCTGTTCTAGTGTTTTTGAAACTTTTTTGACAATAACACATAGACTTTGCAAAATAGACTTTGCATTATGACACAGGGGACACAATAGCACACAAACACACATGTGTACATACCTATATTCTTATGCTGGAAGAAAAGTACCTCAACGGTTTTTACCTTGTAACATTCAGTGCTCTGCATTGTTTTCTGTTCTGTTCTATTTCATTTTTAAGCTACTGATCAAGATCTTATAAGTTGAAATTCATCCCTACAAAGTCCTGGGGGAATATCTGTTTATGTATTATTCATTCAGCTAACATATTCAGTACTTACTATTCCATTTATTGTTCTTCTTCATTACTTAATTAGCTTTGTAACCTTGGGAAAGTCACAAGTTAATGTCCAGTTCATAAAATGGACATAATAGTGATGTCTAGGCCAGCCGTGGTGGCTCACGCCTGTAATCCTAGCACTCTGTGAGGCGTACGTAGGAGAATTGCTTGCGGTCAGGAGTTCGAGATCAGCTTGAGCAAGAGCGAGACCCTGTCTCTGCTAAAAATAGAAAGAAATTAGCTGGACAACTAAAAAAACAAATATATATATATATAATTAGCCAGGAATGGTAGTGTGTGCCTGTAGTCCCAGCTACTCGGGAGGCTGAGGCAGTAGGATCACTTGAGCCTAGGAGTTTGAGGTTGCTGTGAGCTAGGCTGACGCCACGACACTCTAGCCTGGGCAACAGAGTGAGACTCTGTCTCAAAATAGATAAATAAATAAATAGTGATGTCTACTTTAAGAGAAATGTTGTTAGGAATAGATTAGATATGTAAAATAGTGCACTGTTTGGCAAGTAATGTTAACACCTCTCTTGTTTCTGCTGTTATTAAAATTACTTTGATTTGAACTTCCCTATCTTTTTTGGAAAACTATATATAAAGCATATACTACATGTAACTTAATTTGCCCTTTAACTTTCGTTATATATACATTTTACATATTTGAACTGGAGGTATAATTTACATATAGTGAAATGCATAGATCCTAAACCTTTAGTTCAGTGTGTGTTGAAAAATGCAGAAATCCATGTAACCCACACCTGTATCAAGACACAGGACATTTTCATCACACCAGAAAGTTATCTTTTGTCCCTTCCCAGCCAGTTATCCCACATCCCCATAGGAAACCACTATTCTGATTTTTTTCACCATAGTTGAGTTTTGTCTATTCTACAACTTTATCTAAACAGAGTCATAAAGAATGTATTCTTTTAGGTCTGGCTTTTTTGTTGTTGTTGTTGTTCAGTATAACGATGTTCAGGTTCATCAGTGTCATTGCATGTATCAGCAATTTGTTCCTTTTTATTGCTGAGTAGTATTCCATTGTATTAATGCACCACATTCTACTCTGTTGATTGATATTTGATTATTTCTAGTTTGGGGCTATTATGAATGAAGAGCTGCTCTGGACAATTGTGTAAAAGTCTTTTTGTAGATAAGTGTTTTCACATCTTTTGGATTAATACTTAGAATTACAGGTAGGTATTTGTCTAACTTTATGGGAAATTTCCAGATCAATTGCCAAGTAGTTGTACCATTTTATAATCTTACCAGTAATATGTAAGTGTTCTATTTGCTCTATATCCTTTCTAACATTTGATGTTGTCGGTCTATAATTTTAACCATTCTAGTGTCTGTATAGTGGTATCTTATTATTGTTTTAACTTATACATCTACCTGATCACTAAGACTGGAGCACTTTTTCATGTGGTTTTTGGACATTTGGATTTTATCTTTAGGTCTGTGATCCATGTCTGTTTTTTGTGTATGGTGTAAGATATGCATATTCTCTTTATATTTTAAGAGATACATGGTCTTCTGAAAAAAGAGATTAGTATCTAATGCATCATTAAAAATTACACTTTTTTCAGTTGGAACAAATGTACCACTGTGGTGATGATGCATGTGTGGGCGGAGGGGGGATATATGGAAAATCTCTGCACCTTCTGCTCAATTTTGCTGTGAACCCAAACTGCTCTAAACAATAAACTATTTCAAAAATTACAGTTTAGAATTCTTAATTTATATTCAGAGCATTCTCCTTTTACCAGTTCATTAGTTTGTTCAGTACTTGTTAAATTCCTATACACATTTTCTTCCCCATCTCAAAAAGTTATTTGTGTGGACCCAGTCCAGAATGTTTGTATAACTTGTTTCAACCCACATACCTAGACTGAAAAATAAAACAGAACAAAAGGAATAAAAATCTAACACATTTTATTTCAATTTGATTAGAACTTTTCATAGGATGTGGAATTAGAATGTTGAAGCAGCTACATTATGCTGTTTACCCGTATTCTTATGCTATCACCAAGCAGCCTAGTAGCTGTAAGTGCCCCACTTATAGCTATTTGTACTAAACTTAACTATTTTTAGTCTTAAATTGAGTTTAGTACATTTTAGTCACATAATAATAAATGATTATCTGTCTTTATGTAAATAATTGCTTTTATAAATATCTGTGATTACAAGTTGACTCCAAAGGGAATCTTTAAAGTTTATTCTATTTCAAAGTCAGTTGAAATATTTTTATATCATGAAAATTTTCTCTTTATTGTCATGTTAAATTTTGTACCACTTTCCAAAAATTAAAATTTAATTTAAATAAGGCTAAGCCCTCTTTTATCAGTATTATCAAACATTAAAATCTAGTTCTCTTTCAGCAATAGAAAAAGAATTTCAAGAACGAGGGTTTTCTTATTGTTATCACCTTTATCCAGAATGGTGGTTTTATTTCCATTTGCTCAGGCAGCAAATAGAAATAAGTTTATTAGGGACTAAAGAGTATGAATTATTTGACAATAGAGATTGAATTTATAAGTGAAAATGACTCCTTTTAGCATACTTTTGGTAGCATTAACAGAAACTGTCTTGGAATCATGTACTTTATCTTTCTGGTCCCTGGCAGAGAGATATTTAGATTTTTTAAAGACACAACATTTATTTTGCTCATTACTTTAAAAATTATCACTTCAGGCTATGTGTGGTGGCTCATGCCTGTAATCCTGGCTAGCACTTTAGGAGGCTTGAGGCCAGGAGTTTGAGACCAGCCTGGGCAATAGCAAGACCCATCTCAACAAAAAAATTTTTAAAAACTTAGCTGGGCATCGTGGCATGTACCTGTAGTCCCAGCTACTCAAGAGGCTGAGGTAGGAGGATCACCTGAGCCCAGGAGTTTGAGGTTGCAGTGAGCTGTGATGCACAGCACTCTAGCCCCAGCAACAAAGCAAGACCCTGTCTCAAAAAAATAAAAAGCATCACTTCAGAATTGCTTCATAAATAACAAAAATACATCCTGATCCAGTTATGGTAACAGCCTGAGTCTTGAAATAAAACCTTGTAGTTGAATATAAGCCCCCAATTAAATGGGCCTTAATTCTTCACTTTTAGATTTAGAAGCACTTTTCATGGTGGTGATGATTATCCAAAGAATAAAGAGAGATTGATTTCCTACTTTAAGATTGGAATATACACACAGACACACACACAAACATTGGTAAGGGGGGAAGAGGTGACTACTTCATATTTCTTTTTTGAAGTTGAAAATAACACAGCTGAAACTTTTGGAGAGCAAGTAGGCAGACTCCAAGGGTATTATGTGATTTTATTTTAAATGTTCAGTAGTAGTGTGTTTGATTCTGCCGGTGACAGTAGAAATAAATGAGTAATAGATGGCTAGTGTGTTTGTCTGCTGTGATAATACCCTCTATCACTGAATTTGTCTAACTAGCCAATTATTTGCCTGTTGTCTCAAATTAAAAACTATCATGTTTTCTGACAATATAGGAATTTCTGTTCAGTTAAAATGTATACTGTCATTGAAGGAAAAATAATGAAATTTCAGTAAATTGACTTTAGCTTTATTACTAAACTTCCCCCCAACTCAAATTTAAGATGATATAAATTTTCTTATACAATAGCTAAAAATATCATTAAAGTTAAAACTCACCTTTAACAATTTTGAATATTAGGTACTTGGTCTTTAAATTCAGACCTGAGATATAAATGATGGTGGTAGCATCTCTAGTCATTCATCTTGTGATGGTCAGCCTCCAAGATGGTCCCCAGTGATCCCTACCTCTGATATTCACACCTTTGAGTAGTCCCCTCCCGAATTTATCAGGGTTGGTCTGTGAGACTAATAGAATATATCAGAAGTAATGGTATGTCACTTACAAGATTCGGGGTTTTCTGGGTTGGTTTTTTTTTTTTTTTTTGTAAGAAGCAAGGTCTTGTTGTGTTGCCCAGGCTGATCTTAAACTCCTGGCCTCAAAGGATCCTCCTGCCTCAGCCTCCCAAGTAGCTAAGATTACAGGCACCAGCCACTGTGCCTGTCTACTACCAAGATTAGGTTTTAAAAGTCATTGGGACTTCCATCTTGGCCTCCCTGTCTCTGGGATCTCTTGCTCTTTGAGAAGCTGGCACTTGCAAGGAACCAAGGCCTATGCCAACACCTACATAGGTAAGCTTGGAAAAGGATCCACCAGCACCAATCATGCCATCGGATTACTACAGGCCTGGCCAACAGCTTGTCTGTGATCTCCTGATACCGTGAGCCAGAGCCACCCAGCTAGGCCCCTCCCAGATTCCTGACCCTCAGCAACTATATAAGATTTTTTAAAATGTCTGCTTTTAAGCTGATAAATTTGGAGATGATTTGTTATACCAGAATAGATAACTATTACACACCTCCATGAAAGCTCTTCTTTTTATTCTTCAAATCTGTTTTTTGTTACTGCTATTATTTGCACACTGATAAGCCTGTAATCCATATAGTTCACCAGACTGAATCATTAAGTGAGTTGAAAATACCATATTTCATCTCCCATTTTGCAGTCCAGTGTTTGCTATAGTAAATTCACCTTTCTTATATTTGGCTTCATATTAGAATGTACTTAAAAGAATTGCTGTCTGACAAGGAGCCTTTTTTAGATTATTCCACAGATCCTTTTCCTTTACAGGCAAAGCTATCTATTTTATATAACTTGTAATTACTATGCAAGCGATTATGGAATTACTATGAAGTACTTCAAGAGAAAACAGACGGCCTAACAACTGTTCTCAGGCTGAGACCTCACCAAAGAAACTCCTTGTCTATTACTCATAAATCTGTGATGGTTATTAATTATACAGGGTAATCACAGTGTGGGTTTTAAAAAGTTATATTTTTAGGATTAGTTAACTATATAGTACTCAAACCTGAGAGACAGCTTCTCAGCAGATCTGATGTTAAGGTCATGAATTGTAGTCTCAGCTCCTACTCTCCCATCCCCTTTTCTCCATAGTACTCTAAGAAGGGAAAGATCATAAAAATATTCAGGTTTCCTTTTTCTGTTTTCTTTATGCCCTCCTAAACTAATTTCAGTACCAATAATCATTTCTTTACCATCACTAACCATACTGAAATGGTTATTATGAATAAGAAATATGATAGTTAGAAAAGTAGTATTTCAACTGCTTAAAGAGACTTTTGCTTCCTTCTTCTAAGTGTTTTTTCTAAACATGGCCTAAAAATGCCTTAGGACATTGGTAGCTACAAATAGATGCTTTCATGAATTCAAGGTTATCAATTTCTTATTTTTATAGGTGAATTTATCCTTTTTTTTTTTTTTTTTTGAGACAGAGTCTCACTGTGTTGCCTAGGCTACAGTGCAGTGGCATCAGCCTAGCTCACAGCAACCTCAAACTCCTGGGCTCAAACGATCCTCCTGCCTCAGCCTCCTGAGTAGCTGGGACTACAGGTGCTTGCCACCATGCCTGGCTAATTTTTTGTTTCTATTTTTAGTTGGCCATCTATTTTTTTCTATTTTTAGTAGAGACAGGGTCTCACTCTTGCCCAGGCTAGTGTCGAACTCCTGCCCCTCAAGTGATCTTCCTGCCTTGGCCTCCCAGAGTACTAGGATTATAGGTGTGAGCCACCACGCCAGGGCCTTTATAGGTGAATTTAAAGAAACAGATGTTCTCAATAAAAGGAAACCATTGATGACTCCCATGTTGTTTGACACCATTGCTTTTTAATGTAGCTAGCTTTTTTGTTTTACTGTCACCATGATTTAAAATAATAAGAAGAATAGCTGATTCAGGAATTGATCATTTCTTTCTCCATCCTGAATGGACTACAGGTTAATTTGAAATTTTACTAAGAATTACTTTTTTAATTTGGAGCTGATAAAAGTAGAATTTGGTCTTGGACTCTGTCTTTCAACCACCCCCTCCCCACTTTAATTTACTCACACACACACTTGTAATGACATTAGAAAGATGGTTGTTAGTAACTTAAACAAATGGATTTCCTTCTTCATGTTGCCAATATACAAATATCATCCAAATACTCCCATAATGTTATACCTTAAGATAGCTGTGGTCAAGCCAGAAGTAAAACCCACGGCTTCTAACTGCTTTGAACATTTGCCGACTGATACCAACATGAAATTGTAGCATAAGGCTAAGTAATTCCTGGGCATAAACTTGGACAGTCAGTGAAGAAGGAATAATATTTTCATACTTCTGTGTTAAAGAAACCCCATGTTTGCTTTATTTTTTTGAGAATTCTTTTAAATTAAAGTATAGCCATTGAATTGTGAATTTCCTTTTCTTTTCAAATGGGTTCCTATTTGTGGATGGCAGTTCTAAGGAAACATAACTACTGATGAATTGGTTTTTAAAAGTATATAAATGCTAGTAGTTTTCATAACTATATTTCATTTGAAAGCTTAAATTATATAGTATAATATTTCCCTGTGATTTTTGAGGCTTCCTCAACCCTGTGTTAGTACTTCTTTTTTTATTATAAAATTTCTCAAGAAACTTTTTGAGGTCTGTGTAATGAAGTAATAATTAATGTTATTAATATTAACATGTATGTAATATACCATGCTCATATGAACTAGTACTTCAAGCTCTTCCTAGCAGAGATAAGAAAAGAGAGAAGCCTAGGAATCTTTCCACCCACCTCCTAATCTTTAGACCCTTGACTTGGCACCCAGGCCTAAAACCCTAGACCAGCCTATATCCCCTTCTCACCTTCTGTCTTCCCCAAAGCTCATAAGCTGTGAAGGAGACAGAAAGGAGGATCGAAAGGAGCAGCTAAACAGAGACAAGAAGGGGAGTAGAATTTGGCAGCAGGTAGAAGGCATTTTGTCTGCACCTCTGGTTGTGAGTGCCTCTACCCTCTTGACCCATCAACAACTGAGTAAAGTTTCATATGTACAGATCACAAGTAGTCTTGGGTTAAAATGTGATCACACTTACTTTTAGCATCCTTTACATATCTGCTTGCACTTTGTTGGGTCTCTAAATATGTAAACTCATGAAATTATCATGCTTAACATATTTTAGAAATGCAAATGCTATAATACAGAAAAAAAAAGATAAGATATACCTGTCGGTAATATAAGCAGTCATAAGCAGACATACTCAGGCAGTAAACATGGTGGTTAAGGACACAGACTTTGGAGCCAGGCTGCCTGGGTTTAAATCCCAATTCTGACAGCTTGCTGTATGTAGGTAACCAGGAACATAGTTACTGTTGGCTTCTCTGTAATAGTTTTCTCATCTGCACAATGGAGATGATAGAGTTGTAAATTTTAAATAAGTTAATATGACTATAAATGCTTAGAATAATGTCTAATACATAGTTAGTTCTATATAAGTGTTTGTGCATGTTAATATCATACCATGCCACCTTTCCGATGTTATTTGTATGTTATTTGCATGTTTAGTTAGCTCAATCTGATTTATAGTCGGTTTACATTTATACTATTATAACACCATCATTTTTAATGTATTTTAACTACTAGATAACATATCCCACTCCTCAGTAGTTTTTAAAAGCAAAATACTTATTTTTTTCTTTTTCCTAGGCTCAACACAGAGATACATTCATTGAAGAGCGCTATGGAAAATATAACATCAGTGATCCTTTAATGGCTCTGCAGAGAGATTTTGAAACACTGAAAGAGAAAAATGATGGTGAAAAGCAGCCGGTGTGCACAAACCCACTCTCTATTCTTAAGGTGGTGATGAAGCAATGTAAGAACATGCAGGAGCGCATGCTGTCCCAGCTGGCCGCTGCTGAGAGCAGGCACCGAAAGGTAGGTTCACCCCAGTTGATGTGTGCTGCATAAATCCTTGTAAAAACTTTATAAATAATGCCTGATACTTTCATGTCAGCTGCCAGTTTTCACAGTAATTCAACTGGAGTGTCTCATGGGTGTCAAAAAGCCCCTTAGCTTACATAGGAGCCAAGAGATAGAAAAGAAAACACAGGTTATTCCAAATATTAAATTTAGGGAATGTGCCAGACACTTTATTTAAGATGGCATTCCTTTTTGATATGTCACTCCAAAACACTTGGTATGTTTTTTCAGCTCTTGATCATCCAAACTTTGGCAACAAACTGGGGTTTGGCCAAGCTTGTAGCTGAATGGAGTGTTCTCTATTTGCTTACTTAAGTGATAAATAGAAAGATTAACAGGTATTTGGGGAATGTTGTATCCCACAGAGAGAGAGAACTTACCTGACTATAAACACACAAGCCAATAGATTATTTTCATTTATTCCTAGTTTTGAGTTTCATTGCATTTTATTACTCATGAAACTATAAACAGTCCCTAGGATTGTTTACCTTAAAGCTGTTCTACCCTATTGGGGGGGGGGGAAGAGAAAGAATGTGTGTGTTTGGTTCTGTATCTGACAGCTCCTAAGTTAGGAAGGTAAACCTGTGCTTTCCTATACCTCATCTTACTGGAATTCTAGTGCTTATGAACTTATTCCCCACCTTGTCATTTACTACTCAAATTTGGCCTATAAAAGATGCTTGGCTAGAATCTGTGTTTTTTAAAAACTATTGGTTTAAATTCATACCAACAAGGGATATATTAGTACATTTGGTAGGAAATATTTTGAAAAATTGGGTTAGCAGCTGCAAAATTTGGTGGACCTTACTTTAATGGTTACCAGCATTAGAGCCATCTGCTTAAATCGCATCTGATAAATTGCCTAGGCTCTGGGTCTTGTTTATGATCTTTTCTTTCCCTTCACAGAGTCCAAATGAAAAGCTAGATTGGAGCATCCTAACCATGAATGGGCCTCAGATCTTCCATGACCCTCCAGAAAATATATAGAATGACAAAAGTTTATGCATTTCTGTAGAAAATGCATTTTTCTATAGATTTCTATAGATTTTTCTATAGATTTAATCAAATTCTCAGAGTTTCCCAAGACCCAGAAAAGTTTAACCTCTGGTATAGAATGAAGTGATATGAAAACGATGATGCTCCAACTTAAAAGGTGTCAATGGGCCCGATCTAGTGGCTCACGCCTATAATCCTAGCAATTTGGGGGGCTGAGGTGGGAGGATCACTTGAGGCCAGGAATTCAAGACCAGCCTGAGCAAGCGCAAGACTCCATCTCTACAAAAAATAGAAAAATTAGCCGAGTGTGGTGGTGTGCACCTATAGCCCCAGCTATTCAGGAGGCTAAGGCAGGAGGATCACTTGAGCCCAGGAGTTTGAGGTTGCAGTGAGCTGTGATGATGCCACTACACTCTGGCCCTGAGACAAAGCAATACCCTACCACAAAAAAAATAAAATAAAAGGTGTCAATGGGTTGGAGTTGCCTAAATTTGGGGGGCTAAGAAAATCTTCACAATATCCTTGTTTGATAGACAGGCTTTATTTCCTTCCTTTCTTTCCTTAACTACTTCATACTTGAGGTAATTGAGTTATGTTGAAGGGGCTGGCTAGCTTTCATGCTCATGAAAAGTGCAGTGTTGGGACAATTTATAGCTCTACGTGATTGGAGAGAGGAATAAGTTAAAAATGATTCAAAATGTCTTAATACTGTATTTCAATGTAAAATGTTTTAAGTGAGTATTAAATTTTTGAAACTCAGTGCTTATCTATTCTAAGTGGTTTGTCAAAGTAGAATACTGACTTTGTTAGAAATCAGATAGTACCAAGAAGCTTATAATTAGGGCACTCATAGTCCCAGTTTATGCCTATTACACTGGCATAGTTATTAACAATACGCCCTTTGACTCTCAGAAACGTTCTGGTTTAAACAGTAAATTACATGGTTACTCTGCTTATAATGAAAAATAGAGTTCTCTAGTCTACTTCTTCCCATTCTCCATTTTCCCCAATATTCAGAGGCAACCACTTTAATCTTTTAGCCATTTATTTTGGTAGATAACCTCCATATTTCTAAAGAATATACTGCCTCTCTCTTCCTTGATCAGTTTTAGATGTTTATATTATTTTGATGGGTACAAATTTAATTATCTTACACCCCACCTTCCTTTCCTCTCTTTACCCTTTACCATCTTCCCAAAACAAATTTCAGTCCTCTTTTTTCACCCCCATTCTCTATTATATCTGGTTTTCCCAAATCCTGAGCCTGTCACATTCTATTTCTTCAGAGAATGAGCATCTGGCATATGCCTGGGCAGTAGATGCCTGGCTGCAAATATTCTGTGTGGAGTAATCAGGGTGAGGAGACAAATAATTCTTCTCAAAATAGAGACTTTGAGGCAGTCGTCCTGCTTTCTATCCTACATTTAACCTCTTGTCTGCAATACCTGCCACTTGCAGGTTCCATCTTTTTGGGCCCCTGCAGGGGGGCTGGCGTCAGCTTCTTCCCTCATACTAAAGGAGTTTTACCAGTCCTCTGGCCTTGTTCCTTTTTCAAAATGTTATTAAAATTTCTTATCTGCTAAAGTCTCTCTCTTTGTGGGTTTTTAGTCTTTGATTCCATTTTTTTAATTTTAGAAGACTCTTTTTTTTTTTGA
>VBSM01000729.1:16542026-16560133 GCA_008086735.1 Cheirogaleus medius | reverse complement strand
CTTGAGAAAAAATAAATATAAGACCCTGTCTTATTTTCGGGGAAACACAGTATAATATGATGACACCACTGCACTCGAGCCTGGGTGACAGAGTGAGACCCTGTCTCTAAAAAGTAATAAAAGGGGCACCTCGTTCAACACCAGCTGTTTGCTGCAGTGCAGTGATACTAGACCAAGGTTACCAGCTCTTCAAATTTTTATGAAATCCAAATTTTCATTTTTAAATATCAAGAACTGATTTTTAAAATGTTTGAACACTGCTGGTTAAACAAACACTTTTGCAGCTGGATTTACCTTGCAAGCTCCTAAGTTGAACCTCTTTCATTCTAGAAATTTGTCATTTCTGTAACAGCAAGTTTGGACACAAACCTCCAGATTTTCCAACTATGTAGGCTAGTATAGCTGACAAAGTCCATAGAACAGAATGACTCTCCTCCTCTTCCCAACAGGACTGTCCACAGCATAGTTCAGTGTCTGATTTTTATGTCCACAAGGAAGGAGAGGTGTCCTCAAATACATACTCCTAGCCAGCATCTATTCAGCAGCCCCTTACCTCCTGCTCTAGTTTAAGTCTATTTCCTTTTAATCCAATATGAGTTGATGGGGAAAGGGGAGGTATAAATCACAGTGGAGTATACTGGTGCCCCCCACAGCTCATGGTTTGATCAAGGCAAATATATCAAAAATTAAAATGCTACTAATGCTCAGGACATCTACCAAAATGATGTAGGAGGTATTTTAAACTGTCCAAAGCAACCATGCATTGAACTTTATTCCCGTGCACAGCCGAAATGAACAGCATCGATAAAATAGCTAACCTTTCAGGAGAGGGGGCTACAGTGCCAGAGTGTTATTATCGTTCTTGCTTTAAATGGTAATCTTAAAAGGTGCATTGTGCTCTTCCTTTGTTTTGGGATAGATATATATATATAGAAAGAGAGATACTATAAGGAAGTTTATTTCTTAGGAAATGCACTGAATAACGTATTTCTTTTACAGTGTAATATGGGGGTGGGGATATGTAAAAGAAATGTGTATTTTTACTAGTTGCCTATCTTCTGAGGTAAATAAGCACAATCCTGCAATGGATCCAATAATCCAGTTATTAATAGATATTCTAGATTAGGATTTAAGTTTGCTGTAGATTGTGTGTGTGTGCTAAGTAAAAAATCCATGATTCACAATTTTGGTATTAACCCATGTCGCAAAATCTATGTTACTGGTCAACAGATTGTAATCATGTGCAACAGTATAACACAAGCATTAACGAGTCATTAACATTTGTAAAGCCAAATACACCGTGCAGAAGTCTCCATACATTTTTATAGCAAACAACATTAAAACCAGTGAAATCATACTGTCTGGGGGAAAAATAGTCTGGTTTGTACAAAGTGAAAAATGTTACACAATTTGGGCGTATTTTGTTGGGGAAGGAGTGGGCGGTGTAGAGGGAACACTTGATCATGGCTTTGAAAAACCATATGAAGTCAATGACCCATCTAGATTAGACCCCATGAAGAACTAGGACATTGGTTTTCTTTAGGATCTTCGAGCTGGAAAAAGCCTTTGCAATAATCCAGTCTGTAATTTTGAAACCATTTGGTGGTTCTGGACCTTTTGAGAATCTTAGAAAAGGTATAGACTCTATCCCCAGGAAAATGGATATGCCTATATGCAAAATTTGGTTGATGGCTTCACAGGTCCAGAGACCCTGAAGCCATCCTTGACTCATGTGCTCCAGCTTAAGAAAGGCTGGTCTTGTCCTGCCATCTCATTTTACAAATAACTAATGCATCCCTCGTTTCCTAGTCCAGTGCCCTTGCAGCTGCACTTTTAGCAAATGCTAGTTGTAGCCAGACAAAAGCACTTGAAAATCCCTTGAAGTACAAAAGATGTTCAAACAGTGTGGATGTTTACATATCTTAAGCTTCCAGCCTTTAAGCCAATTAATGATCATTTCAGCTAACACTAGGTATCTCCATTTTCCCATAACAGCGTGTCAGCAATGCTGCCTTGTCGATTTGTGTGCACACGCGCAACTGCGTGTGTGCGTATGCGCGTGTGTGCAAATTCATAAAGAGCACTTCTGATGCTTAGTCCTTGAAACAGAACTTCAAATGTCTTTTGAAATGTTGGCTTCAAAATAGGATGTGTTTTCCTAACAATGAGTCAGAGGTGGGCAATGAACATAGTTCTACCAGAGTAATTTTTAATTGAGTTGCTATGAAACTAGTTAAGAAAACTTGAAAGCCTGTCCACCCATCTATTTGCATGTGGGCGGCCAATTTTAGTAAAAGCCAAGGAGGAGAAAGGACACTAGGGTTTTATTGTGCTTTAGTATAACCAGGGAAACCTGCTCAAAATAAGGATTCTTGGGGATTGGGCTGAGAGGTCTGGCTGATGCAGATAGTCTGAGGCTCACATTTTGAGAAATAGTGCTTCACAGCCCTCACCTGTTCTGTCACAACAGCTTGTTTGCATCTGACCTAAGGAGATGTCTTAAGCTCCTGAAACTGGTTTGCCAGAATATCAATGATATTCAGAGTCGAGAGCTTGCTTGAGTACCAAACACCATGCTAATGGTTTCACATGCATATTACTTTACTAATACTTACAAGGGTGCTGTGAAATAATACTATACCTAGTGTAGTTGAGGACCAGAAATTTGTACAAGGGCCCTTAGTAAGTGACAGGCAGGACTCAAACCCTAGAGCTTTTCTCTTTCACTACCAGTGTTTCCCAAATGAGAACACTGGGGGCGGGGGCTCTTGTTAAACATACAGATTCCCAGGCCCCTGCCCTGGTGACTCTGACTCAGTAGGACAAGGTGGGGCTCTAGATAAGTGCCTTGGGTGATTCTTAAGATAGAGGAAGTTTAGAGTATCCTTAAGGGCACCCTACTGCTCCACCACCACCCCAGGAGTAGATTATAAGACCCATTACCAGGAGACCTCTATCAGGTCAGATAAACAGAACAAAAACAAAACATCCTTATTAATTCCCCTCAAATAACATATGTTTCTTAAGTATCTAAGATGAACCAGAAACCAAGCTATTAAATAGCTATTAAGAAAGGTCAAGTCTAAACCTGTTCCCTGCCCTCAGAGTACTCACAATCTAGTTGGGGAAGCAAAACATTAACAACTAAGTTATATAATGATTCCAGAGACATGTTTGATAGAATAATGCAAGTGAGTTTAAGAAACCGTAGGGAGTTATTGAAGGTGGTCCCTGGCGAAAGCACTGTGATAGCTCAGAGGTGACAAAGCTCTTTGTGGGCAGGAAAAAGTTAACTGGAAAAGGAATAAATGTCTTTTCTCCTCTCTCCAAAGCATTATTTACCTGAGTTTTATAGTATCTCCCTGTGTTTGCTTTATGTTTTTCTTGGCTTGTCTTGACTCTAGGATGAGGTCAGTGACAGAGGCACAAGAAGTACCCAAGAGTTGAGTCCTGTTTCAGGGAGACTGACACCCATGTGTGGTTTTTGAAAGGGTTGGGGCTGGTCTAAGAATGAGCTTCCAGGCCGCACACTCTGCAAAACATTCTCTGATAACTTGTAGAGAAAACCTAGGAACATGCAAAAGGCAGGTTAAAAAAGGACCTGCCACAAAATACCACATTACCCATAAATGTCCTCTCCTACCATTGCCCTTCTTCCCACTCTCTAAATCTCTATAAGCAAATGAGAGAAATGCAAATTAAGTTTCGAAAAGAATCAAATGAGCCTCTGGGACACTTGCAGGGGTATTGCTTTTAGACTGGAGGGGCACAGGGAGTGTTATGTGGCTCAGTACACACCGCTGTGAAACGGTTGGCTCTCAGAAATTACTGGGAAGTGTCAAAACAAGACTGGCTTTATCCTTGGGGAGTCACCTACTTAATCTGACAAGAATCCTACTCAGTGTAACTCAGTGTGATAGACACTAGGATATGCCATGTAGGCAACCCTTCAGGAATGAAGGATTTATTTCCCTAGGTGCAGGGAATGCTGACAATAAATGGCCCTCGGCTATAGCCCCTTATAGGAATTGCCTTAACTAAAAGAAAATAAATTTGACTAAGGTCACATCTCCTTCCATGGGCAACTCATACCCAAAGACTGATGGATGTGGAGTTTATACTGGCCCCCTTGTCCCAAATTGGGAGGATTCTGAAGGGTCATCCCAGCTACAAAACCCCCTGTAGGATTGGCTGACACCTTCATTGAGACTGCAAATTGCAGCGCTACTTTGCCCAATCCTGCTCCCCTCCCACTTCATTCCCTAGGTGTGGATCCCAAAGGCACTCCCAAGTAAGCCTCCTGCACCCTAATCTCTGAGAGTCTACTCTGTTCCTTTTGGTCATGATTAAGTCCTCTAAATAAGGCATACACATTTTCTGAGTATTTATATGGTGCCAAGCTCTCAAATCAGGTATTTTACACATTACTTCATTTAATCAACACAACTACTAAAAGAGGTAGATTATCCCTGCTTGACAGATAAGGTAACTAAGTCCTGTTGAGACACAGTCAATTGCTCAAGATCCTGCCGCAGAACAGGGCTGAGATTCAGTGTCACAGCTGGGACTCACTCAAACCCTCTTGTATTTGGCTTCCAAGTCCACTCTCCTTCCACTGGCCACACTGCAGCCTCAAAACAGTAATCCTACATTTGGGGAGTTTAGAATATCAGCTTATTGTCAGTCAGATACCTAAGTATAAATGCACTGGTTAGCTAGCTTTCTTTTGAGACCTTTGACTGAAGCAACTGGGTTTTACTATGGAGACAGAAGGATGATTTGCCTGCAAGCATGGAGTCATCAAGCCTTAGAGCTAAAGGGAAGCTTAGAGACCCTTGATTGTAGCTCCTCATCTTGCAGATGAGAACAAGCCCTAGCAAGGCCAGGTGACTTGCCCCAGTGTAATGTCTAGTTCACAGCAGAGCCCAGCCTGTCAAGTCAGTCTGGCGCCCTCATTCTGCCTCAGCAGACTGCTCCTCCCTGAGCCGACCTGAAGCCAGCAATTCCTAGCCCAGCCCCGGCTGCTCCCAGGGCATGCTTTCCTTCTCTCACCTGCTTCTCCACAATGTCTGGTTTTGATCTCGTTCACCTGGGCTGCCCCATATTCCAGGCCTTGCCCTCTGCCTAGGCCTAGGGCTGCCTGCCACGCTTGTTGCCACAAAAATCCTGTCCTCATCTCTCTGAACAGGTTAGACAGCTGGGGTGAGGGTGGGAGTGGGGCGGATGTGGTGGAGCTTCCACTCCCAGGCTGTGCCTCCATTTGTCTCGCATCGGCCTTGGGAAGCACTTACTCAAAAGGTGTCTTGTTTCTCAGGTGTGGACAAGAAGCCGCTGAAGCCATGTGCATCTCTCCCTTGCATGCTCGTGACTCTCTAACTTGCCACACCTGCCCGTGGAGGAGGGGGCCGCTGAATTCGTGAGGAGAGAGGCCTCCTCTGTCCTCTTCCTCCTTCCCCACCTGAACTGAAACACACAGCTGCCCCAAGAATGGCCTTCTGCATTCTCAAAAGACGTATCCATCCCCCTTCTCTTTAGTGCCCTCGCTCCCACTCCTCCTCTCCCCTAGCCCACCCCAACCCCAGTCAAAGTCTTCCAGAACTGTTTGTGCCTCAGAGCAGACACGATGTCCTCAGGAAGACCTTGATCCAAAGGGACTTGGGGTGGTGGGGCGGTTTGGGGGTGGTGACCAAAGCACACACAGGCCCCTTTTTCATCCCTAGCATGTTTTCCCTCTCCTGAGTCCTGGTGAGTCAGCGCCACAGGGCCACACACAAGGCTTCTATTCAGGGCTCCTTTTCCTTCTGCTCTAACTCGGATCTTGGCATCTCTCACTCCCTCATTCTCTATGTGGGCCTTATTCTCACCATGGGAAAGCTCTGCTCCCTGCCATTTGCCTCCTCACGTTCCCCCACACCCCCGCCCCAACACACACACACACACACACACGCACGCTGTGCCTGCCCTTCGTTTATTCAGCATATAGTTATTAAGTACCAACTCTGTGTCAAGCCTTATGATAAGGGCTGGAATTTACACTGTGGTGGGGGAACAAGTCTTACAGAGGTGACATCTCACGGTAGTCAGGGCAAGATAGAGCAGGTTTCCCAAACGGGTGGTGGGGCCCCTGACAGATTCAGGAGAGCTGGAAGTCTGTGGGTCCAGAGACTTAGGAAGCACCTAAGTTAAATCGACAGAAGGGAGAAGGAGATGGGTTTGCACTGATAGGGCCACATACACATTCTGTACACACAAGGGTCTGGGCAAGAAAAGGAGTTAAGAACATGAGCTTTGCCATTCTCCGTGTAACCCTGGGCAAGTGGATTGACCTCTGCTAACCTCCCTCCTGGCATCAGTAAAATAAAAATGATATGCGAACCTTCCTCCCAGGGTTTTGTGAGAATTAAAAGAGATAAAGCAGGCCAGCGCCTAGCACAGGGTAAGCACTGCGTGGACTCTCCGCTCCCTTTGTTGACCGGCGCTGCGGGTGAGAGGGCGGCACACAAGTGGCGTGTCCCGCGTGGTTCTGACGCAAGCGCTCAGTGCACCGTGCCAGGCCGGCTCCTCCGCGCCGGCCGCCCCGCCCGTCTTCGGAAAGCTGACTTGCTGGCGCCCCCTGGTGTTCCAGATGCCGCGACTCTCTCCGAGGCCTTGCCGCGCCCACCTCCCCGGGAAAGGACCGGGCCTGCAGCGAGGGGCCGCCCGCTTCAGAGGCCAGCCCAGCCAGGGAGGGGCCCGCTCCTGCTGTCTAAGTCCTGAGCACAGCAGCATACCCTGCCTAAAAAACTGGGGAAAAAACCCACTACATAAAAGGGGAAAGAATAACAGAAATCACAGCATTGCCGTGAGACTTAAATGAGCAAATTTAAGACTTAAAACTAGTCCCTGGCATAAGTAAGCACTCAAAAACTTAAAGTTATTAGTATCATGTGGCTCCTAGAACAGTGACTGACATATAGTAGATGCTCGATAACTGTTAAAGAGGGGCCAGGATGACTATCAGTATTTATTTACTTAATAATTCATCTATTTAATTATGCTTCAAAAATGTCTTGCTCTTTCTATACTGTAGATGCTGTAAAATACAAAACGTTTGGCCAGGCACGGTGGCTCATGCCTGTAATTCTAGCACTTTGGGAGGCGGAGGCAGAAGGATGCTTGAGGCCAGGAGTTCGAGACCAGCCTGATCAAGACCCCTGTCTCTACAAAAAATAGAAAAATTAGGTGTGCCTGTAGTCCTCGCTACTTGGGACGGGAGGATCACTTGAGCCCAGGAATTTGAGGTTGCTGTGAGCTATGATGACACCACTGTACTCTAGCCCCGGGTGGCAGAGGAAGACCTTGTCTCAAAAACAAAAAGATACAAAATGCTGAATAAGCCAAGTAAGTAAGCAAGAACTAGCGCTCTGGGAGGAAAACAAAGAAATTTCATTCATTCAAATATCCATGCCACAGTTCCTACTAGGTGCCAGGCACTGGTATAAGCACTAGGATAGAGAAACGAATGTCACAGTCCTTTAGGAGCTTTAGATGCTGGTAGGAGAGACAATATGAAACATAGTGTTATGTGGACTATAATAAATACAGGAACAAGCTGTGGCTGTACAGTTAATCCCCACTAGAGTCAGGGAAGGTCTCACAGAGTAAGGGATACTTGCCCTGGCCTTGAAGGAGAGGTAGATGCTCCAGGCGAAGAAGGCAACGAAGAGAACTCCAGGCAATGAGAACAGCACATACAATGCACCAAGTTGCCAACAGGCATGGGGTTTCTGGTTTGAAGTCTGGGATGGGAGTGTGGATCTGGAGCAGTAAGCGGGACTGGACAGGGAAGGGCATGGTCTGCCCAGGCAAAGAGCTGGGACTCTGGTGGGCCACTGGGAGCCTGAATGGAGGAGGCATCATGGGCACGGGCACATTTGCCATGAAGCTGATGAAGTTTAAGCTTCAAGGCCTATCACTGGCATGGCCCCTTCCAAAACCTGAAGGGCTCAAGTGATATGGTTATAAAATTTGCAAAAGTAAGATACTTAAACTGCAATAAGTTAACACTGCTGTGTCTTTTCACTCTTTTTCCTATATCACACTTTCTCCCATGTTGGGTGTCCTTGGTATGGTGGCCACAAGCGTTTTTGGAATTCAGCTAAAAGTAAGTTGAATGGGGGACTACTTTTTGACGGAAATATATTTACATGGTTTGCAGCCACTTCTGTGTATAGTTGATAGCCATGCCAGTACAGGAACAGCTTCTAGGAATGCTCCTATCACTCCGTGTGCTGCCTGACCTGACATAATGACATGAAGGAGCAGTGCCAAAGGTTGTATTCTATGAATATGTCCTAAAGCACCTGGCACTAAAAGTAAAGTGAGAAGTGGAGGAGAAACAAGTTTTAAATGTGTGGAGCCCAAACTAGTCTACAGAAAATTATTCTAGTTCTTAGATGTGTAAAATTATAAGTGGGCAGTTAATTTCTCATTAATTCCTAGCCAAAATAAAATTTCTCTCTTATCAGGAAAATACTCAGTAATGCAGTGTGCACAATTATAAATGCATCGTACATATGAAGATGTAATCAAAGAGTACAGAGTCAAAAGATATATATATTTTTTAATTTTAGAGAATTCTGCTTTCCAACCAAGAGAGAATAATAGGGTTAGATTTATTCTTACACCTAAAAAACTAAACATTGAACAAAATATATTAAATAACAATTTCCAAGGCAATTGAATGTCATACAACAAAAGACAAAGATGGGAAACAAAGTGAGTTTTATGATTGCCCCAGCAGGAAGGAGGAATCCTGGTGCGTGATCCAGGTATGTGATCCAGATAGCCCAGTTATCTCTTTAAGTTAAGATGAAGCTGGGCATCTGGGGAGGGAAGAGTATTGGAGACAAGAGAACTTCAGTAAGAGAGACCACCAGAAATCTTCAGAAGCTTCCCCTGGAACCTTTCAACTGAGTGCTAATCAGCACACACACGAAGAAACCACTCAAGGCCAATGAGAAAACCAATCAAAAGGATTCGAAGGAATAGTAGTAAGAACTTTCATGGGACTGAGGGTAGTTTCTGTTCTCTCTTAGCCCAAAATGAAAAATCTCATAATTTATAACACATACATATAATACTCAGAGAGTTTTACCTCTATAGTGGGCCTAAATAGGCCCTAGACTAAATGATGCTCTGTTCTCACCCAAACAAAGTTTAAAAGCAAGATTCAAAAGGATCAAACTGTTTATAAATAACTGCATCCCAGAAGAAAGCTCAAGAATATGTATAGGAAAACAAAAATATCCAGAATCCAAGTAAAATTCATAATGTCTGGCATCCAATCAAAAATTACCATGCAGGCAAAGAAGTAGAAAAATATGGCAAATAGTTAAAAGAAAAATCAATCAATTGAAAATTACCCCAAAATAAGACAATGATAGAAATAGTAGACAATTACATTAAAATAGCTATTATAACTGAACTCTATATGTTCAAAGAGACTGAGTTTGTTAATTAGAGACATGAAAAATACAAAAAAGACCCAAATCAAACTTCTAGAGATAAAAATTACCGTATTTGAATTTAAAAAAAAATATTACATGGGATTAATAACAGATTGCACACTGTAGAAGGAATCATTGTTAAACTTGAGAAATAGCAATAAAAACTATCCATAATGAAACACAGAACATAAGAGTTTTTAAATGAACAAAGCACCAGTGAGCTTTTGGACAAATTCAAGTGACCTCATATAAATTTTAACTGGAAACCCTAAGGGAAAATCTTTCAACAGATAATAGCCAAGATTTTCCAAATTTGTTTCTCCTTTTCCTTCTCCTTCTTCTTCTTCTTCCTCTTCTTCTTCTTTTTTTTTTTTTTTTTAGAGAATCGATCTCACCATGTTGCCCATGCTGGTCTCAAACTCCTGGCCTCAAGTGATCCTCCCCTCTCAGCCTCCTGAGTAGCTGGGATTATAGGCATGAACCACTGCACTCAGCTAGATTTTCCAAATTTGATGAAACTGATAAATCCACAGACACACATACAAAAAAAAAATTGAAATGAACCCAAGTACAAGAAACATGAAAGAAAATACAAGAAACATCATAATCAAATTGCTTAAAACCAATCATAGAACACCTATAAAACAATCAGAGGAAAAAATCTATTGTATAAACATGAATAAAAATAACAGCAGACTTCTCATTAGTAACGATACAATCCTGAAGATAGTGGAGCAATAGCGGTAGAGTACTGAGGGGGAAAAAAAACCTATCAACCAAGAATTCTATACACAATGAAAATACCTTTCAAAGACAAAGGCAAAATAAAGACTTTTCTCAAACATGCACAAGATGAAAGCTTTCATCATCAGTAGACCTGCAGCACAAGAGATATTAAAGAAAATAGTTTAGGCAAAAGGAAAACGATAGCAGAAATCTGGATCTGCACAAAGGAATAAAGAGTACCGAAATAGTAGCCATCTGAGTAAATATGAAAAATTATTTTTCCTGTTCTTTAAATCCATTTAAAAATCTATCACAATGTACTGTGGGATTTTTAACATATATACAAATAAAATGTATGACAATAGCACAAAGACTTAGAGGAGAAATGGAAATACACTGTTGTAAGATTCTTATACTATATATAAGTCAGTAGAACATCACACGAGGGTAAACCACAGTAAGTTAAAGATGTACACTATAAGCCCTAAAGCAACCACCAAACAACAACAAAAAAATCAAAACAAAGCCAATAAGCCAAAAAAAGGAGATAAAAATAGAATTATAAAAAATACTCAATCTGAAAGAAAGAAAGGGAAAGAGGAACAAAGAGCATATAATAGAAAAATAGCAAGACTGTCGATTTAAAGCCAACCATATCAATAATCACTTAAAATTTAAATGGCCTCAGGCGTGGTGGCTCACACCTGTAATATTAGCACTCTGGAAGGCTGAGGCAGGAGGATCACTTGTGCCCAGGAGTTTGAGGTTGCAAAGAGCTGTGATGAGGCCACTGAACTCCAGCCTGAGTGACAGAGTGAGACTCTGTCTCAAAAAAAATTTTTTTAATGACCTAAATAAGCTAATTAAAGACAGATTTTCAGATAGCATTTTTAAAAATATCAACACTATAATATATGCTGCCTATAAGAAATCCACATTAAATATAAAGACATAGAGTACATTCTTATTGAATACTTCACCCAAATGCAGCAGAATATATATTATTTTTGAGTGTACACAGAACATTCAGCATGATACACCATATTGCTGGCAATTAAAATGTCTCAATAAATTTTAAAAGATTTAAGATATACAAATTGTGTTCTCTAATCACAATGGAATTAAACTAGAAATCAACGACAGAAAGGTCACTGGAAAATCCCCAAATATTTGGAAAATAAAACACTTCCAAATAACCTTTGTCAAAGAAGAAATCAAAGAGGAAATTAGAAAATAATTGTGAACTGAATGAAAAGGAAAACACAACATATCAATACTTGTGGGACACATATAAAGCAGTATTTAGAGATAAATTTATTAGGCTAAATGCCTATATTAAAAAAGAAGAAATATTTGAAATGAATTAAGAAACTAGAAGTCCAGGACTGGTACGGTGGCTCATGCCTGTAATCCTAGCACTCTAGGAGGCTGAGGTGGGAGGATCACTTGAGGCCAGGAGTGTAAGACCAGCCTGAGCAAGAACAAGATCCTGTTTCTATGAAAAATAGAAAAATTTGCTGGATGCCATGGTGCATGCCTGTAGTCCCTACCTGAGTGACTGAGACAGGAAGGTCACTTGAGCCTAGGAATTTGAGGTTACAGGGAGCTATGGTGATGCCACTGCACTCTAGCCTTGGCAACAGGGTGAGACTCTGTTTCAAAAAAAGAAAAGAAAATAGAACTCCTAGTGACATCACTGAGATGGTGGACTAGGAGGTCCCAGCGCTCTTTCCCCTGAGAAAAACAAAGAACAAGCAACTACATACCAACTGAAATAGATCTGGGAGAGCTCCAGAGTACAATAAAAAACCTACAACAAGCTAGGGGAGCACACAAACCAAGGATAGCCACGTTAAAAAGTATAGAAAGTATCTTACCTATTTCACCCCATCCCCCAGTTCAGCACAGCTTGGGACAAAGAGTGATCCCCTTGATGCAACATCCCCCTCTGGGAGAAACGGAGACCAGGAGGACCTCAGCAGCCCTCACCACCAGTACAAATACTCACAACTTTTACCATCAAGGATCCTTGCAGTCTTCACCAATGCTGACCCCCAACTGACATCTGTCTGGAGTCCATGCTGCTATGTACCCCTGGAGAATGAGATGCTATGCTCCCAATTGCTGGGACCAGTAATCACCCACCCTACAACTGCATGCATGCCCCAGACTCTGGAGCCAAGGTCATTCCATGCACGACCATACCTCTGACACTGGCACCATGACTGCAGTGGGCACACCTGTACCCAAGATCATAGAGCCATGGCTGCTCTATGTGTACCTGTGCATCAGATACTGGCACCACTGCCAACATGAGTGCACCTGCACCCTAGATCTGGTATGAAAAGGGATCCCCACAGCCATGAATTTACTTCATGGGGGAAAAAGAGAACAGGAAGAATACAGCATCATTTGCCACCAAGGACTCAAACAGCTCTTGCTGCTGCCATGGACACCCACAACTTTGGCCATTGAGTACCTCAAAAGTCATTGCTGACCTCATGTGATGGAGCTGCACAGGGACTATGCTGCTATACTTACCACGAAGCTGGAGCTGACACTGCACCCTCCCAAAGCTAGAGCCACCACAGCCCACCTAGATCACATCCTCAAATGCATTCATAAGTGAAGGTCTTTCTCTACTGAAGCCAGTCCATAAAGTCTGGAACAGGTGACTATTAATTCAAAAGCATAGACATCATTGGAAAGCCAAAGAAACATGGAACATCAAGGAAACATTATACCACCAAAGGAATACAATAATTTTCCAATAACTGACCCCAAAGATATAGAGATCTATGAATGGCCTGACAAATAATTTGAAATAATTATTTTAAGGAAGCACAGTAGCTACCAGAAAACACAAGCAACTCAATGAAACCAGAAAAACAATATAAGAATAAAACTCAAAGTTCAACAAAGTGACAGAACTTATAAAAAATAACCAAACAGAAGTTATAGAGCTGAAAAACATAATAAATGGAAAAAATACAATAGGGAGCTTTAACAGCAAACTTGATTTATAAAAAAGAAAAATCTGCAACCTTTAAGACAGGTAGTTTTAATCTATCTAGTCAGGGGAGAAAAAAGAATGAAAAAGAGTATAGAAAGACTACAGAATTTATGGGACACCATCAAGGGAATCAATATATGTATTTAGTAGTCCCAAAAGGAGAAGAGAGAGAGAAAGGAGCAGAAAAACTTACTTAAAGAAATAATGACTGAAAACTTCCCAAATCCTGGAAGAGAAATGGACATCCAGATTCATGAAGCTCAAATATTCCCCAAACAGAATCAACCCAAGAAAGACTACACCAAGACATATTATAATCAAATTGTCAAAAGTTTAGGATAGTGGGATGATATATTCAAAGTACTAAAAGAAAAAAAAATCATCCAAGACTACTATACCAAGCAAAATTATCTTTTAAAAATGAAAGAGAGGTAAAGTCTTTCTCAGACAAACAAAAACTGAGGGAGTTCATCACCAATAGACCTGCCCTACAAGAAATGTTTAAGGCATTAATGTTAAAATGTATACTATAGTGGTGGTATATAAATTAATTTTAATCTTAATGTAAAAGATAAGATAAAAATTTGTTAATGGACACCCAATATAAAAAACAAGCAAACTCAGCCTACAGAATCACAAAGTGGTGGGGAAGGGAGTAAAATTCCAATGTTTTTGTATGCAATTGAAGTTAAGTTGTTATCAACTAAAAGGAGAAGGTTATAACTCCAAGATATTTTATACAATACTCAAGCTAACCACAAAGAAAAGACCTATAATAGATACACAAAACATACAGAGAACAGAATTAAAGCAAATTCCTATTAAAAAATAATTGAATAACAAAGCGTACAGCAAGAAAGAAAGACAGGGACAAAGCAACTGCAACATAGAAAACAATTAACAAAATGGCAATAGTAAGTCTTCCTTTATGAATAATTACCTTATTTATAAATTGATTAATCTTAACAATCAAAAGGCATAGAGTGGCTGAATAGAAAAAGAAAAAAATAAACAAGATCCAGTGATATGCTGTCTACAAGAGACTTGCTTTAGATTTAAAGAAAAACATAGGCTAGTTCAACTTGTGGCCTAGTGGTTAAGAATACACATAGGCTGAAAGCAAAGGGATAGAAAAAGATATTCCATGTTAATGGTAACCAAAAGGAAGCAGGATTAATCTATACTCAAGTCATACAAATTGATTTTAAGTGTAAAACTGTGTTTAGAGACAAAGGTCATTGTACAGTGATAAAAGGGTTGATTCAACAGGAAGATATAACAATTATAAATATATTAATATTTTGCACCCAACACCAGAGCACCAAAATATATAAAGCAAATATTGACAGATCAGAAAACAGGAATTGACAGCAATATAGTAATAGTAGGAAACTTCAATACCCCACTTATAATAATGAATGAAACATTCAAACAGAAAATCAATAAAGAAACAGCTGACTTGAACAATACTATAGACTATATAAACCTAACAGATATAAGAGAATTGTATAGAACTTTTCACCCACCAGCAGAAAAACATCTGTTCTTTTCAAGCACACATGATACATTCTCCAGGATAGATCACATGTTAGATCACAAAACAAGTCTTAACAAATTTAAGTTCAAAACGATTCCAAGTATCTTTTCCAACAAGAGTGGAATGAAACTAGAAATCAATAATAGGAAGAAGGCCGGGCGCGGTGGCTCACGCCTGTAATCCTAGCACTCTGGGAGGCCGAGGCGGGTGGATCGCTCGAAGGTCAGAAGATTGAGACCAGCATGAGGGAGACCCCGTCTCTACTAAAAGGAAAAAAAAAAATTAATTGGCCACCTTAAAACAGAAAAAAAAAAAATAAAGAAAAATAAATAAATAATAGGAAGAAAACCAGAAAATTTGCAATTATGTGGAAATTAACACACCATTGAACAACCATCGGGTCAAAGAGGAAATTCAAAGGGAATTTAAAAGTATCTCAAAACAAATGAAAACACAATATCAAAGCCTATGGGATACAGCAAAAGCAGTAATAAGAGGGAATTTTGTAGTGAGAAATGCCTACATTAAAAAAGAAGAAAGATTTCAAACAAACAACCTAAGTTTACACTTTAAGGAACTAGAAAAAGAAGAACAAACTAAGCCCAAAGTTAGCAGAAGGAAAGAAATAATAAATATTAGAGGAGAAATAAATCAAATAGAGAATTAAAAATAGAAAAAACAACAAAACTAAGAGTTTGTTTTTTGAATTTTTTTTAAACAAAATTGACAAATCCTTAGTGAGACTAAGAAAGAAAAAGAAGACTCACATAAATAAAATAAAAAATGAAAGCGAAAATATTGCAAATGGCATTGCAGAAATAAAAGGTTTATTAGGGACTATTATGAACATGCCAACATGGATGGCATGTTGGATGATGGATAAATTTCTAGAAATATATAACTTTCCAAAACTCAATCAGTAAGAAAGTGAATGCCCACTTTCACCACTGTTATTCAACATAGTACTGGAAGTTCTAACTAGAACAATAAGACAAGAAAAAGAAATAAAGGGTATCCAAATTGGAAAGGAAGAACTCAAATTATCCTTGTTTGCAGATAATATGATCTTATATCTAGAGAAACCTAAAGACTCCACAAAAAAATTATTAGAACAGATAAACAAATTTAGTAAAGTTGCAGGATACAAAATCAACATACAAAAATCAGTAGCATTTCTATATGCTAACAGCAAACAATCTGAAAAAGAAACCAAGAAAGTAATCCCATTTATAATAGCTACAAATAAAATAAAATACCTAGAAATAAACTTAACCAAAGAAGTAAAAGATCTCCATAATGGAAACTAAAAAACATTGATGAAAGAAATTGAAGAGGGCATAAACAAATGGAAAGATATTCCTATTCCATGCTCATGGATTGGAAGAATTAATATTGTTAAAATGTCCATACTACCCAAAGCAATCTACAGATTCAATGCATCAAAATACCAGTGACATTCTTCACAGAAATTTAAAAAATATGCTAAAATTTATATGGAACCACAAAAGACCCAGAATTAGTAGAGCCATCCTGAGGAAAAATGAACAAAACTGGAGGAATAACATTACCTCACTTCAAATTATACTACAGAGTTGTAAAAACCAAAATAACATGGTACTGTCATAAAAAACAGACAGCTAGACTAATAGAACAGAATAGAGAACCCAGAAATAAATCCACACATCTATAGTGAACTTATCTTTGACAAAGTTGCCAAGAACATACAGTGGAGAAAGGACAGTCTTTTCAATAAATGGTGCTGGGAAAACTGGATATCCATATGCAAAAGAATTAAACTAGACCCCTATCTCTTGCCATATACAAAAATCAAATCAAAATGGATTAAAGACTTAAATCTAAGACCTGAAACCATGAAACTACTAAAATAAAACATTGAGGAAATGATTCAGGACATCAGTCTGGGCAAGGACTTCTTGAGTAATACCCCCAAAGCACAGGCAACCAAAGCGAAATTGGACAAATGGGATCACATCGAGCTAAAAAGCTTCTGCACAGCAAAGGAACAATCAACAAACTGAAGAGACAACTCACAGAATGGGAGAAAATATTTGCAAATTACCTCTCTGACAAGGGATTAATAACTAAAATATATAAGGAGCTCCAACCACTCAATAGGAAAAAATCAAATAATCCAATTAAAAAATGGACAAAGGACCTGAATAGACATTTCTCAAAAGAAGACATATGAATGGCCAACCGATATATGAAAAAATGCTCAACATCGTTAGTCATCAGAGAAATGCAAATCAAAACTACCATAGATATCATCTCACCCCAATTAAAATGGCTTTTATAAAAAATAATGAATGTTGGCAAGGATGCGGAGAAAGGGGAACACCGTTGGTGGGAATGTAAATTAGTGCAACCACTATGGAAAACAGTATGGCAGTTCCTCAAAAAACTGAAAATAGAACTACCGTATGACCCAGCAATCCCACCACTGGATATACATCCAAAGGATAGGAATTCAGTATGTTGAAAAGATATCTGTACTCTCATGTTTATTGCAGCACTATTCACAATAGCCAAGATCTGGAATCAACCTAAGTGTCCATTAATGGAGAATGGATAAAGAAATTGTGGTACATATACACAATGGAATATTATATAGCCATAAAAGAGAATGAAATTCTCCCATTTGAAATAACATGGTTGGAACTGGAGAACATTATGTTAAGTGAAATAGTCCAAGCACAGAAACACAAATCTCACATGTTCTCACTCATATGTGGGAGCTAAATATTAAAAACAATTAATCTCTTGTCTCTGGAGATAGAGAATAGAATGACAGTTACCAGAGGATGGGCAGGTAGTGGGGAGAAGGGGATTAAGTGGGGATGGTTAATGGGTGCAAAAATAGAGTTAGATAGAATGAGTAATTTTGGATAACACAACAGAGTGACTATAATCAACAATAAGTTAGGGTATAATTTAAAATAACTAAAAGAGTGGAATTGGAATGTTTCTAACACAAAGAAATGTTAAATCCTTGAGGTGATGGATACCTCAATTACCCTAATTTGATTAATTCACATTGTATGCCTGTATCAAAACATCACAGGTACCCTACAAAGATATACAACTGTTATGTACCCATAATAATTAAAAATTAAAATAAAAAAATAAGAAATAGATAGCCTGAAAAGATTGATAACAAATAAGCAGATAGAATCAGTAATCAAAAATTTCTCAACAAAGAAAAGCCCAGGATCAGATGGCTTCACGGGTGAATTCTACCAAACATTTTAAAAAGAATTATTACCAGCCCAGTGCGGTGGCTCACGCCTGTAATCCTAGCACTCTGGGAGGCCAAGGCGGGCAG
>VBSM01000729.1:16525064-16541821 GCA_008086735.1 Cheirogaleus medius | reverse complement strand
AAAAAAAAAAGAATTATTACCAATCTTTCTTAAACTCTTTCAAAAAATAGAAGAGGGAACACTTCAGAACTCATTCTATGAGGCCAATGTTACCCTGATATCAAAACCATACAGGGACACTCCAAGAAAAGAAAACTACAGGTCCATGTCCCTAATGAATGTAGATGCAAAAACCCTCAACAAAAAACCTGTTAGAACTAATAAACGAATTAAGTAAAGTTGCAGGATATGACATTAACATACAACAATCAATCACATGTTTATATACAAACAGCAAACTATTCAGAAAGGAAATTAAGAAAACAATCCCATTCACAATATCAACAAAAAGAACAAAATACACAGTAATAAACTTAAGCAAAGAGGTTAAAGAATTGCACAATAAAATTACAAAACATTGAAGGAACTTAAAGAAAACATAGATAAGTGGAAAGATATCCCATGTCAACAGATTAGAAGAATTAATATTTTTTAAATGTCCATACTACCCAAAGGGATCTACAGATTTAATGCAATTCCTATCAAAATCCCAATGGTATTATTTACAGAAATAGAAAATAGAATCCTAAAATTCAAATGGAACCACAAAAGAACCAGAATATCCAAAGTGTTCTTGAGCAAGAACAAAGCTGGAAACATCACACTTCCTGATTTCAAAATATATTACAAAATTGGAGAGACAGGTGAATACAGAATCACAATTTAGCAGAGCAGAAACCCATGAGCAGGAACCAGTACCATTGCAGGGAAACCTGAACAGTAATCAATGAATAGCTGGAGGCTCAGCATGGACAACACTGAGAATTAAAAACTCCAGGAGAGACCTAGTTATGAGGGGACCCACATTCTGTGAGTTTTACCTCTAATAGCATGACCAGGTTCTCACAGTAAGTATCAGAAAAATATCCCCTTGTGCTTCTGGTAGGGAGAGGGGAAAAGTAACCATTTCTAAATACACCAAAGCATTCTATTCTTAAGGCCTGCTGTTAAGAGAAACTATTTTGCCAAAGCCTAAACTTTTGAGTCTTTTTCCAGAGCCTAACCAAACTGGGGGAAGGAAAATACCCAACTCCAACCACCTTCTAGACTTCACATTGGGGAAAGGAATACTCAACTCCAGCCCACACTAACCATCCTGTCCCACCTAACAGGTGGGAGGATTGAGAAGCATTTGTGAAGTTAGTGAGCACTACTCAACTATAGTATGTTTCCTCTCCCCCAGCACCTTACCACAACATTACTAAAGGCCTATTTACAGCATTTCTTTTTAACCAGTACATCATGCCTGGCTATCAAGAAAAAATTACAAGGCATACTAAAAGGCAAGGACACAGTTTGAAAGGCCAAAGCAAGCACCAGGACCGGACTCAGATATGGCAGAAATGTTGGAATTTTCAAATTGGGAAGTTAAAACAGCTATACATATTGTCTATAAGAAACCAAATTTAAACTTAAAGACTGTCTTAATGAGCTGCTATAATAAAATACAATAAAGAACTACAGATTGGGTAATTTATAAAGAAGAGAAATTTATGCCTCACAGTTCTGCAGGCTGGAAAGTCCAAGATCAAGGTGCTAGCAGGTTTGTTGTCTAGAGAAGGTCAGGTAGTTTGAGCACTAAGTCCTCTGGAGTGGAAGGACAGTGTGTCCTGACATGGCAGAAGTTAGCAGGGCAAAAAGGATGAACTCACTTCCACAAGCCCTTTTACAAGGGCACCTAATCCCATTTATGAGGGCTCCACCCTCATGACTTAATTACCTTCTCTATACTGTCACATTGGTCATTAAGTTTCAACATGAATTTTGGAAGGGACACATTCAAACTCATAGTTAGCCCTTTGGCCCCTGGTCCCCCAAAATGCATGTCCTTCTCACTTGCAAAATACATTCATTCCATCCCAGTAGCCCCAAAAGTTTTAACTCGTTCTAGCATTAACTCAGAATCTAAAGTCCAGAGTTCTATCTAAAACAGATCTGGGTGAGACTCAAGACAAAATTCATTTTGAGGCAAATTTCCTTCTAGCTGTGAGGCTGTGAAATCAAACAACTTACATGCTCCCAAAATGCAGTGATGGTATAGGTATAGGACAGATATTTCTATTCCAAAAGGGAGCAATAAGAAAGAAGGAAGGAGTAGCAGGTCCCAAGTTAAGTCCAAAACCCAACAAGGCAAACAACATTAAATCTTAAGACAGGAGAATAATCTTCTTTGACTCCATATCCTACTTTCCAGACACACTGGGGTGGGGGTTGGACCCTGCCAGGTCCCAGACAGCCCCACACCCCCAGCTTTGCTGGGCCACAGCAGCTCTCAAGTGTTGGAGTCCGGTGTCTGTGGCTTTCCCAAAGCTGGCATTACATGCTGATGACTCTACAGGTCTGAGGTCCCAGGTGCTGCCCTGTGCCTGCAATTCCACTAGGCAATGCCTTTGTAGGGGCTCTCAGTCAGTGGCAGCCCTGCCCTAGCAGTAAGTCTTTGCCTACCCCTGCAGCAAGTCTGTGTCTGGGAGGAGGTAAATCTAGGTGGAGGTAGCCATGTCTCCACAGCTCTTGCACTCTGTGTGCCCACAAAGTGAGCACCACATGGATACTGCCAAGGTTTAGCTGGCTATGGCCAATGAAAGAAACTAATCTTTGTTAAAGTAAAGCATATGTCAAACTTACTAAAGCAAATGACAAACTTACTAAATCACAGAATGTTATTTCATGGTGGAAACTCAGGTTGCTATGCAGGAATAAGAAGGAGATTTCATCAGAAAGAAAGAGAACTCTGACCCAGAATTGTCTCTAGTCATCCTACAATCATTTATTACACATTCAGCATTCTAGGGATTGTGACACTTCTCAGCATGTGAAAAGTGAGAGGGGCAACTGTCCCATTACTATCATTTTGCACAATGGAGAGTATAGTGTCTTAAGGCATGATGGTCACATTGACATGAACTTGGAAGTCTTGAAAGAGTAGATGATTAGGGAAAAGTTGAGGGTATGATGACAGACATGATCAGGGAACTCAGAAGACATGTCAAAATTAGAGGCTTTGAGTTGGGGATCTAGAATCACAGTAATGGATAAGGTAGCTAAGGCAGCAGTCTTCAAAGAGGTTCACAGTAAATACTAAGATGTTATTTGTCCTTCTTACCCTCATTCTCTCACAAGTATACAGTGGAGTTTTCCAGAGCCTATATGGTGAGTAATATCACAACAAACTGAATGTAAAAGTATATGAGAATCCTATTATTATGCCAAACCTTAAAGATACAGTATTTGCAAAAATATTAAATAATGCCACTCTTCTCACTCATTTTGTTTTGGAAATTATAGTTTTAAAATAAAAATATGGTATTAATATTAATAGGCATTGGGTTATTGCAAATTATAAATGAATTGAAATAAAAAAATTTTAAAGGAGCATTATAGATGGTGGACTAGAAGCAGACCATATGTGCCACTCTCAAGGAAAGGATCGAAAGTTGCAGGTGGATGCCTACCCACAGATGGCTCTTCTCGGAAAGAAAATAGGAAAACTCTGGAGAAGCCATGGGGGACATTCAGAGTGAAGAAAGTGATGGGGTGATTCCTTCAACAAGATTGAAGGGAACTACTGGGAGGCATACACACGTGGGGAAGATCAGGAGGATAGAGCTCTGGGGCTCCACATGCACCCTGCAGGCACTGCGGCCCAAGCTGTGAGGGGGCTCCCTCCACCACTGCAGACCTCTGGACTGATCAGGAGCTGCTAAGAATCTGTGCAGAGACATTGCACCAGAGAGCAGGGGCAGGCGGGATTAGTTGGCTGCCCATCTCAGGTTTCTGCAACTGATGCCATCCTGAGCTCTCAGGTATACAGCACCAGGTCTACATGGGACTTGGCTTTGAAGCAGTGGCCTTCACATCATTCCCACCGGGCTGGGGAAGGAGTGGGCAGAGTGGATTCTCCTCTGTGCTATGCCCTGTAACTGGGAGCCAAGCACCCCTCAACCCCAATGTGGGATCTGACAGTGGAGGTGCCTTAGGCTCCACTGGAACCACCTGGAAAGCCTTGGGTGACTGCTTCAGCAGGACCTGAGTGGGGGGGAAACCATGGCCATCCAGCAGCTCTGACCCACCTCCATGGTCTTTGGAACACTGGAAATGCCCCCCACTTATATGGCTTGCCATCGACGGTCCCTGTGCCACCAGAACTGCCTCCTGCCTGCGTGGCTCTACCTCTGTGGTCTGAAGTTCTGGCTCTGAGGCTCTAGCTGTGCCCAGGTCCAAGGCTCTGCCCCTGTGACTCCAGAGCTCCTAGTGGGCCTGTGATGCCACCCTTCAAAATTCCAGCATTGCACCTAGACCCCAAGACCCCACCCCCAAGTCTCCACCACTGTCAGTGGGCCTGTGGAACAGCCCCAAGGTCCAATGCTCCACCAGAGACCCCCCCCCCCAGCCTCGAGCTGCCATTACACTCGGATCTGGTTCAAGCAAATGCCCACAGCCCAGAAACTCATGACTACTGCCTAGACAGCCTCACCCTGCTGCCACTGTCATCTTCATGGGGAGACCCCAGGAAGAGCAATCCCACCCCAGTGCCAGCCTCTGTGGAGACAATCTCAACCAGCCCCCAACTCAAACTTCCAACAACAATCTGGGGAACAACTCACCATTCTATCTGAAGATCATCCAGCACTGATTGAACTGTGACAATCACAGGGGAGCAGAACAAAACAGAACAGCTGCACTACAGGCTCTCAGTGCACCCACCCCTCCCCTGCTGGATCAACATTCCAGAGTGGGACACACTAAAGCCCCATCTGGGGACCTCCTCTTCTTCCCACTAAGTAGAAGAGTTCCCAGCAAAGGACAACAGGTGCCCTGCAAACCTATTAGCCCTGAGCCAAGAGAAGAGGATTCAAATGAGAATAAACCAGCAGAAGAACCTTGGGAACATGAAAAACCAAAACAGTTTGATACCCCCAAGGGATCATAATGGAGCTACAATTGAGAACTCCAACCAAAAGGAAATTGTTGAAATGACAGAAATGGAATTCAGAATATGGATGGCAAGTAAGATGAATGGGATTGAAGAGAAAGTTGAAAACCAACAAAAAGAAGCCAAAAAAATATTTCAGGAAATCAATAAAAAAATGAAAAAGTTGCTAGAGAGCTAGACTACATAAGAAAGGATATAATAGAACTTAAAGAAATGAAAGAGTCATTTACGGAATTTCAAAACACTGCCAAAAGCTTCAACAATAGACTAAATCAAGGAGAAGAAAGAATCTCAGAGCTTGAAGAAAAGGCTCTTGAGCTAACCTAGTCATTCAAAGATGCAGAAATGAGAATAAAGAAGACTGAACAGACACTCAGAGAAACATGGGAGTATGTGAAGTGAATTAATATATGAATTATACCTATCCCTGAGAGAGAAGAAGAAAGAGAAAAAGTCATGGAAAATCTATTACAGGAAATTACTGAGGAAAACCTCCCTGGTATTGCCAGAGATTCAGACATCCAGATACATGATGGCCATTGAGCACTGGGAACATTCACAGCAAATAGGACATCTCCAAGACACATAGTAATCAACACTGGCCAAAGTCAAAATGAAGGAGAAAATTCTACAAGCAGCAAGACGAAAGTAACACCTAACCTATGAAGGAAAATCTATCAGGCTAACTGCAGACTTCTCAGCAGAGATCTTACAAGCCAGAGGGATTGGGGCCCCATCTTCAGTCTTCTTAAACAGAACAACTGTCAGCCTAAAATTTTATACCCTGCAAAACTAAGTTTCATAATTTACAGAGAAATAAAGACTTTCCCAGGGAAGCAAACATTGAAGAAATTTGTCATGACCAAAGCTACCCTCCAGTAAATACTCAGAACTGCATTATACATGGATCAGCACAATAGATACCCACCAGTGTAAAATCACCCAAAAGCTAAAACTCACAGCTCATATAAAACAATAGCACAAGAGTCAAAACAAAGCAATAAGGTAACACCCAACACCCAACATGATGAACAGAACAGCATCCCACATGTCAATATTATTACTCAATGTTAATGGTCTGAATGCTCCACACAAAAGACATATGTGGCTGAATGGATGAAAAACACAACCGAAGTGTCTGGTGTCTCCAGGAAACATATCTAACTCACAAGGACTCACATATACTCAAGGTGAAGGGATGGAAAAAAAATTCAATGGAAATAAAAACCAAAAGAGAGCAGGTGTAGCCATTCTCATATTGGATAAAATTGACTTTAAATCAACATGGTAAAGAAAGACAAAAATGGATGATCGCTATATAATGGTAAAGGGAACAATTCAAAAAGAAGACATAACAAACCTAAACATATATGCACCTAACACAGGAGCTCCCACGTTCATAAAGAAAATTCTATTAGATCTAAGCAAAGATATTAATAGTAGCATTGTAATTGCTGTTGACTTCAACACCACACTAACAGAACTGGACAGATCACTGAAGCAGAAAATAAACACTAGGCATACACAGGACTCTACAACAAATAGAACTAACAGACGTTTACAGAAAATTCTACCCCCAAACTACTTACTATACCTTCTTCTCATCAGCACATGGAACATTCTCTCCAAGACTGATCATATCTTAGGCCACAAAACATGTCTCAACAAATTAAAAAAAAACTGACATCATACCATGTATCTTCTCAGACCACAGTGGAATAAAACTAGATATCAATTCTAAGAGAAACACTCAAATCTACATAAAATCATGGAAATTAAACAATCTGCTGCTGAATGGTCAATGATGAAATTAAGATAGAAATCAAAAGATTCCTCAAACTGAATGACAAAGGGTACACAGCTATCAAATCTATTTGATTCAGCAAAAGCAGTCCGAAGGGGAAAATTCATAGCTGTAAGTGCCTACATCAATAAGACAGAAAGGGCTGGATGCAGTGGCTCATGCCTATAATCCTAGCACTCTAGGAGGCCATAGCAGGAAGATCACTTGAGGTCAGGAGTTCAAGACTAGCCTAAGCAAGAGTGAGACTCCATCTCTACTAAAAATAGAAAAAAATTAGCTGGGCATGGTGGCATGTACCTGTAGTCCCAGCTACTTGGGAGGCTGAGGCAGGAGGATTGCTTGAGCCTAGGAGTTTGATGTTGCAATGTTGCAATGAGCTATGATGACACCACTGCCTTCTAGCCCCAGCAACAAAGTGAGACTCTGTCTCAAAAAAAAAAAAGACAAAAATATCACAAATTAACAACTTAATATCACATCTCAAGGAACTAGAAAAGGAAGAGCAAACCAAACCCAAAGCCAGCAGAAGAAAAGAAATAACAAAGCTCAGAGCAGAACATAACAAAATGGAATCCAAAACAAACAACACAAAGGATCAATGAAACAAAAAGTTGGCTCTTTGAAAGATAAACAAAATGAATAGCCCTCTTGCTACATTAACCAGGAATAGAAGAGAAAGGACCAAAATAAGATCAACCAGAAATGAAAAAAGAGATATTATAACTTATACCACAGAAATAAAAAATATCAGTTAATATAACAAAAATCTCTATGCACATAAACTAGAAAACGTAGAGGAAATAGACAAATTCATGGAAACACACAACCTCCACACACTCAATCAGGAAGAAATAGAACTCCTGAACAGACCAATAACAAGCAGCAAGAGCAAAACAGTAATAAAATAATCTCCCAATAAAACAAAATAGCTCCAGACCAGATGGATTCACAGTCAAATTCACAGACCTATGAACAAGAGCCAATACCAAGCCTACAAAAATTATTACATGACATTGAGAAGGAGGGAATCCTCCCTAACTCATTCTATGGAGCCATGTCACCTTGATACCAAAGCCAGGAAGGAACACAACAAAACTACAGGTCATTATCCTCTATGAATATAGATGCAAAAGTCTTCAATAAAATACTAAAAAACCAAATTCAACAGCATATCAACAAAATAATCCATGATGACCAGTGGGCTGCATCCCAGGGATGCAAGGATGGTTCAGTACATACAAATCAATAAATGTGATTTACCACATAAACAGAAACAAAAATAAAGATCATATGATCATCTCAATAGATGCAGAAAAAGCATTTGACCAAATCCAGCACCGTTTCATGACAAAAACTCTCAACAAACTAGGCAAAAAGGAACATATCTCAAAATTATAAAAGTCATATATGCCAAACCCACAGCCAACATCATGCTAAATGGAGAAAAGTTGAAAGCATTCCCCCTAAAACTGGAACAAGACAAGCATGCCCACTATCACCACTTCTATTTAACACAGTACTGGAAGTCCTAGCCAGAGTAATCAGGCGAAAGAAAGAAAGTGTATCCAAATCAGGATAAAGGAGATCAACTATCACTTTTCACTGACATTATGCTCTTGTATATAGAGAATCCCAAAGACTCCACTAAAAGACTCCCATAATTGATAAATAACTTCAGCAACGTCTCAGGTTACAAAATCAATGTACGGAAATCAGTAGCATCCCTCTATGCCAGCAACAAACTGAGAACCAAATCAAAGACTCAATACCCTTCACAATAGCAACAAAGAAAATAAAATACCTAGGAATATATTTAACTAAGGAGGTAAAAGACCTCTACAAGGAGAACTACAAAACACTGAGAAAGGAAATAGCAGAAGATATAAACAGGTGGAAAACCATACCACGCTCATGGTTCAGCAGAATCAGCATTGTTGAAATGTCTATACTACCCAAAGTGATCTACGGATTCAATGCAATCCCTATTAAAATACCAACATCATTTTTCACAGATCTAGAAAAAATAATTCTATGCTTCATATGGAAACACAGAAGACCCCGTATAGCAAAAGCAATCTTAAGCAAAAAGAACAAATTGGGAGGCATCAATTTACAGACTTCAAGCTATACTACAAGACTATATTACCTAAAACAGCATGGCACTGGCACAAGAACAGAGACATAGACCAACGGAACAGAACTGAGAACCCAGATATAAAACTATCCTCATATAGCCATCTAATCTTCGACAAAGCAGACAAAAACATACACTGGGGAAAAGAATCCTTATTCAACAAATGGTGATGGGAAAACTGGATAGCCATATGTAGAAGACTGAAACAGGATCCGCACCTTTCACCTCTCACAAAAATCAAGTCATGGTGAATAACAGACTTAAATCTGAGGCATGAAACTACTATAAGAATTCTAGAAGAAAATGTTGGGAAAACTGTTATAGACATCGGCTTAGACAAAGAATTTATGAAGAAGACCCCAAAAGCAATCACAGCAACAACAAAAATAAATAAATGGGACCTGATCAAATTAAAAAGCTCCTGCACAGCCAAGGAAACTATCACCAGAGCAAACAGACAACCTACACAATGGGAGAAAATATTCGCATGTTACACATCCGATAAAGGGATGATAACTAGAATCTATATAGAACTCAGGAAAATGAGTAAGAAAAAAATCAAACAACCGTATAAAAAAGTGGGCAGACGACATGAATAGAAACTTTTCAAAAGAAGACAGAATAATGGCCAACAAACATGAAACAATGTTCAACATCGCTAATCATCAGGGACATGCAAATCAACACCACAATCAGATATCACTTATCTCCAGTGAGAATGGTGTTTATCAAAAAGTCCCAAAACCATAAATGTTGGCATGGATGTGGAGAGATAGGAACACTCCTACACTGCTGGTGGGGCTGCAAACTGGTACAACCTCTGTGGAAAGCAATATGGAGATACCTCAAAGAGATACAAGTAGAACTACCATTTGATCCAGCAATCCCATTACTGGGTATCTACCCAAAGGAAAAAAAGACATTCTATAAAGAAGACATCTGCACTCGAATGTTTGTAGCAGCACAATTCGCAATTGCCAAGATGTGGAAACAACCCAAGTGCCCATCAATACATGAGTGGATTCATAAAATGTGGTATATGTATACCATGGAGTTCCACTCAGCCACAAAAAACAATGGTGATATAGCACCTCTTGTATTATCCTGGGTAGAGCTGGAACCCATTCTACTAAGTGAAGTATCCCAAGAATGGAAAAACAAGTGCTACATGTATGCACCATCAAATTGGTATTAACTGATCAACACTTAAGTGCATATATAGTAATAACATTCATCGGGTGTCAGGCAGATGGGGGGGGGAGGGGATGGGTATAAACACACCTAATGGGTGCGTTGGGCACCCTCTCCGGATGGACACGCTTGAAGCTCTGACTCGGGTGGGGCAAGGGCAATACATGTAACCTAAACATTTGTACCCCGGTAATATGCTGAAATTTAAAAATAAAAAGCTCTTTGGGGTTCTCAATAATTTTTAAGAGTATAAAGGGGTCCTAAGACCAGAATTTTGAGAATTTTGGGAATACACTGCTCTAGGGGATTCCCCCACCTGACCCCGTGGTTTGGGCAGCTGCAGTCTGCGCAGAAGCAAGGGAAGCGACACACTTCCTCGCTCTTGGGAACACCCACTTCGTGCCACTCCCACTCCTGAGACTTTTCACCCCTCTGAATCCCTGGGGTCCCTCGGAGGTGAAGCTCACTCTGCCATGCCTTTCCTGCAAACGCCACGGCGGGGCGCCCGGCCCACGGGGTGAGTCACCCACCGGCGAGTTGGGAAGGGGCCGGCGGCGTCTTGGCTCCGGCTCAGCGTTCCCCCCGCGGAGCGCGGGGCCCTGGCCCGGCCTGAGCAGCGCCGCCCTGGCTCCGGCTCACTCCAGGCTCTGGGGCACGCTCTCCTGGGCCACAGAGGCGCGCAGGTGTGGCGCCTGTGGGAAAGAGCGATTCCGCAGGGCGCCGAGGGCAGCCGGCCGCTTCCCTGCCCTCAAAATCGCACCGGTGCCCTGCAGCTCCCGTCCCTGCTGAAGGCAGCGGGACAGCTCCCCTCTCTGGCGGGGCTGGCTGGCCGGGCAGGCCCTCTCTCTGGACGTGCAGGACTGACTGCGATACACGGCTGCAGCCAGACACCGGGCTAACTGATACAATAAATTCTGTAATTGCCTCAAAAATAAGGTAACGATTTGGCAGAGGGAATGCTTTGATCTTATCAGCTAAGGGAGACTTCTCCAAAGGAAAACTTCGCAGAAGGGCTGAAGGCCTCCAACGTGGAGTGTGAAGCCCAGGGGACAGCCTGATCTCCCCCCATCCCGAGGTCCCCTGTGCCCTGCTTGACACTCCAGGCTTTTCAAGAATGGATGGAAAGACCCTCTGTAGTGACCGGAGAAGAACACACACACAGGCTATGAGTTACTAGCGGAGGAGGGGGAGGTTCTGGGCTGTTCAGGAGCAGGGGAATGGCTGGAATGATTATGGTATGATTAGTCCCGTCCTAGAGAGGCGGTAGAGAAGGAAAATGGCGGGGGTTGGGACAGACCGTGATTGTGGAAAAACTTGGCTCAAGCCTGATGATGTTTCTTGCACAGTGAGGGCTGCTGAATTGGGCTTTCCAGGCAGGGGGGGTAATAGAGGGAGGTGAACCTTGAGTGTCCTGCTTTCTCCAAGAATCTGCACACACACACACGTGCGCACACACACACACACACACAACCTCACTCTTCGCTGTGGGTGTCCCTGCCTGGCAGAGGCCCCAGCACAAAGAGGATTAGAGAGATGAGCTAATCTGGTTTGTATCCCAGACATGGCCCCAGAAAGGGACCTTGTCCACCCTGATGTTTAAGGGGGTGAAGGAGTGAGGAATCCTCCTTTGGGGGCCTGCCGTCTCACAGTATCAGAGACCCCTCCCCACTGAAGTCCCAGGATGCTGGAATCCTGACTTTAGGGTCAAATTTAAGAAGCAGAGAAGCCGGGGCCTTGGGGAACTACAGGATAGGCTGTGCTGCAAGAAACAAGATAGATACAGACAGAAAGAGTCTCACAGAGGGATCTAGATCTCTACCCTGCTTGTGTCACCAGTGGGGAAACTGAGGCCTGAAGTTGGAAAGTGACTTACAAAGTTGTGCAAATAGTGTATGGCTGAGCTGAAGGGGAAAAAAACTTAGTTTTTCTGATTTTTTCTGGCCTAGTGCACTTTGCACTGCGTTGCAGGAGTTGCAAAGGGAAGGTGTGAAACAGAGGGCAAGAGAGAGAGAGAGACAAAGAGAAACAAAGATATACACACCAAGGAAAGCATGGAGAGGTGTGTGCGCACACACACACACACACACACCACAGACTGAGAGTCAGAAAAGACATGGAGAGGTACACCGGGAGAGTGAAAGAGCAAGACAAACAGTCATACAGATTGACACAGAGAGAAAGATGGAAAGAGAGACAGGGAATGACACAGGCTGACAGGGAGATAGACAAGAGACAGGGATTCAAAAACAGAGGGACAGATAGCCATTCAGATGGCAGGCTTGGGGGGTAAGCAGGAAGACTTAGATACACAGAGACAAATGAACATAAGGAGAGAAACACAAAGAGAGACAGGAGTGGACAGAGAATGACAAAAACATGAGCTAGACAGAGAGACCCAGAGAGACAGAGACCCAGACAAGAGACACGGTGAGAGCATGAGAGAGAACAAGAGGCAGAGTGAAATGAGGAAGGCAGAGCCGGAAGAAGGCAGATGGGCTCTGTAGATTTTTGTCCATTGGAAGCAAATTATACTTCCAGATCATTCTGATGCCCAGGACAGGTGGTCGGGGGAGAAAGAGAGCTCAGTGCTTAGCTTATTGCTGCAGGCAGATTGGGAAAGGGGGGCCAGGGGCAAAGTAGGAACCCTCCCTTGGGGAGAGGCTGGTCAGTGACCACCCAGGATCCCAGCAGCACACCCACTGGCCTCACAGAACCTGGGCCACCCGCCCAGGATAGCTGTCAGCCCGCCCACTGCCTGGCTCCAGTCTGATTACAGCCAAAGTGCTAAAAGGCTCCAGATCCCGCCCCCACTCCCCCATGCCCAGCCCCCATGGTCCTGCCTCCCCAAGCCTCCTCTCCTCCTTCCCCTTCTCCCTTAGATCCCTCTCTTCCTTTCTTCCTGGTCCCCTGGGGAGCAGTGTGCTCCCTGTTCAGCCACTAGCTGAGAGGAAAGGGGTCCTGCCCCCTCACACCCCTTTTCCTGATTTGGGGCTAGATGCTCTTTCCCTCCAAAGCCTGCTTAGTCTGGCCTCTTTGAGACACGTTCCACTCCTCGCCTGGGAGCTCATAAATACCAAGGAGAGGCCGGCAGGCTGTGTACAAAGCATGGATCCCCACTCTCCCCACCTTAAAAGTCCCTGGGTTCTTCCCAAGCTCCCTTCACTTCCCCAGACACCTGCATAGGCAGCAGGGCAGGAGGTGGGGCATGAGGGACCTGTGTGAACCTGGCCCCATTTCAAATGAGACCTGCCTTGGTTTGCAAAGAAATCTCAGGAAAGGCGTCTCAGGGCCCCTTGTGCAAGCAGCAGGCTTAGGAATTCCTTGACTCCCATCCAAACCTTCCCCCAGCCCCTTCTTGGCCTTTCTCTCTGCTCATTACCATCCACACCACCTCCCACCCATCAGCAGGAAAAAGAGAAGGTCATGGCCAAAGGGCCCAGGGAAGGGGGGCATTCTGGGGGATGGACCAGCGCAAGGCAAGAGCTGTTTACCCACACCCTGAGCTACCCTTACTTAGCTCATCTCCTCTCCCAGCCAAGGGCTAGTAAAAATTCAAAGCCATTCAGCCACTCATAGCTGAGAATAGAGGGAAAGATGAATCTTAACTCTGCCCAATCAGACAGCAGAGCATGAGGTGAGACGTCAAGGGTGAGAAGGGATCCTTCTCCTTCAGGCCCCCACTTTGAGAAAATAGGAGGCTCTGGTGCCACCAGGAGGAAGAGGGAAGGCCGACTCTGTTGGGTGGAAGCTGTCCTGCTATAGGCCCCGGGGGATTTGGCAACCTTCAGGGGATCTGGGATTCTACCTCAGGTCTCTGCTGAAACTGCTCACTCACTGTATCTATAGCATGCAGCCTTGAACCCCAGCAGAGCCTAGTGTGCCGCTCTTTATTGCATCTGCATGAAAAAGCCTGGAGAGGAAGACCCTTTTGCATCCTTCTGATACCCTGGCCAGTGTTGGGCACACTGCAGGTGCTCAATACGTGCTGACTTGACTCCATGCAGGGCCCTCCAGACCAGACTTGACTCTCAAATCAGTGACTCCTCCCTCTGGCTCCCACAACCCGAAGTGGGAGTGGAGGATAAAATGGAAAAGCAGGTCAGGAGCTGGCTTGAGCCTCTGGCCTTGACCCCTCTGCCTGGAAGCCCCACAGCAGGCCCTTGCGTGAGGAGCTGAGCTCTCCAGCAGTGTCTAGGACCTTGAGAATGGAAGTTTATTTTGAGATGTGAAGCTCCAAAGTGGCAGATCCCAGAAAACCTCTTTTCTGGCTCCGTATTTGTTCTCTAGTTAAGTGGTTGAGTGCAGCTCTTGCAGTCAGCTGTCTCCTGCAGCCTGAGATTCTTTGTGGGGATCTGGGGATGTAGAGGGGAGGGGAAGAAAAAGGAGCAGAGCCCCATCCTGGGTTGTCCACTCTGGGACAGAGGTGGCCTGTACGCCTTGGAGAAAAGTCTTGTCCCCTCACCTATTTCCTTCCTTCTCAGAGCTGCTGATGCTTCTTGGGCCCCCTTCAGCTCAGAAACATGCTTTAATAGTTGAGCATCTATGTTGTGCCAAGACACAGTCCCACTTGACTATGAAGACAGCTGAAGCCAAAGAAGGGGCCTCAGAAGTGATGTGGAGCCCATGTGGGTGAGTCCACCCAAGGTTAGGGCTGATGTGATCATCTCCAGCTCCCCGCCCCATAACCCCAGGCCCATATGTAGAAATAAACACCCGGCCAGAGTCCCGCCCAGGTCTGAACACACAGGGGAGTCTGGGAAAGGCTGCTGGAGCTCCAAGACTGCTGCCCGAGTAGGGGTGGGGAAGGGCTGGGAGGAGGGTGAAAGAGTGGTCCAAGGAAAGGGGCCGGACAGGAATGGGCCTGGCCTCACTCCTCTCCCACCTGCCCCTCTAAGAGCAACTCAGCACAGAGTCTGTGCCTTTCTAAAAAAATAGCAGGACTAGTTGGAGCCCACCAGACTGAAAGCAAGAGAGAGAAGGGGAGAGAAAAGAGTCAGCTGGTTGGCCAGAAGGGATACAGCTCTCTCTCTGTATTCAACCCTCTCCCACTCCCGTCCAGTTCCAGCATAGCCCCCCCTTTCCATCCCCGGGGGGGGGGGGCACCTTATCCCTCCATGACTGGGAGTGCTCCTGTTACTTATCTGAACTCTTCTCCTCCCTAGCTCACTCTGCTGCAGCTGGTTGGCCCTGCCGGCCCCTGCACACCAGCCCACACCTGCCTTTGGGGCTCTGTGCTGGCTCTTCCCTTGCTTGGGATGCTCTTCACCAAGAAGCCACCTGGCTTGTTTCCTCACCCCCTTCAAGTCTTTGCTGAATGTCACCTTACTAAGGCCTACCCTGATCATCCTAGTTAAAACTGTGACTCATCCCTTTCACTGTGCTCTATTTTTTCCCACTACACTTACCACTTTCTAACATACTCTGTTTTACTTCTGTTTACTGTTTATTGTCTGTCTTCCCCCAACAGAATGTAAACTCCATGAGGGTGGAAATTGTTTTGCTTTGCTTTGTTCAGTGATGTGTCTTCAGTGCCTACCATAGTCCTAGTCCTAGCATATGGTAGGGAATAAATACTTGTTGAATTAATGAATACACTCAGCCCCTTACCAGTAAGTGGGGATAAAAGGAGTGAGAGGTGGGGAGAGAGGATAAAGGTTCCTCTGCACCTTTCTCCTGCTATCTCTGCCTCTGTGATGTCTGCAGCCTCCTGGCAGCCAGCTGCGCCCAAGTTCCCTCCCACTCCCACTCGGGCGGTATCTCTAATACCACCGCCCCTCCCCCCCCAACCAAGGACTGACTGTGAGTATGGGGGCGTGGGAAGTTACCAGCGCGTTGTTTACACCAGGACTAGATAGTTTACATAAATCACGGTGAGGGGCACAAAAGACACCTGCTAGCTGGGAGAAACTGAGGCTGAAGAAGGGAGTGGGGCCAGACCGCAAGGAAACTCTCAAAGGTGGAAAGCCCAGGATTTTTAAAAGAACTTTTACGTCTCGATAAGGGCCGCTCTGCCCGCAGAGGTTCTACTTGCTAGCTTGGGAGGTGCAGGGGGTGGGAGGAGAGGGGAGTCACTTTCAGCAGACAGCACCTGCCCACCCCTTCCAGATTTACCTCGCTCCCAGGCGGTGTGCGGGGCGGAGGGAGGGCGAGGGAGCCGCGGGGAGGAGGAAAGCTGGAAAGGCGAAGGAGAGAAAGGCTCCAGGGTTTCCACCCTCTCAGCAGGACTCCCACCCTGGCCTCCGGTGCGGGAAAGCCGCCCAGCTGTTTCTGATTCTTTCATAGTCTCAGCCCCGCCCGAGAGGGTGGGGGACCGAGGCACAGAGGGAGAGCGGGGAGAGACAGCTCTGCCGAGTCCGGCCATAAGGGGCGGGGAGCCCGTAGGTGTGCCCCCTCCGCGTCGGCCGTCGATTCCCGGCCCCCAGGCCTGGGAAAGCACCGGGCTGGGCAGGCGGGCGGGAGCCGTGTCTAAACGTTAGGAGGTGTGGGGGGGTGCAGCGGAACGGAAGCAGCTTGGGCCCCAGATGAAAGAATCCCCTACCTGAAGCCGGCTGCCCACGGCGCCCCTGTAGGCAGTGTTGAAAAGGTAGTTGACTGTCCTACAACTCTCGGTGGCAAGGATTCTACCCATTTCACAGAAGCGGAAGAATGGAAAGAGA
>VBSM01000729.1:16478545-16524964 GCA_008086735.1 Cheirogaleus medius | reverse complement strand
AAAAATCTCTCTTTTGGATCTTTTTTTTTCTTAATCTCTGCAGTGTTGGGGAAGACAAGGAGGGGGGTTCTGGATGGGGGAGCAGGGAGGCCTATATCTTCCATCTGGCTTGAAACATTCCTTTAGAAAGGGAAAGGGAAGAAGGGGGATGAGGGGAAAAGCCTTTCAAAGTTCAGCGTGAGATCAAAGCTACCCTTTTTATCCTCATGGGCTTGGTTTTGCTGGGGACTTGTGTCTTCAGGGTCCCTGATTAGACAGCATGAAGTGACCATTGTCCATCTTTATCTGGCCCAGATGGCAATTTACTTTTGGGGACTCTTGATTGCTTTCTTACTAGTTTGGGATGTAGTCTTAGGGACCAACTGGTGTTGGTGAGGAAGTGTCACTCTGGTAATTTCCGCATTCTAGTAGTGCTCCTAAAAACCCAAGTGGAGTTCTTCCTAGTCCTTGTTTTGTTTTGTTTTGTTTTGTTTTTGCGACAGGGTCTTGCTCTGTAGCCTGGGCTAGAGTACAGCACCGTCATCATAGCTCACAGCAACCTCAAACTCCTGGGCTCAAGCAATCCTCCTGCCTCAGCCTCTTGAGTAGCTGGGACTACAAGCATGAACCACCATGCTGGGCTAATTTTTTTATTTTTTGTAGAGGCTGGGCCTTGCTCTTGCTCTTGCTCAGGCTGGTCTCAAACTTCTGGCCTCAAGCCATACTCCTGCCTCAGCCTCCCAAGGTGCTAGGATTATAGGCATGAGCCTCTGTGCTGGGCCTCTAGTCCCCATTTTGTACCCTTGACTGCTCATTCTCCCCTTTCCTTTCTCCCTCTTTTACCCTCCCCCCATGTGGTTCATATTAAAGATTTTGGAAGAACTCTGAAATGAAAGAGCTAGGGAGGGAGGTGGGTGACACACAGAGGGACTTAACAGCCCTTATAAAATGGAGGAAGGCAGCAACAGGGCCAGGATGGAGAGTAGGTACAGAGGTTGTTTTAACCTCCTTGCCCCACACATGTCATAGCGGCAGGCCCAGATGCCTGCCTCAGTGGTCATCACATCAGGGATAAGGTAAAAAAGCTGCCTTCTAAAGGCAGGTCAGGCCCCAAAGTGTAATCCTTTAAGAAAAACACCGGCAAGATTGATATTCTGTACAATCCTTGGAAGAGATGCCTGTTGACTCTGTGTGTGTCCGCGTTCCACTCTGGAGCAGAAGCCATCATTATTATCAGGTAACAGTCGGATCTTTCTGATAGCCCAAGATTCTTCCCCTTACTCTCAACCGCCCCTCCCCTTCTCTCTACCCTTAGCTGGAGGAGGAAACAGGTAGTCTCTTCTTAGTCTATGACAAACAGAACAAGAAATAGGGGGCCCCTGTCATATGCTTTCCTGTTCCATTTTGCATTCTGCAGGGGGTTATTTGTAGGGAATCATAAAAGCAAGAGTGTGTGCATGGGCTCACAAAGGGAGAGAAACATGGGAGATTGGTATCATGATGTTAGTATTACTGTTACTGACAACAGTTGCTATTGAATGAGCCCTTACTAAGCTCCAGGCACTGTGGCCAAGTACCATATGAGCATCATCTTTGTCAATCCAAAATAATCCAGTGAGGTAGGTTCTATTATTATCCTCATTTCACAAATGAAAGTGAGACATAAGACAGGAGTGGTAAGAAAGTGGCTTAAGTTCACACCAATTTTGGAGCCAGACTGGTTCACTCCTAGGTAGCATTGTGTGCTTCTCTTGCCTCTGGAATGAAAATGAGCTTGGACTTTGGAATCAGATGACCTTGGTTCATCCTGGTTCTCCTCTGGATAATCCTGATAGACAGAGCTGGGTACTGTCACTTAATCTCCCTGAACTTCATTCAGTTTCTTCACCTAGAAAATGGAGATATCTCTCTCATGGGATTTTTGTGCAGAAAAATGTTTTGTGAACTGTAAAGTACTGTACAAATGCTGTGGTATTAAGAGCATATTCAGGGAGGCTAATAGTTTTATCTCTGTGTTCAAAGTGCTATATGTGGTGGGCTGAACCTACCACACTAGGGGCTGTACATAAAAGGAGGAGGATCCCTGGCCTCATTAAAAATACACAAACATAAGACATCTGCACATAGGCTGGCAATGTTGACAAGGAGTAAAGCTATAATTGAAATTTAGTTTATGGCTGGCTAGGGGGACAAAGGAGTTGGGGATAAATCAGAGAAGTTAGGTGTTTGTTCAACAAATAGTTATTAAATACCTACTATGTGCCAGACATGGTTCTCAGGACTGGGATATTGACATGAACAGACAAAATTCCTCCCTTCATGGAGCAGTGCATCCAAATCACAGGAGGAAATGCAGATCTGACTCAGTAGGCCTGGGGTGGTGCCTAAGGTTCTGCATTTCTAACAACTCCCTGGGTAGTGCAGATACTGTTGTTCAGGGGACCACACTGAGTAGCAAGAGGTTAGAGTAGCGTATGAGTCACTTTGTCAAAGGAAGGTATGTGAGTTGATCAAAAGCAGGTGAAGAGTAACATTCTGGGGCAGGAGGTTGGAAGGAAGTGAAGAGCTTCTGGAAGGGAAAACAAATCTAGAGAGTCAGGGGCATCTGGCACCCTCTGCCAGACCATGAGTTAGGAGATGCCTTAAACATCTTTGTGACCCTAACATTTGAGCTCAGTGCTTGGCACATGGGAGGCATTTTGCAGACATGTATTGAACTAAGAGGGAGATGGGAGTCAGCCTCAGGCTCAGCTGTATTGGAGGCCTCCCTCAGTGACCACAGCAGGCAAGCACCACCCTGTGTAGAGTTTTGCAGCAGTTACTTGGTAGGGTAAGGATGGTAGTAGAGAAAATTAATTATCTTCCCAACTTAGATACTGAACGTATGTTCCCATGCTCAGTGAGGATGTAACAAAAAGGACCTATGTGGGCTGTAGCAAAATGGATTTAAGTCAGACCACAGGAAGGACTTTTTGCCAGAGTTTGGCCTGCCCCACTTCAGACTGTCTCATGAGGGTTGGATTATTGGTCTCCCATTCCCATCCAGCCCCCACCCCTCAAGCCCCAGTAAAAAAACAAACACCCATTGCCTAGAGCAGTACTCTGGAGCTGAACTGGGGAAGCCAAGCGGTGGTGAGACAGGGAGGAGCTCCAACTCCAACCGTCTAGATTCTCCAAACAAAGCACCACAGCAGTGGGTGTAACTCGGGGCTGTGCGTCAGGCAGCCCTTTCCGGCCTGGCCCAGCCTGGGGTGTTTATTTTGTTTGTTCCTGGAAGCTGTTGCCCTGATGGACAGTGCTGGGGACGCTGATTCCATGGGATTTGTTAGCAGAGGGCCAGCCCTCTCAACCCTCCCCCGGGACAGATGGGCCCCATCAGTCCTGCTGAGTTCCCGAAGAGGCAAGCATCAGCCCTCCTTGTGTTTGTTTGAGTTGGTGTCACCAGTGGTGATCCAGTCTGTGGGTGAGGGCCGGCTGTGGGAATGCAGTGTGTGTCTGTAGGGGGCAGAGGGGGCACGGAGCCCAGGGCAGTTTAACTTTTCTCCCCCCTCCACCAGCTTCCCTCCCTTCTCCGTAACCACTTCTAGGCCCGTTTTGGGGCTGTTCCCGTTCCCAAACCACAGGCTCATTCATAGCTCAAACCAAATCTTTTCTGTCTGCAGCAGCAACTGCCCTCCAGGGCCCCCACCTGTTCAGAGAAGGGGAGAGAGGGCATCCCTTGGATGTGTTTTGGACAGGAGAACAGAGAATGCCCAGCAAATCAAGGAAGGTGCTAAGGGGTTAGAGAGAGGGAATGAGAAGTGAAGCTGGGCTGATGAGCTGGAAGTAGGTGAATGGGTCAGATCTCATTTGGTGGCCTCTTAGGAAGAAAAGGGTAATACTCTCCTGTTTTCTCTCTGAAATGTTCTTCCTGAGGCTTGTGGAAGTACAGGCTAAGAGTATTTACGTGAAGAGAAAATACTGCCTTGAGAAACTTGAGAGTGACTCTAGCAACACACCTATCTTTTAGCAGCCCATCTCAACTGATCTTATAATTGTTCATATTGGGCAGACTGGGGATGAGAGAAAGGGGAGAGTCACCCTATTACCTTAACTTGGACTTTGGCTTCCCATTGCAAACAGCCCTCTGCCCATGCAGATCCATTCAGGACATCTTGCCTTATAGGTTGGGGAAGATGATTTTCAAAGGTTCCTTAGTTAAGAAAGGCCCTGGGGCCTGGAAATGAAGGGTATGGGGAGGAAAGTGGGAGTGGGGTCTTTCTCTCCAGATCTCAAAATTGGGAATGAAGATTTTTTAGCTACATGGGTCTGACTAGAGCTGTAAACATTACTCAGAATTGCCCACCAGCCCCTCTCTGTCTCCCAACCTCCCTACCACCAAACCATGTCTTCATGGACCAGTCATGCAGGATGTGCCTCTTACACGTAGGTGTAAGAGTGTTGTCTCAGACCCTTGTTTTGTTAATCTTTCCATGAGGCTCTTAATGTTTATTAAATAAACAGGCAATGGGTTTGTGTGACATGCCCACAGCTTCTTTGTATGTGATACAGGCCAAGCCTGTGTTCTGGGAGTTTGTGTCACTTTGGCCTTTGGCTGGGGAACTGATGATGGTGGGAGAACACTCAATTACTCTCTCTGCAACTGCATAACTATTTCTTCAGAGCTTGTGGGGAATGGTTCCACCCATCAGCTTTAGGGAATGTGGGTTGGGGAGAGGGGAGGGAGTCTCTCCAAGGTTTCGATGACAAACTTCCCTCTTCTTTATTCACCTCTTGATGCAGAAAAAGGGCTAGGATGCTCTGACAGGGCCATCTCCACCTTGCAGGTACATTGGGGCACTGGGTGCCCGAGTGATCTGTGACAATATCCCTGGTTTGGTGAGCCGGCAGCGGCAGCTGTGCCAGCGTTACCCAGACATCATGCGTTCGGTGGGCGAGGGTGCCCGAGAATGGATCCGAGAGTGTCAGCACCAGTTCCGCCACCACCGCTGGAACTGCACCACGCTGGACCGGGACCACACTGTCTTTGGCCGCGTCATGCTCAGAAGTAGGGGCTTCTTCCACCCTGCCCCAGCTCCTTCCGTTTCTGTGCTTGGGGTGGTGAGGAGGATGGGTAGGCAAGATCTCCCTTGCAATCCCCCCCCCCCCGACTACTTCATAATGAGAGAAACAACTGTGGGCCAAGGATACAATTGGGAACAGACCCTTAGTACCTTAGATTTGAAGGCAGGGGATCCTCTAAATTCCAGTGTGCTGGGACTATAGGACAAAGGTAAAGCATTCCCTTTATCCCTCCTTTTTCCCGCCCAACCCCCAATCCCTAGCTTGTGGGTCTTCTATATACTATAAAGCTGAGGTCTAGGAACAGATCCTCTGTTCTTACTACCACCATCACTATTGTCACCTCAACCCTCCTAACACTACAGTAATGGGAACAAGAGATAAACAGAAAGGTGATATGTAAATATTTGGAGAGTCAGTGGCTTGGCCCCAGCTCAGCAAAGAAACTAAACAGAGCTAGAAGTAAACTAGGAAAAAGTCAATGAGATGGGAATCTGGAGGTATCAGGCATACAGGGGTGATAATTCATCAGTAGAGCAGCAGGGAAGGTGGTTTGCCTCTCTAAACAGGCTGACCCCTCCCCTGGGGTCTCCATTGTACAGGAACTGTCCAGCAGGGTGGGCCTGAAAAGGCCTGGAACATGGACTAAGACAGGCTTAGCTCAGCCAGTTCTGGCATTCAGTGGGAGGGGATGCTTCACCATAAAACTTTTCAATGGATGGACACAGGGAATTTAGAAGCAAACAAGAGTATAGGTCAGCCAAAGAGGTCAGATGCACAAAGAGGTAGATAGAGAATTGAAGGCTAAGGGGAAGAGGTCAGATACTCTGGGGGATGCTCTTGGAAGGGAAGGGTACCTTGAATAAATGGGGTGTAGGGAGTAGCTCTGGGAAAGAAAAGGTGAGGAGAGGAAGTTTCAGAGTCAGAGGTTGTGTGGGTTGAAGAAGAGGATAGACATCGGCCTCTTTCCTGAAACATACCTGTACTTTTCTTTCTCTAGGTAGCCGGGAAGCAGCATTTGTATATGCCATCTCATCAGCAGGGGTGGTACATGCTATCACTCGTGCCTGCAGCCAGGGTGAACTGAGTGTGTGCAGCTGTGACCCCTACACCCGTGGCCGACATCATGACCAACGAGGGGACTTTGACTGGGGTGGCTGCAGTGACAACATCCACTATGGTGTCCGTTTTGCCAAGGCCTTTGTGGATGCCAAGGAGAAGAGGCTTAAGGATGCCCGGGCCCTCATGAACTTACATAACAACCGCTGTGGTCGCACGGTCAGTACTCATGTCTGTCTATGTATATTCATATTTGACCAGTATGTGACCATGGACTAAATGTGACAGTGGAAGAGCTGAAGGCTTCTAGATCACTTCCAAAAGCCCCAACATCCTGGACAGGAGTGCTACGTGCAAGGGAGCTTGGGAATGCCTAGGTTCAACCAGGTGCATAATGAATCTTCACACAGGTGGAAAGTTGGAAAAGGTAGAGAAAAGAAGGAAAGTAACATTTTAAGAAGGAAAAGAACTGCCTTCATAAAGACTGAGAGAATAAGAGCTTACTCTAGTCAGTTTACTGGTATTTGAACACCTTCTATGGGCCCAGTACTGTGCTGGAAAATGGTGTGCTATAAAAGTAGAAGGCATGATACCTGGCACTCTAAAACGTGAAAACTAGATGATGTACGAACTTACTGTAATCATGAACAGAAAGAATCCTTTGGCTTTAAAGTCCGTTGGGCTGTATAGAAAGGAAAGCACTGTTGGTCCAGGAAAATTTCCTGGAAGATGTTCTTGAACTTGATCAGGAAGAATGGGTAGGATCTGATGTGGGAGTGAACAAGGCTCAACCAGCCAGTCAGGGCCAAGGCCAGAGAACTCATGTTTTTGGCCCTACGAATGACTATAAAGTGCCCTGACCAGCTGCCTCTTCCTTACCTGCCTTCCCCATCCCCCAGGCTGTAAGGCGGTTTCTAAAACTGGAGTGCAAGTGCCATGGCGTGAGTGGTTCCTGTACTCTGCGCACCTGCTGGCGTGCACTCTCAGATTTCCGTCGTACAGGTGATTATCTGCGGCGGCGCTATGATGGGGCTGTACAGGTGACGGCCACCCAAGATGGTGCCAACTTCACAGCAGCTCGCCAAGGCTATCGCCGTGCCACCCGGACTGATCTTGTCTACTTTGACAACTCCCCAGACTACTGCGTCTTGGACAAGGCTGCAGGTGAGTAAGGAAGCCAGGCAAGGACATGGAGTCCCAGTCCTTACTGCAGGCACCCCTGGTGAATCAAGTTCTGTTTGGTCTCAGGAGTTAGGACAGGGGAGAAGTCAGTTTCCTCCCCACATGAAAACCTGGTCATGAGACTGCTGACTTATCCCTCAGTCCACCAAGCCCAATGTTGCCCAAGTGGAGAGGAGGTCATTCAATGCCTTCAGGCCTGAGGTCAGGTATTGCTTCTTTGCATCACCAGCATTTGGGATACAGTAGGTACTACACAGTGAGTGTTTAAATTAGTCACCTGTGTTCAGTTCCAAGCAATGTGTGGGCTACATTGAAGCGTAAGATACAGCCCTAAGCTTTTGGCTCTTTACAATCTAACTAAAGAAATGAGATACAGTGGGTAGATAGATGCAACTATAAAGAGAAATGACTAGAGAAATCAATAAAAGTTCACTTGTGAATTTAGAATTTAAGCTGCTCCTTGAAGTGTGGGGAGTATCTGGATAGTTAGAGAGAAGAGTAGAAAGATATTTTCTGCTGGATAGTTAGAGAGAAGAGTAGAAAGATATTTTCTGAGCAGAAAGTGGCAGGTGGGAAAGTGCATGACCTATTCCAGGGAAGAGTACTGATCAATCTGACTGAGTAAATGTTTCTGGTAGGGAGATTAAAGCTAGAAAGATGTCTTTCAAAGGCTTTATCCAGTGTGAAGATTCTAAAATGGAATTGGGAAAGAAAGGAAAGAGGAGATACCTACAAAAGTCAGTTAAAGCAACAAATAGTTGGTAGCAAATGGTTGGATGAAAGCAGCAAATGGTTGTTTTTGATCTGTTCTCGATATTTGTGGTGGAATTCTTATGGATGCTGGAAGGTAATATGGTATTTCCCCAAGGGACTGGAAGTTATCATCATGGCTTATATTTCTGGTTCTGATAGGTTAAACTAGGAACAACATGCAATGCAACAGAACTGTCACGGGCTCCCGGGTTCTTTTCTGTAGACTCAATAGTCAGGATTTGGTTAAGGTGGAGCCAAAAACCTTAGCTGCCTTTGGTGCTGTTTCTTTTCACCCTTCACTGTTGTTCCTGGAGAGTCAAGTGGCTCAGAGCAGTTTCTCTGGCACAGAAACAGGGTGGGGCTCTACCCAAGTAACAGAGAAAGTAGTTTCTATACTTTGTCGAGTACTAGAAGAAAAAAGGTTGAAGAGCCCTTCTGATTCTCTAGTGATTTCCTGCCAGTAGGTATATTTTCTTCCTCCATGGTCTAATTCAGAGGGGTACTCCCTGGATGCCTAGAAATCATTTCATAACATCTGAAGTGTAAGCCTACACTACCATACCATGCACATTTGGGAAAGGATCTTAGGAGTTAGGAGAAAGGATGTCATATGTGTGTTGGTTTTTCTCAGAGGCATAACATTAGGTCTCATAAGACCCAAAGTGGGGCTTAGAATTCAAAGAATATAAGTCATCCTAGAAGGGAATATGCAGCCAAGAATTCCCTCCAAAGCAGTTCTGTCCAACTGAACTTTTTGTGATATAGAAATGTTCTCATCTCTCTTCTCCAATAATATGGTAGCAACTTGCCACATGTGATTACTGAGTACTTGAAATATAGCTATATAGTGCAAACAAGGAACTAAAATAGTTTCTTTAATTTTAATTAATTTAGATATAAAAAAAAAATCACATGTGGCTGCCTAGTAGCTACTACACTAGACAGTACAGCTCCAGAATGTAAAGGGGGTTTTGGTGCACAAGAGAAGGACTTAACCCAGCCCTTGGAGTAAGGAAAATAACATATATAGTAGACCTAGTCAGCCCACACTCTAGAGCAGTGGTCTCCTAACATTTTGGATTGTATACTCCCATCACTAAAAAAAAATTTGCCCATGTACCTCCATTATATGTATATTTACTTATAAGTTATATCCATGTCCCTAATAATATGTATATTATAAAACATATACATAAAATACATATTTTAAATTGATGAAATAAAAAAACAAATATAGAAGTTCTAGAATTTTCATTCCATATCCCAGTAAGATGTGGTGACTACTACTATAGAAATCAGTTAACCTATTCTTCTTCTTTAACCCCATGCTAGTCACTTCCCATCTCTGCATCCTTATTAATAAGGGAAAGGGCTGGAGTAGTTACACTCTAGGATCCAACCTATCCATAAAAGTCTATTGATTTTATGATCTGTTGAAAGGATCTCTTTTGCTGAAATAGTCAGAATGAAGTCCTAAGCATTTCCTATGCAAGGGGGAAGTACGACCCCTACCCTTCAAGAGTTCCCACTGTAAGGGGATAATGTAAGGGATATTCCTTAGGAATTCCTTAAGGATATGCCTCCAGCCAGTCATGCTAATCAGTTCACCTCCTCAGTTGAGCAGATTATAGATATAATAATCTACTGAATTAGATATTATTATATCTATTTTCATATGAGAAAACTAAGGCCCATTTTCATATGAGAAACTTAGTTAATATCTCATTTTGGCAACATCACACAGTTAATAAGTGGCAGAACTGGGATTTGAATCCAGACAATCTGACATCAGGGCCCATGCTTTTAATGGCCATGCTATTCTTCCCTGTATAGCACAACTTAATATAAACTAAGGACCAAAATACTAACAAATGGTAGTAGAATTAGAATTGTAGCAAGACTTCTTAGAAGAGATAAATTACAGGCTAATTTTTTCTTTTATTATAGAAAATTTCAAACATAAAGTAGAAACCTAGATTTAACAATTATGAACATTTTAATTTTGGAGAGGATATAGAAATGTATATTGGCAGGGAGTGAATTGCAGATGAAGTCAGTGGCCTTTGGAAAGCCTTCATGGTGGGAAGAAATAAGCCTGGGGCAGAGCGGGGTGAGAAGATGATCATTTTGGGTAGTAGGTGTATTTTCAGAAAAAGGGATACTTTATGGCTTCCTTCTGAGAATGTGGGTAAGGGTGCCCAGAGCAGGTCAAGTAAGAGGTAACTTGGTTCTCACTCCCTCTTTTCCCTAACCCAGGTTCCCTAGGCACTGCAGGCCGTGTCTGCAGCAAGACATCAAAAGGAACAGATGGTTGTGAAATCATGTGCTGTGGCCGAGGGTACGACACAACTCGAGTCACCCGTGTCACTCAGTGTGAGTGCAAATTCCACTGGTGCTGTGCTGTGCGTTGCAAGGAGTGCAGAAACACTGTGGACGTCCATACTTGCAAAGCCCCCAAGAAGGCAGAGTGGCTGGACCAGACCTGAACACCTAGATACCTCACTTATCCCTCCACTTCAAGACTCCCAACTCAAAAGCACAAGATCTTTGCATGCACACCTGCCTCCACCCTCAATCCTGGGCTGCTACAGCTTCTATTTAAGGACTTGGAGAATAATCCAGAGGGACCATGGTGTCCTGACTAGTTCCTTAGCCCTGGGAAGGAGTTGACAGGGGATATGAGAAACTGAACGGCTCCCTGATTTCCTCCTCTGGAGGTATGAATGGAGAGAAGAGGTAGGGGTTCTTCAGAGTGATATGAGTTGCACTAAAGTACCTAGTTGAGGCTCATTTTTCCTTTCCCTTGCACTGGCTTCCTGACATTTCTTGGGTGTGCAAGAGGAAGGGTACCTGGAGAGAGCTTCTTTTTTTCCCTACCTGGCTGAGGTTAGATGGGACAGAGATGAAACCACATGTCCCTTCCTTGGAGTCAGTTTGAGCAGATTGCCTGGTACCCCAAAAGAAAGACTTAGGCTTCAACATTCCTTTATTATTAAGAGCCTGAGATTGTTAGACAAGAGTTAGCCAAAGTAGAAAAGGTTCCATTCACATGCTCCTATGTTTATAAACTGCTGTGTTTTGTAGGGGGAAAAAATCATATAACTATACAAACACACATTCATTCATTCTCTCCTCCATCCCCTTGTCAACCTATATCAGACAGTATACCTCTTTCGCTCACTTTGCTGCCTGTTGAAACTGAGATGTTATGCAGTGGTTCCCATGCCTAACAGATCATTAGAACAACACCCTGGAACATTCCTGGGATAGAATAAATTAGTAAGTCTAGCTAGGCCTTGGGATTTTTTCCCCCATGTGTTATTCTGGAGGTTAGCCAGGCTTGGGAAACACTGAGTAAAAGATAGGCAACTCATGGTGGGTGGGTGACGGTAAACAGGCCTGTTCTCAAGGGCCCACACGAGGTATCAGTGTATACTAGGCAGGTAGGGATCACTGACTTTAGTAATTCTTTAGAAGAGGATCGATCCTAGCCTTTGAAGCTAGGAGCAGGAGGCAGTGGCTACAGTGGAAAGAACAGCTGGGGCTCGGGCCAAAGTGGTAAACAGCTTAGGAGGCAGCTTTCCCCTATTTACTCAACAAATGTTTAGTGACTCTCCAAGTCATGGTGATTATTATTGTTCACTCCACATTTGGCTTAAATAGGAAAGGTTCCTTCTATGCTAGTACCTGTTACTTAACTAGGTATGCAGTAGTGGAGTCTCCAGAGATAGCAGATAGTAAGCTGGAAGGTAGGACATGAAGTCCCAAAAACCTTGATGTCCTATTTTTATGTGACTTGGACAGTGGTTATCTCTTGGCCGTTGATATTTTTTAAAGCAGCAGAATAGTGTAGAAACTTGCAGTTATGATAGACTTGGCTTAAAATCATAGCATTTTGTTTTTGATATTTTGGAGCAAGATATCTAAATTCTTCAAGCCTCTATTTTCTCATCTGTAAAATGATGATACATACCTATCTCAGATATTGAGTTTTAATTATGCCCCAAACTCCAGCCAACAGATACTCTTCACCAAAGCCTCTGACTATCCTAGCCCATTATGACTTCTCTAGGAACCTTTAATTTAGGACTGTAAAGTATTGACAGGCTGCAGATTAAGGGGCCTACATAAGGAATTCTGGATATAAGCTTCCTTTCATTTCCCAAGTTCCTCTCCAATATCCCTTGGGTCCTCATATGTTTGTGAAGCAGCTTCACTCTGCACAGGCAGCAGGAGGTTGGGGGAGCCATAGCTCTAGGCCACGGGGGCAGATTTATTTGGATGATAGGACTAATATTTGTGTAACCTGCTGAGACCTGTGTGGGAGAGTCTAGGGTGGTTTTTCTTTTGGTGAGGGGATTCGCTCCGGTTTCACAACCATTAACACAAAACATGAGCTAGTCAGGGCCCTTGTGGTCTGCGGTGAGGGGATGCCTGTGGAGAAATGGGACTGAGTGAGTCAGGCCCAGGGAATGTCTTCCTTGCAGAGTGGGGTCAACTGGTTAACTGATGAGCCAAAGGTAGGATTAGGGAGGGGGGAATGGGAAGGGAAAAGAAGAGCTTTGACATCTTGAGCTGGGATTAAGAGGAGGAAAGCTTTGGGGTAGTAGGGAGGTGAGGGGGTCGGTCATGGTCAGTCTGCACTCAAGAATAGGGTTGAATGAATTTACAAAAGGGTGCTGCCTTGTATGCCGGGCTGCTGGGAAGAGCCTAAGGTCCCAGCCAGCCCCTGCTCTCACAAGAACATCCAGGTTACCACATGAGTGATGGCATAAGCCTTCCATGGGAAATCAACCCAAGTTAAATCTACCTGTGCCCTCTTATCTGTTCTTTGGTTTTTGGTTCTCACCCTGTGGAAGGAAGTGGGTCTCTTCTGGCATCTCATACTGCTCTATGCTTTTCCCTGGGCTCCAAACTGTAGCTCATAAAATGCAAGTTTTACAATTTCCTATAAATGGTTAAGAGAAGAGCAATCTGTCCAGAGAGTGAAAAGTCTGAAAATTGAGGTAGATAAGCGAGAGAAAGGATGTCCATTTGGGCCTCACCTCAGAGGTTATGTGGCCCCAAGAAAGAATCATGGCCAAGCAGTTAATTTTTCTTCTTAGTCCTTAGCTTGCCTCTGCATTCCGATTGGCTTTAGATATCTGGCGTCCATTCTGCACTATACAAACAGAAACTAATTTATTTGGAACAAGCAGCAAAATGAGAACTTTATTTGGTGCAATCAGGGCTTCATTTAGTTCCTTCATGCTGCTGCTAATCGCCCTCTCTCCCCATCCCTCGTCTATCTCATAGAGGCCTGTCCCTCACATCAGCAGTGTCTTAGGCCCTCTCCTCTCTTCTACTCCTTCCTGTTGGTACTCATTTCTTCTTTTAATAAATATTTAGGTGTAATGTATTGCAATAAGTGCTATTTAGATACAAAGTTTACTTAAAAGATACTATCTCTATCCCTTAAGGATCTTATAGAATCCTTTAGAGAAGGCACATGAATGAAGTACCTCAGCTGCACTGCCTATAGCCAGTTTTTCTTACGTAAAAGTAAAAATGCCCACTCTAACCTAGCTCTGCAGATACCGTGTTTCCCCAAAAATAAGACCTACCCATAAAATAAGCCCTAGCAGGATTTCTAAGCATTTGCGCAACATAAGCCCTACCCTGAAAATAAGACCTAGTGATGGGCGTGGCTACGCATATTATCTGCACAACCCATGCATTTTGTCACAGAGCGGTAAAGAAGATGAGCAGCCCTTCTCATCTGCCCCATCGTGACAGCTACTATCCCAGAGGTGACCAGAAAGGTGCGAGCAGCCCCACCAACAAGGTCGGCTCCCCGTCAGGTCCTGGCCATCCTGTGCGTGCTGCAAGCTGAGGCTTTAAGGGGAAAATAACACATCCCCTGAAAATAAGCCCTAGGGTGTCTTCTTGAGGAAAAATAAATATAAGACCCTGTCTTATTTTCAGGGAAACACGGTAAGAGCCAACTTTTATTATTACTAGCCCTGAATAATGGCTCTAATCCACACTCTTCCTTAGAGTGATGGTAGAAAAATGAAATCAGGGACTTTAGATTAATTAAGAGAATCAAACATTGCCTGGCCCTGAGGGTCAGTTTGTAAACTGTCTTGCAGATCTAACTCACTGCCTCATTTCTATTCCTCCCTGTAGCAAAGAGTAATTTCTTCTCCTTTCCTTTACTTCCCTTATCAAGAACACCAACCACTAAGTCTCTGCCAAATTCTCAGACCCAGTCAAGACAGGAGTCTTTATATTTCTTAATAGAAAAGAGATAACAGAAAGGCGGAGGATTTTTTCCCTCGGCCTGAGGTTTTTATTTAAATACTCTCAGTGGTCACAGGGCAGAAGCCCAGGCTATCCGGGGAGAAGGGAGGACACCGGGGAGAGTATGTTTCTCATCCCTGGAAGGCATTCAGCCTAGCTCCTGCAGCCAAATTACAGCACCAGAGAACAATGTGGTGCATTCCTGGGCAGGTCGGTGGGACCCTGGGCGCCTGGGCCTTCTGGAGAGAGGTGCCAGACACAGAGCTCTCCGTAAGCAATCCTGCAGAGCCGCCCCCTGGGTGCAGAAATGAAATACGGGAGAGCTTCACATTACACAGAGACCTGTACCTCACACCTGGTTATTGATGGCCTTGGTGAAGGCCTCTGCCCCCATCCTCCACTTGGGAACTGCCTGCTACTACGGGGGTTGGGCATCTTGGAAGCAATGTTGGAAAACAAGAAAGAGTTGCTTCCTTTTCACTCTTTGCCTTCTTTGTCAGCCTGAGCACAACCATCAGGTTACACACACACATGAAGTGCACGTATGTGGACCCACACTTAGCTTCCCTCAGGCTGCACAGGAGTTCTAGTCATTCCCTTCTCCCCAACAATTAGAAAAAAAGCAACTAGATTTCAATCCATTCCTTCAAAAAGCATACCAACAGAGTCCAGCTATAACCAAGGAATATTACAAAGTTACATTATCAACATGCAAGCAACTGATTGGTTTGGGAGATAGTGGGGGAAGGATGAAGAAAGGGCATGAAGAGAAAAGATCAATGGTGGAGAATTACCATCTAAACAGAGTGGCTGAGACTGTACAACTTCTCAAAGCTGGTTCATGCCGTAGATAGTGAGATTTGCACTCTATATGCTGTGAATGCTGGGGCAGTCTCCTATGACTATGTGAGGTATAATTGCTAAGCTTGCTGCTCATGACCTGTCGTTGTTTTTGATACTTATTGGGTTAGAAAACAAGATAGCTTTGAATTCCAGGGATGATCTCCTTGAGAGAAGCACTGGAAGAGAACAAGCAATGGCTTTATTAGGGTAACTATGTCACATTTGCTCCATTGAACTGAGCTTTCCCAGAAGCTATTATTCTTTTTGAGTGGGCAAGTTTCAGGCAATAGCTGGTGGTATGTCTGTAATATGACCCCAAAGGTAATAGGGATAGAAAAGAGAGTTTATAAGCTCATTTTCCCACTTCCCACTTATGGCTTCAATTATCTCTGAGCATCTTTGTGGCTATTCTTCATTTACTTAAGATGTTTTAGTCATCCTAGATTAAGAATGCAAAGTAAGCATTCTACCTTTGGCCCCCTATTTTTGAAATATTCTGGTTTTAAAATTACCCTTTCTCATAGATAGAGCAACTGGACATGGGAGTTCTCTCTCTGACCAAAGAAGCCAAAATCTGGTGACTTTACTTCAATCCCACCAGCCCCATAAGCAGCCCTGACCAAACAGAAAGGCTAAGCTGAATGAAGAAAAAAAGGAAGACAATTTCATCTACAGTTGTCCTATTTGACAAGTTGGGGCTTCCCCAAGAATAACAATAGCATTCAAAAACACTTTTTCATTTACAAAATGCTTTAGCATATATGTAATCCTCATAACAACCCTTTGAGGTAGAGGTTACTATCACCTTACAGATGTGGTGCAGTGATTTGTGCAAGGTCACATGGACAGTGAGTGGCTCAGCCAGAACTCAAACCTAGGCCTTCTGACTTCAAATCCTGTGTACTCTCCTCAAAGCCTGAGGATACCCAGGGGAGGGGGTGCCAGAGTCCCAGCACCTTCAAAACAAAAATTGATACAAAATATTCAAGCTCCACAGGAGTCTTAGGACTGCCAGGAGAGTATATCAAAGCAGAGTTTACAAAGGAATAACCAACCACCCTAGGCCTTCCGCACCTCATCAACAAATCCCCTTATTACCATTTCTGCCTCTATCACCACCACCACCATGTGATCACTATACCTAGTATTCCACATTTAAACAACTCTGGCTCTTAGTTCTATTTTTTTCCCGTCTTCAGATTAACATTAAAAATTTTGTTTTAATTTTATCTAGTTCTTTTAAACTGATGTTAAATGTGTAGACAGAGTAGAAGTAGTCATGAGAAGCCAGGAGAGGAAATTATTAAGACTTTGGGCTTTTTAAAAGTATTTATTAGAATTTCCTTTGAGTCAAAATGCCGTCAACTCCTGGGTTAGGAAAGAACAGGGAATGAGCACGCTAAGAAACCATCCTATCCTAATCCAGATGTTTACCCATGCCCAGTAGAAGCCGAAATCCTTGAACCTCTAGCTGAGACTAGCAATTCATCTACACCAAGTCAAGGAGTATCTACCCTGCAGAGAAACCCCTGTGAGAGGAGGCAGACAACAGATTTTCACTTGATCAAAAACTTTTGCAACTCTCAACCCCTCTTCCCACCCTCATTCAAAATCTAGACCTTTGTTTACATGCAAGACATTAAGAAAATGCAGCTCCAAGAGACGATGTGTGCGAGGGGAACCCTTCCCTGTTCAATCCTGGAATGCATTCCATTAGAGACAGCATAAGTCCCTGTATACCCTGCCTATCTCACTCCTGCACCCCAACTGTGAAGGCAGAAGGGAAAACTGCAGGAATACAATGTTCATCAATCACAGATAGACCTGGGATGCTATAGTTCCCTGACCTGGGCCCCTGCTTGAGCTAGGGGAAGAATACCTCATGAAAAGTCTACCTATAGTCAGGACTTCTCTCAGAGCAAAACTTACTTTTTGGTCCATCGATCTTGGCTCTCACTGCTCTCCCTGCTTCCCACCCCCACTGCCTCCACATGTGGGCTCAGAAGTCATCATCTAAAGAATTCCATTGCTCACCTCCTGCATAGCAGCACAGCCCCATGAGGCCACACACCAGATGGAGGGGATAAAAGTACGAGGTCATGGCTTCTAGCAAGAGGCTTTTTCTTAAACTAACCCTGACTCCTGGAAAAGAGGCAGAGCAGGAGAGTGTCGAGTGAGCTGCTGATGACAGCAGCTTCATAGGTCTTGTGTAAAAAGGAAGGAAAAAGCTAACATGGCTTTCAGTGGAAATTTCTCTACTCTCATCTCCAGGTGTATTCCTGGTCTCACATCTACTTCTTGAAGGTGTCTGAGTAGAATGCAGAGATTGTCAAACCGGAGAGTTAAATCCTTCTCAATTGCAGGGGTCTGTTCAGCAGGCTGCCACACACATGCTGAGGTGGAGGCCAAGCCCTGACCACATGCCCTATTTCTCTAGGAATGTAACTATGAAGTAAAGGGAAATGGTATGGAAGGTGGACTAGAACTCTGGGGAAATTGTAAAGGTCATCAGTAGGCCTTCAAAATGTTTGTGTATAATGAATAAAGACAAGGGGATGGAGGAAGATCATTATTCCTAGAATCATTATGCTTGTTGGGTGACAGTGTACACAAGCAACAATTTACAATGTAAACAGTTTAATGAAGTGGGAAACAGAAGTCTCAGAATAAAAGAATTAGGTAAATAAGATTAATCAGAGATGGTTTTCTACAGGAGGTGGATTTTTAAAAGATAATGCATAAACTGGTTGAGGGCAGTCAGGGGAGGGCATTTTTTTTTTTTTTTTTTTTTTTTTTGAGACAGAGTCTCACTTTGTTGCCCAGGCTAGAGTGAGTGCCGTGGCATCAGCCTAGCTCACAGCAACCTCAATCTCCTGGGCTCAAGCGATCCTACTGCCTCAGCCTCCCAAGTAGCTGGGACTACAGGCATGCGCCACCATGCCCGGCTAATTTTTACGGTATATATTTTTAGTTGGCCAATTAATTTCTTTCTATTTTTAGTAGAGACGGGGTCTCTCTCAGGCTGGTTTCGAACTCCTGACCTTGAGCGATCCTCCCGCCTCGGCCTCCCTGAGTGCTAGGATTACAGGTGTGAGCCACCACGCCCGGCCAGGGGAGGGCATTTTAAATAGAAGGAACTGGTTGGTATGTGCTGAAACTAGAAGAATGTACAAGCAATATATAAGGAAGTTCAAGCAAGTACACGTTATATACACTGGGGAATACAAAGAAATTAGAATTCTGAGATCAGGACTTAAATAATGTGAGGTGACTGTATATACCTAGACGGTCAAATGGTTCAGAGTCCCCTATGGAGCCATCTTGATCTATGTCAGTAAACACTAGTGCACCTATGGAAAAGCACAAGGATGAGTCCAATTGTTACAGATACAGGAACTAAAAGAGATCTACACTGTAAAGTTCAACAAGATACTACATATCATTAACTATAGCTCCTTATCATTTGAGATTCTGGACTAAGTAAGGGATATCAAATATCCTCTCCAGAACTGTGATGCATTAATGTAGGCTTACAGGCCCAGAATCTGGCATAAATCAAGCCAAACCCTTAAGAAATTAGAATCTGAAAGGGGAGTAATTTAAAATAGAAAATACAGGCTTCTTTCCTTCACTTCCTTAAAACTCGACTGGTCCCCTCTATTCTATTTGGTATATTGGACTTTTGTGGCTAGCAGATTCATCATATCTCATGAATATATCTGAGACAACAGTGAATAGGAGAAGAGCTGCAAAGATCTTAAAGAGACTGAAATACAAGTTCACTAATAAACAAGAAGATAATTCTAGTATACTAAAAGGAGCAGCAGCCAAAGAAGGAGACAAATTCTGATTTCATGATCTCCAGTTAGGTGTCTGGCTTCTTGCATTTGCTGAAGGTAAAAAAAACTATTTACTGGGCTTCTGCAATACTTCTTAACCAGACTTCCTTAACTTCTGAGGATAAAAACCACAAGGACAATCCTGTTCTTCCAGAGCAATTCTCTGGTGCCACTTTCAGAAAAAGAATATTGGACTGTGAGTCTGATCCAGTGTAGTATATATGTTTTATGCACATTGAATAAGCCAAAAGGTGAGCAGTGTCCTAGGTTTCTGCTTTACTTAACTGGCACAATTTGGTGCTGGAAGGGAGGTAGCCACTACACAGTGATAGCGTTTGTTAGTATCATCTTAGTTTTCCCCACTCCCCTAGGCAGTTTATAAAAGGTGATTTCTGAAACCCTTCACAAAAGAAAAGCTCAAGGGTTTACATTCAACTATGACAGCACTATGAATTCATTAAGAAGCATGTTTCAGGTTGCACTATAATTTCCCTATGTAACATAAACCCATGGAATCTGACATAAGCTGATTGCTCATGCTGGTTATTTTATTTACATTTCTGAATGGAAGGGATTTCAATACTCATAAAATATCTAACTGACTTATTATTTTTCATCTGTTCTCCCAGAGCACCTATTATAGAATAGGCATAGAGACCAGAAGTCTCAACTTGTATGACTGGTTAAGCAACAAGGGAAAAGTTCTTGCTCAAAAAGCAATTTAAAAAATTCAATATAGAACTTGAGGCCAAAAAAGAGATATGGTTACTCTCAATGCCATCTGAAAGATAAAAGTTAAAAAAAAAAAAAGTAAAGTAACTGTTCATTATCTTTATCCAAGTCCTATAGGAGTAGATGGTAACTTTGCAGGAACTCAGTGGAGCTGGAGTTTACATCTTTCTCTGGGGACCTGATTTAGCAGATACCATCACTAGTATGAATAGGAATGCAGGCAAATGGATCAGAGTGGGCTCCCTACCATCCAGAAATATGAATGTGCCTCCTTACCAATGTGCTACAAATTAGACCTCTGAATTAGAAGATGCTATCATGAATCTAACTCACCATCCGGAGATGTATATTTTGTTAACCTACCCAAAGAATAATAATTTCTGCTTATTCCACTAGGTGTGACAAGCTCAGATAGATTGCTAGAGAAGTAATAGTCACCAATAAAGTAAATTCCAAAGTCTGATCCCTAGTCTTCTGTCTCCAACTCATTGTTCAAATAGTCTTGCTTCCTTTCTTCTGCTGCAACACTGAGTTAAATCAGTATATCCTTCAACCCTCTAGTACGACCTTGGGCCTACTCTTCTATTCCATACACTTCCATCATTTTACCGTATTTATTGATTACATGCCTAATTTGTATAAACTCAAGGACAGGTTCTGTGCCTATTTCAAAATATGTATTTTAAGGCCATATCCCCAGTGATCCAGCTAATACATATTACTTTACTAAGGCAGCCAAATGAAGATAAGAAATATTTTTAGTTACTTGAAAATAATCTTGGTGGTTATATCCCTGTAGTAAAGAGGTAGAATTGTCAAGGATGCAGAATTGATCAGCAAAATTCAGCTTGGAAGGAAGGGTGAAGGAACCTTATTTTAGTGCCTTATCCCAATATCCTTTTATTTAGTTTTTAAATTAACATGATACATGCTTGTTTTCAGAATCAGTGACTGCCAGATGCAACTTTGACGTTAATAAGTGAAGTCTGGGAAATTCTGGGTAGATCTTTCCTATTCTCTCTCACATGTCCATAGAGCCAAGTAATTTTGGTCCTAACTCTTACTCGTCCCCTCTGCTTCACAATAACACTACACTATTTCGTTCTCAAAACCAGGATGGTCCTTAGTCCTTATTAATATGTCATTATTAGGAGTGAGAGGAAATAAAAGAGGAAGATGAAATATATGAGCATAGAGGATTTTGTCTTAATGGAAATTACTATGTGAATCTGAGGTGAGACATTTATTAAATTTTGAATTGTGGAGCTCTTCATTTTTTGATAAATTCTAAACTGTTCATATAAACATTATAATAAATACCACTATTTACAAAAACATGAACTTCAACAGTTAGGTATAAAGATGAAAGTACTTCATGTTGCATACTTGAAAAAGAATAAAATAAAAATACCTCTTTCTATATCTTCTTGTTGGACTTAAAGGAATCCTAACCAATAAATTCTTCTGAAAGAAAGGGTACTCTGTGAGTTTCTCTCTCTCTCTCTAAATATATATATATATAGATAGATAGATTTTTTTTTTTTTTTTGAGACAGAGTCTCTTTTGCCCAGGGCTAGAATGCAGTGGCATCATCATAGCTCACTGCAACCTCAAACTCCTGGGCTCATGCGATCCTCCTGCCTCAGCCTCCCAAGTAGCTGGGACTACAGGCATGCACTGTCATGCCCGGCTAATTTTTCTTCTTATTTTTTGTAGAGACAGGGTCTCGCTATTGCCCAGGCTAGTCTTGAACTCCTGGGCTCAACAGATCCTCCCACTTCGGCCTCCCAAAGTGCTGGGATTACAGGTGTGAGCCACTGCGCCTGGCCTTAGATTGACTTTTTGGGTCACTATATCTTATGGAAGGCATGTGAAAATAACTCAGTAGTCACTTCCAGTCAAATGAATAAATATTTGAGGGTGAACTAACCTATTGTGGCAGTAGCCTCTACATTATACTAGTGTATCTTCTTGCCCATCTCAAACTTTCTACCACTAGACTATGAGCTACTTGTGAACAGGGACTGTATTTTATACTTCATAAAGGGACCTAATGAATTCAAAACTCAAAGACTTAGTATGTGTTATAGAACAAGTATTACCATATTATAGCATGTTATAGTACAATTATTACCATATTTTAAAATGCTGAGACACTAAAAAACCTAAAGTTTAAGAACAAATTAAGATAAGCCCTACTGGAGTGCTTTCATTCAATAAGTCAATATTGAAAGAAGACTCTTTTCAGGGTATCCGGGACTCCCTGAACTGCACGTTCTACTGCAGTTTTTGTTTTGTTTTGTTTTGTTAAAGGTGGTATTACACTAGCTAAAATTCACCAACAGCAAATTAATAAAAACAGTCTTCACAGCCAGAGCTTAGCTGAATTAGAATCCCTGGGCTCCCAATACAGGGCAAACCCCCAAAAAGATCAAAGTCAAGTAAATTAAAAATCCAGCTGAATTTTATCAGAGGGCAAAATTTCAACTTTTGAGTACCCCAGCAACCAAGGATGAATTATGTATAAGATTAGTTAAGTGCTTTCATCCACACCCCAGCCAGAGAACATTTTTCTATCTCACTGTGACTGAAGAAAAAACAGCAATGTATTTGCCTGCCAAGAACAGCTGTGGCTGTACTGTAGATAGGAGTCTAACAACACTGAGGGATTAAAATTTAATTGTAAAGTTGCTGCTACCTGGGAGTAAAAGCTTGAACTCTGTCTCCATAAAGAAACTGAGACTCCAGCATATTGAACAGATGAGGACAAGAGCTGGCATGTTCCTAACAAAGAGTGTGAGAATATGCTTCCTTCTTAAGTTGTCCCCCAAACTGTTTCTTTTTCTGTACATCATACTGGTCATATGCAAGGATACTTACTAGGAATATAGCCCTTTTCTACACTTTGAACAGTACACACACGTCTTATTTCCAAAATGCTTGAAATTACAGGATGAGATCAGAAGGTGATTATGTGGTCTGACTTCTCTGAATATCAGTTCTTTTAATTTTGTTGAGCATCACCTGAAGCACAAATAATTTCTTTTCTTGAAGCTGGCTACTGTCAAGATGGACCTAAGGCAATCTTAATGTTATTACAGAACAAAGATAAGTTTCTCCTCGAATTCAGATAGAATACCATTAAAATCCAATTTTTTATTGAGGCCTCATTAGTATTAAGGAACATACCCAAGTTTCCTACCTATTGATACAACTACTAGAAATATATCTGCTACCTAAAATTCCCACTTTAGCAAAAAAAAAAAAAAAAAAATCCCACAAGTTATATTTTAGACCAAAAGTTTATTATGTTCAGTTTAACTTTGCCCCATAATCCTTCATAAACTTGCCTTCTGATTTCGAAAGAAGAACTGATGTTGAAACATAAGATGTACATTTACACTTTATATTAAAACTTTTTTGGGCGGGTACAATTTCTGAGAATCAAATTCCCCCTGAATTATTATAAACCAGGGCCTAATGTTTCTTTAGTATTACTATACATTTTAGGCAGTTAGAGAGGCTAAAGTCCATTATACAGTAATGTATGTGATGGAAATGACCAAATAGCGTTCTTTCTTAAGTAGCTAACTAGCAAGAAGAGCAATGAAACTGGAAGGAACCAGCTTGAAAGACAGAAAAGCAAATGTTCATTCTTTATTGAAAAGCCTCAGAATTCATCAAATAGACTTACACTGTGAAAAGTTCTCCCAGGCAGCTTATTGCCTACTAATATTCTTGCCTTTCAGTAAGCATTTCTCCAACTTAATTACCCTTTCTCTTTTTCTGACAATCCACATCAGCCTCTTTAAAACTCTTTCCCAAATTCCAACTCTTATAGGAAGACTTCTCTAGCAAGCCACTGGACTATCACAACTCTTCATTCTATATTCCCTCAGCATTACTATATCTGGTTTGAAATTTATTCTTTTGTACTCCTCTTGGTATAAGTTATGATGTGATTGATATATTATTGAAACCAAGAATATATATCATGGCTAAAAGTAACAGGATATCATATCTATTGTGTAATTTTAGGCACATCACTTAACTTTGAAAACTCAAACTTCCCATCTATGATGTTAGAAGATTACAATCTGTCTTCCAATGGCTCCAGTAAGAATAAATGAGAATATAAGTATAAACTCTTAAAAAAAGATAAGAACTAACTGAAGTCCAAGTTACTCTTGTTTAGAATTGTAATATATTAAGTAGTCTTACTAATTTAATTCTTTTAAGCATTAGAAATTTGATTGCTAGGGGAAGGGAGCAAAACTCAAGAAAAAAGCTAAAAACTATTTCTTAAGATTATAATTGTCTTCTGTATCCCATTATTCTCTACATTTAGAGGACTACACTGGGTCTGCAAAAGACAAAGATGTTTTCTAAAACAAAGATCAGTATGTTTCCTAATGTGAATTTTAATATCACTAGTGTAATGGGTTTAGAATGAGCAATTTACATCACTATCTAACCACAACTCTTCTAAAAACTGCTAAGCAGTCCATGTGCCTCAAGTGCTAATGATTTAAGCAATAAATTTATTAGTAGCAGTTAGTGACAGGATGTCCTAAATGTTAGCATTAAGACTTTCACTTTGAGGGGGAAAAGATGATTAAATATACTGCCAAACAAATTCAGGGGGCGCTTTGGTGAATTTGATAATTGACAGGCACATGTTAATAGGAAAAAGGGTGCTTGCTTTCTACAAACTTTAAAACTGAATTTAACCCTGGGGAAAGGATATAGACATGCATTAAAAAGTACATTGTCCTTACTTTCATTCTCTATCTCCTCCCCTTTGAAAATAAGAGTTTAGTACTTAGAGAATTTAGATAAAGAAGAATATTAGCAATTTCACAAATTTCTCAGCCTGGTTCTTTTTGAAGGAGAACAATGAGGATGAAGCATGAAACGTAACGTTATAGGAAGCAAAGAACATCTTTTCTCCTGATACAAATATCTCAGTTAATAAAGAAAATCAAAATTAGATATGCCAGACTGCCCAAATAAAGACTTTAGGTTAGTTTCTCACCATTAAAAGAGACAGGGTGAGAGAGAGAGAGAGACAGAGAGACAGAGACAGAGAGACAGAGAGAGAGAGAGAGTGTGTGTGTGTGTATAAAAGAGACTTTACGGGCACCAACAATGGAACAAAAATGTAAACATATAAAAATTTTGACCTGTCACATAATAGGCTTATTTTATTATCTGTATTGTTTCCGGGAAATGCCTCAGATGTGCATTATTATGGAAATAGCACAGTTACAAAATATTTTACAGAAATATGAGTTTAGCTATAATTCAAAAGTTTTTAAAACTATATCAGTTCTTATAACTTAAGAAGTCTCATAGCTTTGAAAAATAATCCACTTTTAAACAAAGTGAAGACATATATTTAAATGTCAGTTTAATTTCTGAATGTATTTAATAAAGAGGTATACAACTATTATAGGTTTTTGGTATTAATGAAGTCAGATGGAGAATAGAAAAAAAGGTCTTTTACCCATGAACAATTTTCATATCACTGGTTATGACAATGGAAAGCTAAGAACCTTTAAAAATAATCATATATTTTCTATTAGTAAATATTAATATATAGTTATAATTGTCTATCAAATCCCCTAGTTCTGAAGATGATCTTTGCCCTGGAAAAAATGAGAATAGTGAACAATCTTCCCAAAAGTTTTGCTCACTATTCAGTAAAAGACACTTGGCATTTCTATCTGCTTATTATTTTTAAAAATGCAATTTGGGAAGAAAAATTTTAATTATTTTTGGGAAGGGGCTGAAGAAACCCCAGTGAGACATTCTGTAGAGAGGTCCTTTGTTAGTGTAACATCTGACCTTCTATATCTTTGGAAATCATGCAACTTGGCTAATGTAGTCCTTAAAGAATTAATCAAGCAGACTGTAAGGCCCTAGTTACAGTGGAGCCAGCCAATTATGAGTTGCTCAGAAATTCATCACTGGCATGTCCAACCACATTTTCCCACATAAAGATTAGTAGAAATATGTGAAAACAGGGCCCATTCCCACCCAAGCACAGCTACAATATGCCTTCAGTGAAACAGATTTCAACAAAGTTTTGCCCTAATAAAACAGACAATTTATTTGGGAATCTGTTTGATACTGTCTTTACCTGCAACACTTCTTTTCTGTCAACATTGCAAAGGCTTCCCTGTTTAGTTAAAACTCAAACAGGGACTTTTATATTCAAACACACTTCTGAATTCAAAGCACTAAAGTCACATGCCACAAGCCTGAATTCATCAGTAAGTTAGTGAAATCCCCAAAGACCATCTTTAAGTCTTTTCACTGTTGTGGTAACACCCTCCCAAGCCTTACTAAGAAGAAAGCTTTTCTAGCAAGAAAGAAATGAAAGGGGCTAGAGTAGATGAAGATTGGTTCTCTAAGGAGAGGGCAGTGCTGCTCTTAAATAAAGAAGCTCCTTTCAGATAAGCAGAATCAGATTCCAGTTCAGTTGGTTTGCTGGCTACCCTCACTTTGAACTCTCATATTTAACCCAGCAGGCTTCAAAGCAGGTGAGAAAATGACCTACCACTTAAAAGCAATTTTTCCTTTTTCAGGAATTCTGGCCTTGGAGAATATCAGCTCTGATATCAGCACATTCCACATCTCCAGGGATTTATGCAACTTTTTTTTATTGCTCTATGTCTAATGTCAGACTCAGTTTTCATCTCAGCCAGGAGAAAAATCAAGGGGGAAAAAATCCTAAGTTGCTGAAAATGAAGTCTTATTCCACATAGCCTTACACCATGCAAAAGAAGAGGCACTAAAAACTAGCCATTCTAGTTCATTCCCTTTTATTTATGTAAATCTGATGTATGGTGAGAATTACTAAAAATCAGTCCCCAGTGCTTGGCTTCACAAAAAAGCAACTTTTATAACAAATACATTTTAAGAAATCCAAATTGAATTTGCTCTAGCATGTGAGCTAACACAAAAAGATTAGATAAGGAAGAGAAAATAGTAACAACAAAGAAATTTGGGAAATTTTCTTAAATTACTTTTCATTCCTAAATCATGAGTATGTTTCAAATATTCTACATCAATTTCTACTGTAGCCACCAAATAGCTGACTTTATTTAAAATCCTAACATAAGCAGTTTGCAGCTAACCAACAGGATCTGTTCTACAAGAACTGAAGTGCCTGGAGCGTGAAACATACCTATCTCCACTTTCAAATAAGCATAATGTACCAGAAGTATAATACTAATAGTATTTTTAAAATGACACTCAGCCACCACTTATACTACAGTTTCTATGGAAAAATGCACTTTGAGTTTACTGTAGGGCATATTTCCTCAAAACACGAAGAGGGTAGGGTTTCCCACTATTGTTGCACTTGGGTGATGATGATGCACTTGGGTGATGAAGGAGGCAACAACAGCCAGCACTTACCTACTTTTTCCTGTGCGCAGACATGGTCGTAAACACAATATATTTCAAACTCATTTAATCCTCACCAAAGCCTATGAGAGGTAGTACTAGTTTCATTTTACAATTTATGGTAGAAAAGGTTAAGTAACTTACCTGAGGTTGTACAGCCAGTAAGTTTCAGGGCCAGAATTCAAAGCAAAGCAGTCTGCCCCCAGAGTTTATGATCTAACACTCTGCAACGCTGTCCCTTCTCCACCTTGACAAGGTGGCACTATCCAGGTGTTCTAAATTCCTCATATTGGGTGTAGAGTAGAGCAGGGCTTCTCAACTTTTAAATGTGCATATAGGATCACTTGGGGATCTTGTTAAAATGCAGATTCTGATTCAGGAGGTCTGGAGTGGTGCCTGAAGTTCTGCCTTTTGAATAAGCTCCTGGATGATGGTGAGTGTTCCTAGTTTGTATACCACACTTTATGAAGGCGAATTTGAGCCTCTAGGTCCCTTGGTGTTTGTCTGACAAGGCATTTATATGTTGTGTTCATAAGCTGGACACCACCTTATATTATAATCATTTTCCATTAACTGTTAAATGGAACCTGCTCTTGGAACTGCAGAACAACTATTGATTTGCAAGTATTTTCAGTAAATACTTAGTTTAAAAAAACTTTTAAGTGTACTTATAAAGGCTACAGGGATAAAATGTGCTATAAAAATTCACTGTCAGGCATATTTTTGACACTATATACCACAACTCCACAAATACCAAAAGATAGTGAATAAATGCTTGTTTATTGTTCATCAGCTAAAATCACAGTATATCAATACTTTTGGTCTAAAAAAGAAGCTTCCACTTTCAAATATGTAATTATTCATTCTCAGACTCTGCTAAAGGAGTGCTAAGGAACTTATGCTATGTAATCCCAAAGGCTCTTCTGGTGCCATTAGTGACCTCTTAGGTAAAAGCAGACACCGTATACTAGCAATGATGGATAGAGCATACAGTGAGTACACTACACATTAATTTTAGTCAGTACCCCATGGAAATATGCTACTAACAATTGCTACATATCTATTCCAGATTCTAGATCTCCCTCCTTGCTCTATTATACCTCCTTCCCACCCCAGTGCCCTGAGAGAAACCCAAGAATCATCTCTCCTATTGCTTGCCTGTGAACTCAAATACACAGCTGCACATTTTTTCCAGCTGTTAAATGGATGGAATTCCCTTTTTATTCCATTTTTTTTCCATGCCAGATTACACGGTAAGGTCATTTCAGTTTGAGAGGTACTCACTCAACTATCAGCACCATTGCAAACAACAGAGCTATGGGTCTGATCATTAAGCTTCCTTTTTACACTGAAAGGAAATAGAATAGTCAATCTCCAAACCAAATATCTATACTCCCTGAACAATAGTGGAAAGTAATTCTTCTTGAAGCTTGACCCAGAATCAAGTGCAAACTCAGACTCCTAGGCCTACAGCCAGTGGCAACTTAGCGCATTATATGGTTGACCTTCAGGGAAAAAGGAAAACCAGTGCTCTTACCACTGGTGCCAGAAGAAAGCCAAACTAATCTTTAAGGCACAAAATAAACTATTCTTAAGGCAGGAAAAGAAATTGTGAGGAAACAGGGATTTAGAATGGAGGCATATAGAGAAAAATAAAGAAAATCATTACTAAGACTAGTTTTTTTGTGGTTCTCAGTGCTTTTATATTTGGGAATATAATGAGTCAGCAGTTTCTTCTTGTGTTTTAACTCTTATTACTTGGTAAAAATTCAAAGATGTACAAGAAGGATGCAGTTTTAAAAAGGCTTAGAGACTTAAAGGGAATTATCTTTGGTAATTTTATTTTGAGCCAGTGATATTACTTAATAAGTTTATGCATAAGAGTAAATAGTCATGGGAGACACACTCTAATATCAGTCCTTAAGTATTTCCTGGGTCAGGAAATTGGGAAGCAGTTCAAAACTAAAGGGTAAAAATGAAAATAAAGGTCTATACATGTTCTATACCCAAGTTTGGGGAAGGTCAAAGAGAACACACAGACACAATAACTGGGAGAACCTTTGTGTATATAGGCACGTTCTGTACCCAGGGCAATGTCTCATCTGTCCCATCTTACCTACTTATTTTCCATCCTAGTTGTGTTCTTGAATTTAAAGTTCAGAAATCCTTAGAACTAATGATTTCATTTAAATGGAAAAATCAAAAGGCTTGTTTACAAAATAGGGAATTGTTTTTAATGCCAAAGAAAATGCATTAATGGTAAAAAGAGTTGAATTATTCTTTAGCTAGTAACAAGGGCTATGTTTATCACCCAAAGTGATCTATAAGAACCAACTTTATAATGTTATAGTTATATTATTATAATTTTATATTGTATTCTTTAAACTTTTAAGCAACAGAAGTATAGCTCAAATCACACACAGAAAACATGTTTGACATATTTATGGCAGCAACTTTACAAATCAATTCCTGTAATTTACTATAACAAATATCTTTTACTTCTTAAGTGGGTTAGCACAAGTAGATCAGAGATGGTTTCTTGTGTGTTTTACAAATACTCTACACAAGTCCTTGAGATCATACTTACAGCTTTAGCAAAAATACCCATGATTTCAGGAAACTGGTGTGTGAGAAGGGCTATCATTGCTGTAGAAGAACACAGTCCTGCTGTGAAATGGATGAAAAAAGGAAGCTCCTTCTTTGGGTAAACAGAAACATGATGAAAGGCTGCGAGGGAGAAAATGTAAGAATGAATTTTATTTCACAATACAGTGTAAGCCAGTCTTAATATTTTCAAATAAAATCTATTTTTAAAAACTAAAAAGGAAATTTTTTTTTAAAACAAGCACAAGACAGCCTGAACAACATAGTGAGACTCCGTCTCTACAAAACATAGAAAAATTAGTTGGGTGTGGTGGTGCACACCTGCAGTCCCAGCTACTTGGGAGGCTGAGGTAAGAGGATTGCTTTTAGCCCAGGGGTTCAAGGTTGTAGTGAGCTATGATGATGCCACTGTACTCTAGCCTGGGCAACAGAGGGAGACCCCGTCTTAAAAAAAACAATAGCAAAAAAGCACAAGAAGTCTCTGGCCAAGCAAGATAGAAGAAAGTTATCCATTATTTATTCCAGCATCAACAGCATATCCACACAGCTAGATGACTGTGCTGGGCCCTGGGAACAGGATGAAAGAACATTGATTATAAAGTCATGCTGAGGTGGTTTTGAAAAAGAGCGTTGTCACTTACATTAGCTGTGTGACCTTGAATAAGTTGCTAAACCCTCTAGAAGTTGCTATGGAGTTGTTATAATGAACACTGTAAGAGCTTAATAAATGTGAGTTGCTATTAATTCTTATTCTTTGGGAGCTCAAAGACTAGTGTAAAGAGACAAACATGTCATTGAAGATTTCCAAGAACCATCATCATTTAATAATTTTACTCAGTTATTAATGTGTTCTATATGTGGCATTTCATTAAGCACTGTAAAAATTGAACCAGAAAACCAAAGCCCTAGGTTCTGGCCACAAATGAAGACCCTTGTCTTATTTTACCACATTTACACATTTACTCAGATATTATGTTTGTAGTGGTTGGATATTTCATTGTCGATTATACCCAAGTCTTTGTATTTTATTTGAAATTTGAAAATACTTAAATAACAATACTGAGATGAGCCTATTATAGTGCCTGACACACAGTAGGTGCTCAGGAAGTGTCTGTTAAACTGAGAGCTATTCTGGGACTTCATTAGGCCAGGAAGTTGACTGCTCAGGGCTGGATACTAACCCAGGAATTCCTGATATAATATCCTGCATTAGTAAGGGATGACTAATTCAGTGCTGAACCAAGGTCAGCTATAAATTTCACTTTTTTAAACATAATGATTCACAGAGAAGATTACACCTAAGCTACTTTCAATAGCTATGACATTTTTGTCTTATATTCAGAAAGTATATACCAAAAATGAAACTCATTAAAAATACAGAAAATTGTCAGAGCTTTGAGCCATGATTAAAGTAAAAGCACACCAGAACTGAATGTTTTAAAGTTATAAACATTAGCAACTATAGAGAACAATGTATTTTCAGCACCCAAAGAACCAGTTAGCAGTCCTTTCTGCCCTGTCCTTCAGCCATGAGAGGCTAACTACTTCTTCCCAACTTCAAACCAAGAGAATTAAACCCTGGTATTTGAGAAGGCAGGAAACACATATAAGGCAGTAAAATTAATAATATTAGCTAAACTATGTATCATTTTATGGTTTAAAGTGCTTTAATTTATATTAGCTCATTTAATTTTTTTCAATAATCTTAAGAGAGAGTATGATTCCTACTTTATAAGATAGAAAACTGCATAGGTTTCGCAAGAAAATTTCCTAAAATATGAGATTTTTATACTGTCGGAGAGACCTAATTATTTCTTTTTGGATTGCTTTCTGTAGATTCATTTGTCAGTCAATGTTTGGCTAATACATCAATATAATGGATGACTGAACACCACAGAAACACTCCCTTGGAACGAAAGTTCAAATTTCATCACTGACTTGTAGAGAAAAATTTATCAGGAGGCATAAAAGACGACTAAATAGCTATGTGAACTAGGGGAATAGTTCAAGTCTAAACTTATGAGGTCCATAAGCAAATTCCAGAATGCCATAAGTCATATCAAGGTTGAAGGAAAATTAAAAACAAAAACATTAAGTACTCTTGGGTATTAAAACTCCACATTATTAAAAATTTGTTCATTCTACCATAGTCAAAGACAGAAAAAATACTCTAACATACAATATAATTGAACAACCCCCCTACCCAGCATATTCTTCTTCTCCTACCTCCTGGAGTTTGCATCCTATGTGGAGTTAGAATTTAAAAAGGCTTGCCAAAACGCAAAGCAAACTGTCTGGTCTTATAGCTTATGGCTCTGACAACATGATAATAACCCTGATTTTATTCATATTACTGTGTAAAAGTTGGCCTTATATTAGACAACTTTTGTAATGCTTTACAAAGGAGGGATATTATTTTAGGCTTATTAATGTTCCATAATTTAAGATCAATTCCTTTGCCCTAAATACCCTTGTTCCTGTTAAAAGAGAAAAATAACAACAAGAACAAGTACTACTATCACTACCCTAGAAAGGAAAATGATATTTCTCTCATTAATGATCTCCTAACCACTAAAGTCAGTGTATTCTTCTCAGTAATTACCTTACCTAATATCTCAGATTCTCCTCATCACTTGAAAATTTCTTCCTCCTTTTATTTTATTTCTTTCTTTATTTTTTTTAGAGAGTCTCACTCTGTTGTCCGGGCTAGAGTGCTGTGGTGTCAGCCTAGCTCACAGCAACCTCAAACTCCTGGGCTCAAGCAATCCTGCCTCAGCCTCCCGAGTAGCTGGGACTACAGGCATGCGCAGCCATGCTCGGCTAATTTTTTCTATATATTTTTAGTTGGCCAATTAATTTCTTTCTATTTTTAGTAGAGACGGGGTCTCGCTCAGGCTGGTCTCCAACTCCTGACCTTGAGATCTGCCCGCCTTGGCCTCCCAGAGTGTTAGGATTACAGGCATGAGCCACCACGCCCAGCCTCTTCCTCCTTTTAGTTTCTTGGATAGCTAGTTTTAGTTCTTGTCCTTTCTCTCTGATCACTCCTTCACTGAATCTTCGACTCTTCTCCTGCCATCCATTCCTTTGACATTTCTGTGCACCCTGGTTCCACACTCAGTTCACTTCTCATTCTATACAGTTTCCCTTAGTGATCTCATTTATGCCTAGGAATTCTTTTGCTACATGGAAAATGATGACTCCAAAGTCTATTTTGTAAGATGTACAGAAAGTTATTAGAACTCCTGTTTGTTTATACAACATGATCCTGTTTCTAGGCTACAGCTGATTGGACAAGGAAGGGACACCTGGATAAATCTGATTCTCTCTCCCAGAAGTTTTAGAAGTAGGATTGAGATATTATTCATTCTGTACTGTGTGCCTAAACTGATGACATGTAAACATTTAGCCATAGGGGCATCAAGGTTGGCCACGTGGCTGTCTATGAAGGGAAAGCCAACCTCAAAAGAGAAAAACATAAGAATGAAGCAGATACACTATGAGAAGCAGAAATAAGAGATATTACAAAGAAAAGAGGAGTCTGGGGAGGGAGAGAACAAGAACAGGTGAGACTGAAAAAGGCAGCCAAAGATAGAAATATACAGATAACTGACTCCTAGAAATCCTGATGACCTTCTAGTTCCTGGTTCCAGTCCCTTATGAGGTCCAACTGTAATTGTTGCTTTTGAATTCTTTGATAACCCAGTGTTCTTCCCACAAATTCTCATTTATGTTTAAGCTAGCTTGAAGTGGCTCTCCATTACTTATACCCAAAGTATGCCTACATTTACTACTTATATATTATATATACATTTTATAATATATGTATCACTTACAAATATATATTACACCCACATTTTATATTATTTAGAGATGGAAAATATAAAGACTTTTATGTATATGTGTTAAGTAAATAATAAAATATTTAAGCATATAAAGACATATACATATACATGTACATACGTGTAAATGGATGAGATGTTACACAGGCAACATAGTCAAAGCTTGAACTTATTTACTTCTCCCACCCCTATTCCCAAACCTGCTCATCCTGCTGTATGATAGATTACCATTCCCCAAAGCACCCAACTCAGGAAATTGAGAATCACTCTTGACCTCCTAGAGAGACCCTCCCACCTCAAGCTTTCTTATAATCTATTCCATACATACAGCATTTAACACATTGTCTGTCTGTCAGTCTTTCTATTAGCCTGTGAGCAGCCTAGGAGTTCAGAATAGGTAAGGAGGAAATGGGAACTGATACTTCACATTTTTGTTGAGTACTTACAATGTACAAGACTTGTTTATAAGAATAAACAAATGAATTTTGCTAACTCAAAGAATATTTATTGAATATCAATTTTTATGGCAAGCATTATAGAGATACACAGACAACAAAGAGAGTCATGGCCTTCAAAGAGTTTACAGTCTAAAAGTAGAGATTAAGAAGCACACAAAAGTACTTCGAGAGTTCAGAGAAAGCAGCAATCACTTATCTCAGCAGATGGAGGAAAATAAAAGATGCTGGGAGAAAAATACCAGCATACTCAACTTGTTATAATCTCTCCTCCTAAATTTTCATCTATCTGAACTTCTTAGCTCATTAAGTTTAATGATTGTAAAACTGCAACTTTCCTTCCTAGACGTCAGTTCTAATGGTTCAGTATTGTAAAAACTGGCACAAGTTTACATCATATAAGGAAATATGGTACTAGTGTTTACAACCTGCAGCAGGCTTCTCAGTTAAATCATTAAAAAAAAATTAAAACAGGAATTTACCAGCTCACAGAGAAAGAGTAGATGATAAGGCAGCTGAGAAACAAAGTATAGACTATTATTTTGAGAAGTCTGGCTTCCTGAAGTCAGGAACTAGACTGAAACATTCTCAGCAATCATAACCCTACATATTTCTGGTTCTCCTCCTAATTCTTTGACTGCTCTTTTTCAAATCGGGAAGTATAGCCCCTCCAACTTCATTCTTCTTTGTAAAGATTGTTTTGGCTATTCTGGGTCCTTTACCTTTCCGTATAAAGTTTAGAATCAGCTTGTCATTTTTCACAAAGTCCATTCTGAGATTTTGATAGGGATTGTACTGAATCTATAGATCAATTTGGGGAGAACTGTCATTTAAATAATATTGAGTCTTCTAATCCATCAACATGGACTGTCTCTCCATTTATTTAGATTTTCTTTAATTTCTCTCAGCAATACTTTATAGTTTTTAGTGTACAAGTGTTACATTCCTTTTTTAAAATTTATTCCTAAGTAGTTTGTTCTTTTTGATGCTACTGTGATTGGAACAGTTTTATCAATTTCATTTTCAGATTGTTCATTGTTAGTATACAGATATACAATTAATTTTTGTATATTGGTCTTATAACCTACAACCTTGTTTAATTCGTTAATTAGTTCCAGTAGTATTTTTATGGATTTCTTACAATTTCCTGCATAGAGGATCATGACATCTGTGAATAAAGGCAGTTTTACTTCTTCCTTTCCAATATGAATGCCTTTTATTTATTTTTCTTGCCTGATTACACTGGTTAGAATCTCTAGTACAGTGTTGAATAGAAGTGGTGAGAAAAGACACCCTTACCTTATTCTTGATCTTAGGTGGAAAGCATTCAGTCTTTCATCATTACGTATGATGTTAACTGTGGGTTTTTTCATAGATGTTTTATCAAGTTGAGGAAGTTCCCTTCTATTTGTAGTTTTTTGAATGTTTTTTTAATCATGAATTGGAGCTGGATTTTGTCAAATGTTTTTTCTGCATTTATTGTCCTTTATTCTATTAACATGGTGATTACAGTTTCAGATGTTAAACCAACCTTGCATATGTGAGGGAAATCCCATGTGGTCATGGTATATAATCCTTTTTATATGTTGCTGGATTCAGTTTGCTTAAGATATTGTTGAAGATGTTTGTGCTTATATTCATGAGTGCTATTGTTTTATGGTTTTCTTTTCTTATAATATCTTTGTCTGATTTTGATATCAGGGTATACTGATGTCATCAAATGATTTGGGGAGTATTCCCCCTCCTTTATTTTCTAAAAGTTTGTAAAGGACTGGTATTATTTGTTTTCTAAATATTTATAAGATAACTGCTCTTTTAAATATCTTTAATCTTGATGTCCTTCATTGCATCTAGTGCTGGGTTTTACTCAGTAAGTATGTGGAAATGAATTGAATTATGCAACTACATCCCAGAAGTGGCTACAATAGTATTTAAACAGTGTCCTGAATTTCAACCAAAGGTACTTTAAAAATGGAGAATACTATGGAAAATAATCTAAAAATTACTTTTAAGTTTAGGAAAACTGAAATATTTACTTACTAGGTAACAGCTCTCTATCAGCAGTCTCTGTGCAGCTGGGATAAGGGTAAAATAGATGTCCTTTTTCTAATGGGTATGGAATCATTCTAAAAGCTGAGAAAAAAATACGTATGTTGACATTCAATTCCATCTCACTTACCATCCTATACCACAGATCAAAGCTATTTTGGAGACATATTTTAATAAAATTTTCACATAGTATTGTACTTTTTTTAGAGACACATTTTAGATGGAAGAAACAAAGTAACCAAAAGAATGAATAAGGGGAAGAATAAGATTTATTTAGATAACAATGAATGGTCTAGTCTGGTTGGAGTAAAACTAAAGGGAGCAGTGGATGATAAGACAGGCTGGGTCCTTCTTTGCTTCAGTCTCCTCATTACAAACATAACTGATAACTCCAGAGGTATGAATTCCACTTCTTATAGGAATATTCATAAAATTATCATGTATATACTTGTTGTGGCCACTACTGTTGGCAACCTAAAAGAGTTCTCAATGCCTCCTAACTCCACATATGAGATTCACCAAAGTTTTCAATGAGTAGATCTTTAATCTAGATCAGGGGTTATCAAAGTATGGCCCTTTGGCCAGATCTGGCCCACTATCTGCTTTTGTAAATAAAATTTTATTGGAACACTGCCATGCCATTCATTTACATATTGTCTAAGGCTGCTTTTGTGCTACAAGAATTGAGTAGTTGTGATGAAGACAGTATGGCCCACAAAGCCTAAAATTAAATAATAATAAATACTATCTGACCCTTTATAGAAAAAGTTTGTCCACCCCTGATCTAGATTATCACCAACTCTTGCAGATTTATTAAAGAAGAAATCCTATTGATCTATTCCGCTAGCTAAGTACAGTAAGTCCTCACTTAACATCATCAGTAGGTTCTTAGAAACTGCGACTTTAAGCAAAACGATATAATAATATAATAAAACCAATTTTACCATAGGCTAAACAAGAGTTAAACTATGGCATATTTCTAGTCAAAAAAAAATCACCAAACTTTTAAATAAAGACCAAAGCACTTCTAATATTAAACATTGAAATAAATGTGAACTATACATACATTTAAGAAAGATTTTAAAAACAAGTAAGATAATTATTTACCCAATTATTCCCAGGTGAGTTGAGGGTGGCTGGAGCCTATCCCAGCAGCTCAGGGTTCAATGCAGAAGCCAACCCTGGATAGGATGCCATTCCATTACAGGGTGCACTTACACCCACATCACATCACTCATATTGGGACAATTTGGACATACCAATTAACCTAATATGTACATCTTTGGGATGTGGGAAGAAATTGGAGTACTCAGAGAAAACCCACAAAGACATGGGGAGAACATGTGAACTTCACACCACCAGTGGCCCTGTCTGGGAATCAATATTTTTCCTCACCAACATTGTAACAAAATAACATTGAATGAAATATTATTTGAGGACCTGCTGTACTCATCAAAATTGTGATAAGGTTTTTGTTTTTCCTTCAGTGGTTGGCTCTATAAGCTTTTGTCAAAATATAGATTTTATTTTGTCACAATAAAGAGTATTTATTTGTCTAAAGTCATAAGCAAATCAGTGATAACACTAATAAATAATTTATCAAGATTCATAAAATACAGTATAAATCATATACTTGAAAACTTCCTGTGTGCCAAGCAGAATGCCAGGTGGTAAAGACACATATAAGGTGAATGAAGTAGAGTACCTTTAAGGAGCTTACAGACTACTGGAGAAAAAGCAAGTCTAATTACTCAAAGACATTCAGCTCCTTGAGCACCTAATCCCAGTTTTATTAATCTTTATATTGTCAGTGTCTGGCCCTTAGCAAATGATTAATGCAGGGGTTCCCAAATTTTCTTGATTAAAGGACACTTGGAACCCTTCATGTCTCCAAAATTTTATATAATGCCCTAGGCTCAAAGAAATATCTAATAATTCCACTTATTAAGTAGGGAGTCCAAACAACTTAAAACATTTATGTTCTAATAATTTATCAACAATTTGAAAAAATTCATATAAATTGGAGAAAAAATAATTTTCTTATTTCATTTTTAAATGACCATCATCACTCTTGTGAATTGCTACAATATCCCAAGGTGCCACAATGCAAAGTTTGGGAACAGGGGGTTAAACAATTTTAGTGAATGAGCATTGAATTTTTATCAATAGCTGTGGTATACTTTCCTAGGGAATTATTGTACAAATCCAAATGAGAAAATATTTTGATTATGCTTCTTCACTTTCTTTCCTTTTTTTTTTTCTGAGACTGGGTCTTGTTCTGTCAACCGGGCTAAAGGGCAGTGGGCATCATCATAGCTCACTGCAACCTCAAATTGCTGTGCTCAAGGGATCCTCCTGCCTCAGCCTCTCAAAGTGCTGGGATTACAGGAGTGAGCTACTATAACCAGCTGAAGTTTCTTCATTTTTTTGGTGGTTATAAGAAGTAACAAATAAAAGATGTGGTAGTTAGCTAAAACCAGTCCAAATTATTCTGTGTAGAAGATATAAAAATAGCCAATAAACACATGAAAAGATGTTCAATATCACTAATTGTTAGGGAAATGCAAAACAAAACTACAATGAGATTCTACTTCACACCCATTAGGATGAGTATTACCAAAAAGAAATAACAATTGTTGTCAAGGATCTAGGAAAATTGGAACTTTTGTGCATTGCTGATGGGAATGTAAAATGATACAGCTGCTATGGAAAACAGTACTATGGTTCTTCAAAAAATTAAGCATAGAATTTTATGATCTAGCAATTCTACTTCTGGATATATACTCAAAAGAATTGAAAGTAGGAACTCAAACAGATATTTGTATACCAATGCTCACAGCAGCACTATTCACTATAGCCAAAAGGTGGAAACAATGCAAATGTTCACTAACAGATAAACAAATGTGGTATATACATACAATGAAATATTAATATTATTCGGCCTTAAAAAGGAATAAAATTCTGACACATCCTACAACATAGATGAACCTTGAAGATACTATGCTAAGTGAAATAAGCCAGACACAAAAGAACAAATATTGCATGATTCCACTTACATGATGTACCTAGAGTAGTCTAACTCATAGAGACAGAAAGTAGAATAGTGGCTGCCAGGGGCAAGAGGGAGGAAGGACTGGAGAGTTATTATCACATAATTAATGGGTACAGAATCTCAGTTTGGGATGAAGAAAAAGTTCTGGAGATGGATGGTGGTGATGGTTGCACAACACTGTGAATGTACATAATGCCACTGAACCATACACTTAAAAATGATAAAAATGGTAAATTTTATGTTATAAATATTTTAAAATAAAAGAATGAACAGAGTTATTCAGTTGTGAGGGAAATAGTTTCATGTTGTGCACATCTGAAAACAAAACAAAACCAGACCAATTTTTAAAATATGAGAATAGCTCAACCACACATTAAAAAGTTTATAAGCCAAAGAACTAACTTTTCATTTTCTTTTCTTACAAATATATAACTTAAATGAATATATGGTAGAATACCATAACAGTTTCTGATTTGGCTTTTTGTAAATGTGGCATCAATATAAATACATTAATTATTTCTTCTACCAATAAAGCAAATATAATGCCACTGAGTTCACTTTGAAACCAATCTGAACAACAAATCCATATGGTAACTCAGACAATCTCATCTAAAAAGACTGCCTATGAATACAATGAATAGAGAAATTAGTGCTATATTTGGAAAAGAATACTTACTGCCTTCCCATGTACACTGTAACAGATTAAGAGCACCTTCTATTCGCTTCCAGTGCTGAAGATGAAAGAAAGCATAAGCAATTGCTTCACTATCACCTCGTTTCAGAATGTGTTCTGGAGGCAAAATTAAACTTTTCATCTCTAGTAAATACTGCAAGAATAACACATACACATACACACAACAGAAAAAAGAAAAATTGTGTTAAATTCAAATACTCCCAAAAACATAGATTCAAAATGTTATAAATTCAAATTGATAAAAAAAATTTAAACTAGTAGAAATGACATGAAGGTTCTGCTGATAACATCTGTATAAAATGCTTATATATGCAAATTCCAAAAACCAGAATATTTCTATAGGTAAAAATAAGGTGATAAATGGCTTACGTGTGACCTTGCTAAATACAAAATGGAAATTCAAGCTGAAGAAATAATGTGAGAGCACTTATTTTTCCAAAAAAAGAGTTAAATGTAAAAATTATAAAATACAATTTTGGAACAATACTTGTGACAACTCAATTCTTTTTTCTCTGATTTTACAGGTGAAAAAACTTAATTGTAGAAAAGTTAATTAATTAATTAATTAATCAATTAATTAATATTTACAGTGTTCAAAATGCTATGCTTTTTAGGGAATACCAAAGAGTACCCTGTCTGTTCTCTGTAGTTTCATAATGGGAAAGACAGATTTCTTAAATAAATAATTATAATTAGACTGTGGTGAGTAATTTATTAGAAGTATAAACAATGTATATAGTATGAAGGAATATGCATAGGAGGTATTAATTTTTTAATTTAGCTTTTAATAGCTTTATTGATATATTAATAATTCACATACCTTAGAATTCATCCATTTAAAGAATTCAGTTCAATTATTTTTAGTATATTCACAGATATGTGCAACTATCACCACAATTTCAGAACATTTTCATCACCTCAAAAAGAAATCCTATACCCTTTAGTTATCATCCTCTTCTCCTCCATTCCCCTTAAGCAACCACTAACCTATTTTCTGTCTTTACTGATTTGCCTTTTATGGGTATTTCATACAAATGGAATTATATAATATGTGGTCTTTTGTGACTGGTTTCTTTCACTTAGCATGATGTTTTCAAGGTTCACCCAGGCTGTAGCATGTATTGGTCTTTGTACCTCACTCCTTTTTATGGCCAAATAATACTCTACTGTATGGAATATATAGTTTGTTTATCCATTCATCAGTTGACACACATTTGGTTGTTTTCAACTTCTGGCTATTATGAATAATGCTATTATAAACATTTATGTACAAGTTTTGGTGTGAACATTTGTGTTCATTTCTCTTGGATAAATACTTTGGTGTAGAATCATTGGGTCATATGATAACTTCATGTTTAGGAGGTATGATGATTTAGGGGCTAGAAATAAACCACTTAATGGGATTTGAGCTGATATTTAAAAATGAGTAGAATATGGATGAGCAGACTTGGGGGTGGGGTGAGGAGAAGAACAGGAGTACATATTCACAGCACAGGGCCATCTTGAACAAAGGCACTGAACCAAGAGAGCAAAGAGCAAAATGCATTTAATGTGCCTGCTAAAGAAGTGATAGTCTATCGGTTCTTCACATGTGAAACTAAATTCTATCTTAAACTCTTGAAGAAAATACTTGTCCTAATATTATAATTTGTAACAAAAGCGGTATAATCATAGTTATTGTACTAATCAAATGTATAATACTAATTACATGAAGAAAGCTACAAAACTGACCATTTGTACAATCAATTTATTTTACTTTACTAAAGTAGTCAACTTAAAACAAAGCCTTTAAAAAAATTTAATTAGCTAAATACTTTCTCCAAAGACTGAGGCCCAGAATGCACTTCCCCTTCTAGAATAGGTTTGAAATAACTTCATTCCAAACAACTTGATATAAAATTATGTCATAAGGTCCAAATCACATTAACTTCTGTAATAAAATATAAAAACAGAAACCTTTCAGAGTGTCTCAAAAGATATATTTGCACATTTCAAATGCTGGTTCCCTGGGTTGTTATATAAACAAATGAGATAATATAAATTAAAGAGCTGAATTTGTGAAACACTTTGTAAAACTGCTATAAGCAATGACTACAGGAAGAATCTTAAAAAGTTGTAGTGGTTTCAAAATTTAAGCCATAGGTTATTAATCAATATGTATGTACTCTTCATATTAATACATCTAAAATGGTTTTCAACAATTACTGAGCTTAACACCCATCTTTAATTAATTATTCTTACTCTTGATGTCTTTGGCTCTGTCCTCAAAGTGTAAGAATGCAGTCTGTGCGTCGATTTATTTTAGCAGATGTCACAAACTATGAGATTATTTACTAATCCAGTTTGGGGACTTAACATTTCCCATTTAGTTTCTTAAAGGAATGCAACAGAGGTTGTGTCCTGGTCAAGTAAAGCCCATTTGCTGCCTGGTTGGGTTCTCTCCCCTTAGTGCCTTGGGCCTATATTCGGGAGGGTAATATTCTTTCTAATCCTCTCTAATCCTTGCCCATTTTTTTAAAACACAGTAAAAGATCACTCGCACCAGGCAGCTGTGGGAAAATGGACTCAAATAGATGACCTCTGACATGACTCCTTATGCTCTTTGCAAGTGCACTAAGAGCTTCTTCAGTAGGAAGCAAAGAAAATGTGGCAATCACAGTGGAATCACCATCATAAAAAAGACTATCTAGTTTTCAGAAGAAAACTGTTTAATACTTAAACCAGGTCCTTCATATTAAAATTCTGTTTCATTTTACAGATAAAGGAGGCAAAATATCCCTAATCATTTCAAAGAGCTTTAGAACCCACAAGCTTTAAACCCCAACATGGTATTTAGTATATTGGTAACCATTTAGTAAATATAATCAAAGATATTCAGTTAACAATTATTCAGTAAAACTTATAGAAAATATCAATTTGATAAGTCAAGAAAAACATTTTTTGAATAGCAACTATGTGACTAAATTTTCACTATTTAATAATCTAAGGAATAATTTAGGAGGTAAACACATTTTCTTATTAGAAAATGATACTTCAGGATTTTATATTAAAAATCTTTGGTATTTAATCATTTTAAAAATCTTCCTTATGCTACTTTATTTTTTATTATCATGTCCTACCTACCAGCAAATATCCTTTCCAATTTAACTTTAAAGCAAACTAATTTTTCATTTCCTAATTTTGAACCCAAAATATAAGGGAAGATTTTCAGTTTAAGGAAAATATATGTAAAATAAGTTATAAGATTATTACTTATTTTATCTCCTTCACAAACTACTATTCAGGAATTTCTGCTACTTAGCAAAGGCTGTAACTTATTGCCCAATAGAAACCATATCTTTCATATTCTACTACAATATTGTACAACCCAAAGCAGGCACTAAAATACTTGTTAATTGAGCTGATCTGCTATATAGAGTTAAAATGTTTTCAAACTCATACTTATATTTTAGTTTTGACTTAAAGATATTTTCTAATTTTCTGGATAAACTAAAACCAAACAAATAAGACAACAAAAATGCTGCTACCCAGACTTTACTCCTCTAAGAAGAATATAAAAGATTAAAAACTGGGGGGTAATTTGTTTTGTTTTAGTCTTTTATTTTCTTTTTTTCTGATTAGAAAAGCACAACCTCAGTGTACAAAAATGGAAACTTAACAGAGTTATGCAGTAGAAAATAATATATATGTTTGGAGAATAAAATAATAAAGATAATAATCTATGTTTGTCTGGATTTTATTTTTATGCATAATATACTGACTCCATTTTTCTCAAAAATAGAATCAAGCTGTTATGTAACTCACTTTTTATTTCATAATATACATTGTATATTTCTTCCTGTCTCTACTCAGATCTAATGTTTTTAATTATTGAATAGCATTCCATTAAAAGCTGAGTTATTTTATAATATAGGTTAAGAAATAAGTTCACGCTGGAATTGTGCTACCATCCTTGAAAGGTAAAAAATAAATAGTATCTTTAAGAAAAACTTGAAAAATAGTTAATGTGGCTTAACAGCTGCTTTAAAAGCTTATCTAAGTTAAAGAAAGTAAAATTTTACACTCATCATTTCTTCAAATCTTTAAGCCATTTTACTATGGCTTTAAGCTTTTAAAGCAGCTGTTATAAACTACAGACATGTCTATTTACCAATATTTATTAAGTGCTTGTTATGGGCTAGTCAGAGAATTGAACATAGAATGACGACTAAGACAAGAGCTCTCCTTTTGTTCAAGGGAACTAAGGGAGAGACATATAATAGATAAAAAAAAAAAAAAAACTCCAGTCAAACAAACAAAAAGATATGTTTGAGGTAATGAAGGAACAAAGAGAAAACCATTATCTCTTCTTAGGAAAACTAGCAAAGACTCCTTATAAAGGAGACAGCAGATGAGCGGGGTATTGAAGGATGAGTAGAAACTTTCCAGGTGGAGAAGAGATTGAGTGTATGTACAGTGGTAGTGAGATATGATGAGACATGACCAATCCAGGCAACAGTAACTCTGGAGATAAGGGGCAAGGAAGAAGTGGCCAGGAGTAAGGTTGGAGTAAATACTGGGCCAGGACTGTGAAGGGCTTTTATATGTGTAATATTAAGACTAAGGGGTTTGTCCTTATCCTATAGGCAATAAGGAACAAGTGGAGGCGTTTAAGCAGGGTAAGATAACTCTGGCAATAGCCAGCATGGAGAAGGGCTGATAGCAGGTAGACCAGTGAGGAATCTATTTTAATAATACATGTCAGAGATGGTATTTAAGATTATTTCTGTATATTTAGAAATGCATAGAAAGTATCTAGCAATATATATACCAAACAGAAACAGTGGGTACTTCAGAGAAGTCGATTTGAGAGGGAGAAGACAAGAAATTTTTTACTTTATAAACTTCTGAAGGATCTGAAATTTTTTAAAGCATCCATTACTTTTATTATAACAATAACAATAATATTATATTGTTTAAAGGATAGGTGATGAAGGCATACAATAGTCAGTGACAGTGGGGATGGAGTAGATGGCTAGATCTGAAAAACATTTCAAAGCTTACAATATGAATTGGTAATTTGGAAAGGGCAGAGGTTAAAGGTTAATGATGAGAAGTGGATAATGAAGCCATAAATCAAAATATAGAAAATAAAAAAGGAGAGGCAGTTTGGTAGTTTGGAGAAGAGATTTAAAAATAAATTTTAAAAATTCAGTTGGAGACACATTAAAGTATCCGAGGTACTTATCATAGGTAAAGATTTCCACAACTAGATGGAAATGCAGGTCTATAGATGAAGAAGGAAGCCAGAGTTAAAAGGCACAGTTTTGGAAATTATCAGCAAATAAAATATAACTGAAGACATAAACCAAAGCTAGTACCTATTATGTGCTGTAAGATCTTCCATACTACCTCTAAATTATCCTATTGCTATATGTATAATAAATCAGAAATTGCTAAGGACAATTTTAACTAGTTTTTAACTATGGACAATATACTCAAATAACTACTTTAGTCTCTTGCTTTTCACTGAAAATATAAAAATTAAAGCTAGTTTGGAAGCTATGGCTAAAAAGACATAATGATATATGTATGGTCTGATGGTTTCTTTTATGACTCTAAAACCATACCTATGCTTACACTCAAATTTACTTTAATTTTGAACTGCTTTGATCTTTATAATTTATCTTTAGATTACTTTTTTTCTATTACTTTGTAAATCTTACAACAGCTTTTGACCAAAAGCAATATAATTCTGACCTGAAGTAATGATAATGCTTTATAATCTTCCTCTTAAAAGCAGGGGTTAAAGAAAAATCTCTCTGAAGGCATCTGAAATTAAGGTACTTTGCTCTTGATCAGTCATGCACACAAAGAACCAATTTATCTCTGCAATTAGTTTTCTCAGTGCACATTCTATGAGATTGGACAGGCAAGCTGAATGCAAAGAGTCCACATGGATATGTATTGGGGGAGACTAAAAACAGTTTCCAGATAGAAAACAAACAGAACTGCTATGTGAATAAACTAAAAGAAAATATAATACTACTTAACAGCCTCAAGAGCAAAGGGAGTTATACAGAAGGGAGAAGGAAAGGAAGCTAGAAAGGACATTTGCTACAAGAAAACTCCTTTCCACATCATCCTGCAGAGCTGCACCTCAAGAGATAAACATTTCTGAAGTGATAGTGACACCTTCAGAAAAGCCGCCAGAGAAGGAAGGAGAGTAAGAAGAGGAGCATATAGAAGAACCACCTGAAGGAGAGGAAGAGGGAACGCATGGAAACCCAGGAATGACCTTCGCTTCACTCCCTGTCCTACTCAAGGTGAAGACTGGAGCCTAAACTAGCTGCCACTAATATGGTAGCATTTCTGTGGGATAGGGAAGACAGCAGAAGGAAAATAAACTCTAGAAGGAAGTGTCATTCCATTGGGTTTTGATACTGGTTTAGCAGCCAGAAGTCTCAAATTTATGGCCTATGCCATCCATCTATAATGAAGCACGATACCAACATTTCTTCCTAATATTTTAGGGTCCCCAACTCCTAAAAACCCCTCAACCAGTACTTTGTTGTTCAAATGTTGTGAACTGTTAGTGCTAGGA
>VBSM01000729.1:16456458-16478445 GCA_008086735.1 Cheirogaleus medius | reverse complement strand
AAAAAAAAAAAAAAGAGAGAGAAAGAGAGAGAGTGAGAAGCATAAGTATTTCATTATCTCAACTCTTTTATTTAGGCCACAGTACAACTTAATGGAAGGCAAAAGTCTTACTGTGCTCTAAGTTTGGGTCATAGACGTCAACACTACTTCCCCTTTTCTCCCTTTACTCCTGCTATGCCACTCAGAATCTCAATTGAGTGCCAGTTTCCCTCTTAATGTATGCTTCTATAACATAGGTAGTTTGGCCAATGAAATGCAAGCCTGCTGCTAAAGAGCTACTATCTTCTATGGTGGATAAGACTCGTAATATTCTACAGGCTTCAATTTCGGATCTCGAATAGATTTTACTTTCTATGTATTAATTTATTATTAAAACTCCCCTTGTACTTAAAAGTTTCCAGGTACAGCCTACTTCCTTGGCAGCACAACACTAAAAACAGTTTTATTATAAAATAAGAAATAATAACCTTTAAAGGCTACAGATAACATATTCCTAAATAAGTACTCAAGTTATAGAGATTTACTAAACATGTTTTTGTTATTGTTTTTTTCTTAATGTTCTACTTTATTCTTATCCTAAGGGCTTCTTCTGTAGGATACAAATAAATTGTCCTCAGGGTATTAACTAATTCAAACTAGTTAATTTGTAACTGTTTCAATATCTTCACCTTTACCTCATTTCAACAAAGAAACCTCCAAGCCTTACATATTCTAAGGCTATAAGCACTAAAATAATATTCACAAGGAAAGAGTACATACTGGAACAGTTCAAACAAAAAGAGAAAATGGTAACAAATGTTATAAAGTGATGACTACCATGATGATCAATAGTGTTGCCTGATATGTCTGATACTCAGACACTGTGTTAAGCACTTTATATATATTATCTCATTTAATCAGAAGGCATGATATTTTTACAAAGTATTTTCCATGCTAAGTGAAATTCTTTTTTGTTTACTGAGGTATAATTTTAAATGCATAGATTTTAAATATGCAGTTTAGTAAGTTTTGACAAATGTAGACAAGTAATGCCCAAATCAAGACATAGAGTATTTTCCATGACCCCAAAAAGTTCTCCTTTCCAGTTAATTCCCCATTCAATCACCTGAGGTGACCACTGTAATTTCTACCATCATAGATCACTTTTTGCCTTTTCTTAAACTTCACATAAGTGGAATCATTCAGTATGGACTCATCTGTACATTGTATTTTTGAGTTTCATCCATATTTTCCTTGTATCAGTAGGTCTTTCTTTTTATTGCTGAATACCACTGAGTAAATATATTGCAACTTATCTATTTACCTATTGATAGACACTGGGGTTGTTTCCAGTTTGGAGCTATTATGAATGAAATTGCTATAAATATTCATGTTCAAGTCTTTTTGTAGACATATGCTTTCATTTCTCTTTGGTATGTACCTGGGAGTAGAATTGCTGGGTCATTGACTGAGGCATATATATAACTGTATCAGAAATTGCCAGTTTTCCAAAGTAGTTGCACCATTTTTAGTCTTAGCAGCAATGTAGGAAAGTTCTAACCTCCACATTCTTACCAATGTTATCAATCTTTTTAATTTTAGCCATTCTGGTAGGTGTAAAGCAGTACCTTGCTTTGATTTTATATTGCATTTCTCTGATAACTTATGATGTTGAACATCTCTTTATGTGCTTATTGGACATCCCAATATGTTCTTTTGTGAAGTATCTGTTCAAGGCTTTTGCCCACTTTTTATATTGTCTTTTTATATTTATATATTCTGGATATGAGTCTTTAGCCAGACAAATATATTACAAATATTTTTCCTGTCTGTGGCTTGCCTTTTTGTTTTCTTAACACTAAGATGAGCAGTTTTAAAATTTTGATAAAGTCCAATTTATAATTTTATTCTCTTATAATTTTATAAATGCCTTTTGTGCCCTAGGAAATCTTTGTTTACCCCAAAGTTTCAAAGATATTCTTAGATGTTTTCTTCTAGATGTTATATAGTTTTAGCCTTTATATTCTTTTTTTTTTTTTTTTTTTTTTTTTTTTGAGACAGAGTCTCATTCTCTTGCCTGGGCTAGAGTGTTGTGGCATCAGCCTAGCTCACAGCAACTTCCAACTCCTGGGCTCAAGGGATCCTCCTGCCTCAGCTTCCCAGGTAGCTGGGACTACAGGCATGTGCCACCATGCCCGGCTAATTTTTTCTATTTTTAGTTGTTTGGCTAATTTCTTTCTATTTTTAGTAGAGACAGGATCTTGCTCTTGCTCAGCTGGTCTCGAACTCCTGAGCTCAGGCAATCCTCTCACCTTGGCCTCCCAGAGTGCTAGGATTACAGGCGTGAGCCACCGTGCCCAGCCAAAGCCTTTATGTTCTGATCAGTGATCCATCTCAAATAATTTTTGTGTATGCTATGAGAAAAATTCATGATTTTCTCCCCATTTAGATATCCAGGTGTTCCAGTACAATTTGTTGAAGAGGTTCCTTTCCCCCACTGAATTTCAGTGGTGCTTTTGCCAAAATTCAATTGATAAGTATATATATGGATATGTTTCTTTTTATTTTGTGATTTTGTCTTTTAAAGTAATTATTTCAAATTTAAATATAAAATAATAAAATTAAAAAAATGTGGTGGTAGTATGCTTATTAAAAAATCTTTAGGCTGGGCACAGTGGCTCACACCTGTAATCCTAGCACTCTGGGAGGCTGAGGCAGGAGGATTGCTAAGGTCAGGAGTTTGAGACTAGCCTGAGCAAGAGCAAGACCCTGTCTCTACCAAAAATTGAAAAAATTAGCTGGGCGTGGTGGCACACATCTGTAGTCTCAGCTACTTGGAAGACTAAGGCAGTAGGATCACATAAGCCCAGTAGTTTGAGGTTGCAGTGAGCTATGATGATGACATTGCACTCTATCCAGGGTGATTGAGTGAGACTCTGTCTCAAAAAAAAAAAAAAACTTCAATGGAATATCATACCAGGCTATTGCTAGATCCTCAATTAAAGTTGGATAATACTATTCTAACTGATATGTCAAGTGTTGTACATTTACAGTAGATCATTGACATTCATGAATTTCAATTATATAATTTCAATTATCTGTGAGAACACTAAACATCCATGATTTATAACAGCCATCATTTTGCTAAGGCACAAATTTGAATCATGTGCTCTCAGGCTTGTGCACACATGTGAGTAACTGACTTAATAAATAAGCCTAGTAGATCCTTCAGCATCCTTATCTCAGCAAGGTTCATGACCCATTCTCATGTTTACATTTCACAGGTAAAATTACATGTGATAATGGCATTTCAAATATGGAGATTCACAATGGTTTTGAATCACATTAATCAAGAATGTCAATAATCTACTGTAATAATGTTAAAGAACACCTTCTACAAAAAATAATTTTAAAATGTGCAAAGGACTCAAATACACATTTCTCCAAAGAAGAAATACAAACTGCCAATAAGCACATTAAAATGATGCTCACCACCATTAGTCATTAGGGAAATGCAATTAAAACCACAATAAGATACCACTTCACACCCATTAGGATAGCTATATTCAAAAAGACAGATAATAGCAGGCATTGGCACAAATGTAGAGAAATTAGAACTCTCACATATTGCTGAGGGAACGTAAAATAGTGCAGCCAATTTAGAAAAGAGTTTGGCAGTCTCTCAAAAAATTAAATACAGAATTACCTTATGATCTATCAATTCCACTTCTAGGTATATACCCCAGAGAAGTAAAACATGTTCACATAATACTTGCACATTAATGTTTGTAGCAGCATTATTCATGCTAGTCAAAAAGTGAAGCCAGCCCAAATGCCCATCAATTGATGAATGAATAAACAAAATGTAGTATCTACATACAATAAAAAGTATTCAGCTATAAAAAGGAATTAAGTATCAATACATGTTATATTATGCTAAGTGAAAGAAGTCAGACATAAAAGGCCACATGTAGTAGGACTCCATTTAAATGAAAAATCCAGAATAAACAGATCTATAATGACAGAAAGTAGATTAGTGGTTGCCAGGGACTGGGGGAAAGAGAAATGGTGAGTGACTGCTAATAAGTACACAGTCTCTTTCTGGAGTAATGACAATATTCTAGAATTACACAGTGGCAATGATTTTACAACCTTGTCAATACACTAAAAACCACTGAACTGTGTACTTTAAAAGTGAATTTTACAGTACGTGAATTATCTCAATTAAAAAAAGAATATCTTCTATAAAACTACTGGATGGTAGGATAATGAAGATATGAGACACTAGAATGAATGAAACAGGATACTGTGGAATACTTAGAATATATGAAACATCTACTAAAAATCCAAAGATTGACAATTCCTATAGTAGCTGAAAGATGCACTATATCTTTCTTGTTGGACAACTAAAAAACAGTTTGTTGAACCAAAGCCATAGCTAGGTAATGAAAAGCAAGTCGAAAACCATGAAAATATGCTAATTTTTTACTGTGCTACTAGCAGTACTATAATACTAAAACTCAGTACTATCTACTAAAATTCATTGAGTAGAATAAAAAAACCTGTACATGCAATCAATATTAATGAAATAACTAAATGCAAAGTCATAGCCTAAAGAGATTTATATTATCTTTCCCTATTGCACTTTCTAATAGCTTCCAGCTTTAACAAATTGCATAGCTCTAAACCTATAGCCATTTCTGCTGCAGTTATGTGGAAAGTTGCCAAAAAATATTTCTTGCTAAAGCAGCTTTATCCTTTGCCATTTTACTGCTAAGATTCATACAACCATCTGACAAATTTGCATAATAAATCTGTGAGAATAAAAGAAAATTTTAAAAAATACATATTGAAATGTCACTGTTCATTAGGTTAAATAAGTTATCTCGACCCACAGTTGAATTTTGAAGAAGAAAATGCCTAACACCTTCATGTTTGCTTGCCTCCGGCTTAGAATCAGAAATAGAGACCAAAACAGAAGAAAGAGAAAGAAAGAGAGAGGTTTGTACATACTTCATCACTTATAAAACCCTACTAAAAAACAGACAGCCACAAATTCCAGAGCTCTCTCAGTTCATATAACATTAATGTTATTTAACTGTGATATTATTCAGTTTGGTAGAGCTTAAAATTTCTCCAAAATACATTCTTTAATAATTATTTATACTGTTTGATAACACTCAGCTTAAAGTATTTGTCCACAAACAATAATCTAAGTTAATAGCACCACTCTGCTTAGCTGGATATTTTGATACAGCTGAATTTTCATCTGCTTTGATATTTAGTTGAGAGGAAAATAGGTAAATTCCTACCTATAAATAAAAATGATTTTAAAATGTTAAAGTGTATGTGTGCATACATATATAGGCATATATACATATATATAAACAGTTTTATTGAGGCATATTTTATATATCATGAAATTCCCCATTGTAAGTACAGTCATACCTTGGAGATGTGGCGAGTTTAGTTCCAGACCATTGCAATAAAGTGAAAATCACAATAAAGCAAGTAACAGAAATTTTTTGGCTACCCAGTGCATATAGAAGTTACTTTGACCAGATCCATCAGAGGAATCAGGCTACAGACTTAGGAAATGTATTTCTTAAATATTAAGACCTGAAAGTTGAAATTATTCCTTAATCCATGGGCTTCAGAATGTATGCTGTGTTAGTAGCCAAGAAAACAACATTCATCTCCTTCTACATCAGCACTTGTTGCTTCACCTTGCACTTTTATGTTCTGGAGATAACTCTTTCCTTTAACCTGATACACCAACCTCTGCTAGCTTCAAACTTTTCTTCCATAGCTTTCTCATCTCTCTCAGCCTTCATAGAATTGAAGAGAGTTAGAGCCTTGCTCTAGATTAGGCTTTGACTTAAGGGAATGTTATAATGGTTTGACCTTCTAACCAGACCACTAAAACTTTCTCCATATCAGCAAGAAGGAGTATCCCTAACAGCATGACAGATTTTCTAAAGCAGATTCAACCTGGACATTAATATATATTACCTATACAACAATGTAATTTTCTTATTAGGGAAATTGTTGGCAGTGCCTCCACCCATGTGCCCCAAACAGTAATTTTGAAAACCAACGCACATCATCTGAGAATACATTTTGCATAAAATGGTTTTCAAGACACAAAACAAGTCTACAACCATAGGGAGAAGATAGACCAAATTTTGTTATTTTGAGTGGAATTAAATAATTTTAGACATCTTATGGTGCATTTCATTTTAACGGTTCTGATCAATAACTACTGCTTATTTTCTCCCACAAGGAACGGATTACCATCTTACTCTGATAAGAATAGTAATAATAATCACTTCTGTAATGTTTACTATGTGTCAGCCACTCTGTTAACCCTTTTAAAGATATGAACTCCTTTAATACTTTTAACAAATCTATGAGAAACGAAATATTATCTTAATTTTACAGATGGAGAAACTCGAGTCCAGAGAAGTTAAATAAGTTGTCCAAAGTCATACAGCTAAAAAATGGTAGCACCAGAATTCAGACCCTGGCAGCCTGGTTGCGAATCTACTGGGCAGCATGAGAGAGCAGAGGATTTCATTTAAAAGTATTTATAGACTTCTGCTTCCAGCAATGGGAGACAGGAAATTCAGATCAACCCTCTCAGATAACTAGAAAAACTGAGCCAAATATCTAATTGAATACATCAGAGAATTAACAAAGAGTAAAGTATTACCAGGGCATAATCTAAAAAAGACAGAAATCCAGAGAAGCAAGCCACATATGGAGCTTCTTTTACAGTAGGGGGATTCGCCAATTCTGGATGAGATGGCTAAGAAGGTTTTCAGCCTTTTTGCCAGTTTCATAAAGATAAGAGAACAAAAGCTGGAGTCCAAGGCCAGCCAAGAGTGAGAGGTTCTAGTAAAACCTCCCCAATTGGATTGAGACCATGAAAGGCTACATCCTAGAAATAAGGGTAAACTAGAAATAAAATAAAACTTTAAAGAACTACAGCCTAGTTTCATGTCATCTAGGTGCCTCAGAAAATATCAGTCCCTGAAACTGGATTAAGGTGATCCTATCCTGCTAGAGCTTCTTCTAGGCATCTAAGAGCAAAGAAAATTCTGTCTAGAGGAAGATAATATTATCCAAGGGTGCAAACTATTTTTAAAACTTCTCAAAGTATCTGGCACACAGTCAAAGAAAACCAGGCATATGAACATGATGCAAGAGAAAAAATAGGTGATAGAAACAGATACACAGAAGTTCTAGATATTGAAATTGTCAGATAACTAATCATAAACTATTTTCAAAGAGATAAGATTATATTTACAACTTTGGCAGAGAATTAGAAACTGTAAATGACATAGATGTGAAAAATAAACAGAAATTCAAGAACTGAAAAATGTTTTAAAGGAGTAAATTATATAGAGTATATTCTCTGACCATAATGCAATTAAGCTAGAAATCATTAATAAAAGATCTTCATATATTTAGAAATTAAGAAATATACCTCTAAATGGAATAAATATAACTCTAAATCAAAGAGGCAATCATAATGGAAAGTGGAAAATGTTTTGAACTAAAATTACATTAAAATATTATTATAGTATGCAGTTAAAATTGTGCTTAAAGAGAAGTTTCTAGACTTAACTGGGTATATTAGAAAGAAGGACGGCTGAAAATTATGGAGTTAAATACCTATCTAAGAAGATACAGGAAATAAAAAATAATAAAATAAAGCCAAAGAATGTTGAAGGAAGGCAATAAAGAACAGAAATAAATGAACCAGAAAACAAATAGAAATGATCAACAACGGCAGAGCTAGGTTCTTTGCAAAAACTAACAAGACTGATAGATCCTTCAGACATCTGATCAAGGAAAAAAAAGATAGCCAGTATTAGGAACTTAACAGTGGATACCATTACTGATCTGGCAAATATTGATAAAAATCCCCTGATTTTATGAAAACTTTATGCCAATAAATTTAAAAATTTTGATGAAATTAATTTTTATAAAAATACAACTTACCAAAAACCAACACAAGAAGAAATAAAAACTTCAATAGTTAGGACACACTTCAAAAAACTGAATTTGTAATTAAACTATTAAACCAAAGAAATGAAATTTGTAACTCAAAGTCTTCTCACAAAGAAAACTCTAGAACCAGATGGCTTTACCATTAAATTCTACTAATCATTAAAGGCAGAGATCATTCTAATTTCATACAAATTATTCCAGCGAATAAAAAAAGAAGAACCACTTGTTTATGAAGCCAGCAATAAAAGTATAGACCAAAAATATAAAGAAAAGTAGGAAGTGAATAATAATGTCAGAATAGTGGTTACCTTTAGGAAGAAAGGAGGAAGTTGTAATTAGGAAATGTAGTCAGGTGAGCTTCTGTGGGTTGACAATCTCATTTCTTGACCTCAATGGTAGTTTTCAAGAATTTGCTTTACAATAAATCATTAAGAAGTACATTTCTGTTTTGTACACTTTGTTGCATGTGTATTATAATTCATAATAAAAAATTTACAGTAGATCCCTCTTTTCCATGGGGCATACATTCCAAGACCCCCAGTGAAACTGCAGATAGTACCGAACTCTATATACAGTATGTTTTTTCCTCTATACATGCTTACGATAAAGTTTTATTTATAAATTAGGCACAGTAAGAGATTAACAACAATAACTAATAATAGAACAGGCCGGGTGTGATGGCTCATGCCTGTAATCCCAGCATTTTGGGAGGACAAGGCAGGAGGACTGCTTAAGGCCAGGAGTTCAAGACCAGCCTGGGCAACATAGCAAGATCCTACAAAAAAATAAGAAAAATTAGCCAGGCATGGTGGTGCATGCCTATAAGTCCTAGCTACTTGGGAAGCTGAGGCAGGAGGATCACTTGAGCCCAGGAGTTAGACGTTGCAGTGAGCTATGATGATGCCACTGTATTCAGCTTGGGTGACAGAGAGAGATCATGTCTCAAAAAAAAAAAACAGAACCAAAAAACCACCAATATGCCACCAGCATCACTACTCCACTTTGGGGCCATTATTAAGTAAAATAAGTGTTACTTTAATACAATCACTACAATACTACAACAGTCAATCTGATAACCAAGTAGCTACTAAGTAACTAACAGGTGGGTAGCTAGACATCATGGATATGCTGGACAGGGGGAGACAACACAAGATAACATCATGCTACTCAAATAGCACATAATTTAAAATTTATAAATTGTTTATTTCTGGAATTTTCCATTTATTGTCAGACCAAGGTTGACCATGGGTAACTGAAACTGCAGAAAGTGAAACCACAGATAAGGGGGGTACTTTGGTATTTAAATTTATGGGACTAGTGTCACTTAATGAGAGAATGGTATGTTGACTCTCATTCTTTGACTTTAGTAATTTTCTTAACCATATCTTTACTTATTCTAACAGGCTTACAACTTTCTCTTCTTGGAGATTATGTTTGAGAGATTAATCTCCTTACTGTAGCTCTTTACTCTAGTTTCCAAATTCTATTAATACACACTATACTGGTATCAAAGCTATAATTACATTTGTAGTAAGGGCATCTATTCTTTAATAGTCTATGCTTCCTAACATGGGACATTGTTTGTAAAACCCAAAATTTAATCTTGTGTGATAACACACAAAGATTAAACAATAATTTGTGTGACTGCAAAATGTATAATATAAAGACAAAAGAAGCAAGTATATAGATTCATCTGGGACTAAATAAAAATCAACTCAGCACCAGTTTTTCTGGGAACTTCTACATCTGTTTCTATTATTAATTACTTTAATGTATTTGTTTTCAGTTTTTGTCTACCCAGCCCTAGTTCAAAATTCAGGCATTTGTCTAGAAAAAGCTTTTACAGTAACAGGAAATTTGATTTAGTGATCTGAAATATGAATGATCTTTTATTAAGACCAAGCCATTTGATTATTTCTTCTCTATAACTATAGTAAAAGGAGAGCTAAGTGAACACAGTTCAAATTATATTTGATAGCAATTACAAAGCATGTAGTTAACCACTGCTGCTACCCACCTTTCTAAATGCCTTTAAGGATAATAATAAGCATCAAAGTATAGCAGACTAAAACAATTCTGAGCCAAATTATGGCAACCCAAACTATGGTCTATACACTGTCATCAATTTGATGAATTTAAATAAAAGTAGCATTTTCATCATAAAATTTCTCACTTTTGGAACATGAGGATTAAATTCCACAGCTCTATGAATTGCTTCCACAGCATTAATTTCTGCTGTGCTTAGCCCTCTTCTAGAGGCTGTCTCTGGAGAGAATCTGTAAGAAAATCACAAAACGAGGAAATGAATATACCAAAAAAGGAAAGAATTTACGGATTTAGATCATAATATAGTCCCCTGAATCAAAGAAGTTTCTGACAATGGCCAAAGACAAAGTTAGATGACTACTAAAAATGAAAGTAAAGCCTTCTGGTTCAACATATAAGAAAAGGCAGCATAAAGAATGAAAATCTTCAAACTTAGGTAAAGAAAGCCTTCAAAAGTCCATTGAAGGCATACTTTGGGAAAAGTGATAAAGTAATAAATGCTACACAGGGATATCCAGAGAATTTAATGAAATAGAAGTACATTCTTATCAAATTCTCATCTCAGAGGAAACAGACTAAATATTCCATTCTAATTCCTATCAAGGTATAGTAGTCTAGGGTAAAAGAAAATGGTCACCATTTGGTTGGTTTGTGAATATTTTATCTTCAGAATAAAGAGCATTCATTAAAGGCAGCCAAAAATACAAGGAAAGCAAAATAACTCAGAATTATCATCTAAGAACACATAACATAAACCTATTTCCCTACCATATACCTTATCATTATCATCATAGTTACTATTTACCATGCTTACTTTCTTTCTAGATATTGCTTTAGGTGTTTAACATACATAATCCTCACACAACCACCCTATGGTATTATTCTCATTTTAGAGATAAGGAAGAGATTCAAAACGATTAACTTGCCCAAAGTCCTATAACTGAAATGTTATAGAGTTTGAATTGGAGCCCAGATTTATTAAGCTCTAAAAACCTTGCTGGTTTCCACTACACATACTTTGAAGCCTCAAAGACCTAGAAGATCAAGGGTTATTCAGAAGGAAGTAAGGAGGAAAAAGAACATGGTTTAATGTCAGTGGAGGAAAAACATAATATTGAGTTTAGCAGGCTTTCCAAATTATTGTAGTTTTTATACTTACTTATCTGAAACAGTCCTTGTCTTCAATAGTGCTGCTGTATAACAGATAGCTGCTGACTTTGGAAGGCTTATATCTGTAGTAATAATTTTCAAGGTAAGAATTACAAAAAAAATCCTAAGGTAATTTTTAATAAGAATAATTCATAGTGCAAATTCAACAGATGTAATACAGTAGAAGCACCTGGACATGAAGTTGAAAAACCTGAATTTGAACCTTGATTCTACTATTTACTAGCCATGTATCCTTAAGCTAGTAGCAACTTCTTTGATCTCAGTTTTCGCTTCTTACAATAGAGAATGGTACTTTTCTGGCAGAGATTAAATTATGTCTATGAAAGCCCTCTGCACAACGGTGGAAAGTGCTCAATAAATGTTTATAATAATCTACTTATAATAACACTATTCAATGAAAAAGGCATAGTATAATTAGAACTATATAAAACCTCCATTTATCCATAGAGAAAAGCTAAGATTGGAAAAATATATTTAACAGTAGTTAAATCCAGGTTGATTCAACCAAGGATGATTTTTATTTTTTCTTCTTCCTAAATTTTTATATTTTTTACATTTTCTTAAGTGATTACCTTTTATAAAATAAAAAATTAATCTGAAATTAGAAATAAATTAATTATATAAAGCCTTTTTAAAAGAATGCCCCAAATAATGCTATCAGACGAGTAAGACCAAAGAACTCTCTTGCTGTTTTTGATTCCAGAGTTATAGTAGCAAATGGAGGACTAAGGAAGTAAATTTGCTTTCAACTTCTTTAGGATTCTAGAATGGTAAAAATCAGGACTCATGAAAATAATGAAAACAGAAGCATATTAACTTAACTATGCTTTATTAGTTTTAGTTTTTTTTTTTTCTTCTTCTACCCCTATTGGCACAGAATGTAATTAGCTTTATTTTTCATGAATCAGGTCCTATTCTGATTTTTATATTCAGTCCCTAAGCTTGTTCATCACAAGTATCATAACCAAGCCATCAATCCAGTAAGTTACATATGGAAAGAATTTCTTACAAATTTCTCCATGAGCCTACACTAATCTGAAGCACTTCCTAAGAATTCCAGATGTTTAAAAGAAATAAACTTCTCTTTCCAAGTATAACACATTTCAAACTTTCCAAGTCATGGGGATTCCCAAGCTAATGGGTAGGAACCTACAACAGGACAAGTGTGAATAAGTGACTTATATATGTTCTGTTATAGTGAAAGATATGACCAGAAACATTAACCCAAAGTTTTCAGCTTGGGGTTAAAAGCTGATGCCTCACTCAGAATGAGGAGAAAGGTTATGTGGCTTTAAAATACTCTCAACTCCATTTGTAATAGACTGGCATTGTTATATTAATAGTTAATAATGAAAATAGCCAATATATATTGAATTGTTACTATGGGAAGACTAATGAACAAAGAAATGGAATACTTGGATTTTAAGTTCAGATTTACCACTTACTGACTGGGAGACCTTACTCAATACTTTAACATTCTTGAACTCCAGTTTCCTCATTTAGTAATTGAAAGCAGTAAAAATATTCATCCTACCACATCACAGGATTACTATAAGGATCAGATGAGATAATAAATTATGCTTTGTAACTAAAAAGCATTGTAAAAATGTTATTCTGAATTCCTCTTACAAGTACAAACTGCTAAACAATTTCTGCTAGTCTTCCTTGACACTCCAAAACAAATGAGGTACCTTTCTATGTGCACAGAACCCATACTTTTCCATTTATCTCACCTAATACCCTGTCTTCAATGTAACTGCTGCTCATTTGTCTGTATGTTTCACTAAACTATAAATCCTATGTGGGCTAATTTCATGTCTTCTTGTTCACTGTTGTATTCTGAATACTTCGCTCATGTTAGGCACTCAATAAACAAACAAATAAATCTTGACAGAAGAAAGATACTAAATAGCATACCTATGCATACTAAATACTGACTGGTAAGAATGAAAAGAGAAAATTAGAGAAATATTAGGATATGATTATATTTATAATTACATAATTGGAAAAAGAATATTTTAACCATGCTATCAACTAAGACAAATATGACTCACCATCATATTTTGCTAGGACTGCCTGAACATCTGCATAGGCCTGTAATTCTAAAAGTGATTCTAAGAGATTTTCATGGATGTTCAACATGGTGAGAGGAGGAAATTCTTTCATCAACTGCATATTAAAAGGAAAAAAAGATTAAAATCATACCAAAGGAACTCAATAGAGCACAGCCAAATTCATTAAAGTAGAAATTCTCATTTCTTAACAAAACTGTGAAGACCTAACTCTTAAGAAAAGTATGTATATTAAATAACTATCTTGTTATAAAAACTACCAATTAAAAAGCAGTGATTCTGCTTTAAAATAACTGGCAAGTTGAACTACATTTTTAGTTTTTTTGGGGGAATAAATATAATAGTCTAGCCATCAAATTTACTTACATCTCTCATTATTTTTACTGCTTCTCTTATTCTTCCTAATTTTCTTGCACACATTGCCAATCTTCTTTTAATGTACACTAGTACATTAGTATCTCTCCCTATTTAGAAAAACAAAAAATGACACAACTATCACTTTTGTATTATGGCTTGCTATCTCATTAACATATTACCCATTAATTTTAATTACTTACCCTGGAAGATTCAATTAAAATTAAATTGTGTCAGAGTGGAAGAATATTGATTGCTAAAATGAGTGATGAAAATTGAATGGGAGTTCTATTTTTATGTATGTTTGGAGTTTTCTGTGTTACAAGCTTAAAATATATATTGAATTACTTTTAACTCTAATAGTAGGTAATCTTAGTATATATAATTCATGTATAATTAACAAGTTCACTTTAATATTAGCAGAAAAGAAACACATTAATAGTAAAACATAATATTAACCTACTATTAATATTTTAAGTTTGTGTATAATTATTTTAGCATTCTCTATTTTTTTAGCTGAAAACAAAAAAATGTCCAAAACAAAATTTCCATGGTTAATATAAACTTTTCTTAACAGCTAGTAATTAACAAACTATAAAACTACTTCTAGAAAGAGCTAAAAAATATTTCTATAACTATCTCATAACCATATTTGAGATTATACAAGGACAAATGGCATGACTTTTTTACAGATGTAGTTTCATTAGTTCCAGGCTATAAAATTATGTATTTCCACAGTTGTGTGTTATAAAAACATGCATTAATGAAACATACTGTATATATCAGTATTTAGCTTACAGAGAAAACATTATCTGAATTTTAATTTCCACAAACAAAAGATTTAGAACTTAACTGCCAGCAGATAATGCATTATATAAACATTTCAATTTATTACCCAGTATCTGCCAAAATAACTAAAACGCTCTGGCCACAAAAATAGCATGAAGCAACAGCATTGCTGATTCTAACATCTTTAGTAAAAGTGTCTCAATCATAAGTGGGAGAGTATAGCTAAGAATGGTAAAAAAGGACTTCAGTTGCTATGGCCCACCTGATCCCAAACACATCATGAAGAAAAATCTACCAAAGAAGGCTCAGTGCCAAGTATGAGGTTGAATTTTGTGCTAAGAATCAGATGGTGTGAACGGGGCTGCTCTCTGCACTATATGCAGCTACACAGTCTGAAGAATAACCAAATGATGTGCCTCTACTGTTGCTTAGACTAAGGATGAGGATAAAAATAATAGGTACTTATCATCACTAGAAGTCTAGAAGGCTCTCCTGAATGCTGAATATTTTCAAATTATGTTTCTCCAATGACCAGCCCAATTCTTATATGAAGCAAATTACTGTTAAGTCTCAGAGCAGCATCGCTCTCAATAACCATAGCAGATCTCTTCCCTTCCAGCATAAACATATTTCTGTCTTACCAGATTATAGGTAATCATGAATAGATTAGTTTTATGAAAATTAATCTCTAAGTATTAAGTTGTTTTATTATTGTTGTTTAGTGTTTTAAACATAAAAGAGGCTAGGAGCAGTGGCTCATGCCTTTAATCCCAGCACTTTGGGAAGTCAAGGTAGGAGGATTGCTTGAGGCCAGGAATTCACGACCAGCCTGGGCAACATAATGAGACCTTGATCTACAAAAAATAAAAAAAAAATTAGCCGGGTGTGGTGGTATGTGCCTGCAGTCCTAGCTACTCAGGAGGCTGAGGTGGGAGGATTGATTTAGCCTAGGAGTTCAAGGCTGCAGTGAGCTTTTGATCATGCCACTGCACTCCAGCCTAGGCAACAGAGTGAGACCCTGTCTTAAAAACACAACAACAAAACACACACACGCACAAAAGCAAATTACAGAGATTACAGAGCTAAAAGACAGTTCAAATTTGCTTACTCAGTTGAGCTTCATGCTGAGGACTTTGGTGCTGGCACTGCTGTGACCGCTTATAAATTGTTTCTCCTGCCTTGAGTGCCTGTTTAAATAACCTTTCAGCGTCTACAATAGTTGTTGCTTCTTCCTCAGCCAGTAGAACATAGGCAGTGGCGCACCTATGAAGAAAGCAAGCAAGGCAATTTTAAGTAAAATGGGAAAACAATTATTTTCTCTTGGGCATATCCCTTTGCTCCATGTTGTTTCCCTAGCCTTACCTATACTTTCCATCTCTTAAAAAAAAAAAAAGGAAACTTCATTAAATATTTTAATTTATTAGGGGCATGTTGGTATATTCTTTATGTCTGATTCCACGATTTTTTTCACTCTTATCTTTCCCTTTTGCTCTTTATTTCCTATATTTTTTATTTCTATTCTCTGACCCTGTGTCCTGTGTTTTCTTTTTTTGAAAGAGGGGAAAAAAGAAGATATGTAAAGAATTATCTGAATAGTAGTTCAGGAGACTATATACTCTTGTGGTCATATCTGCGCTTAGTCTCTATACACTTGGTAATATCGATTTCATGGGAGCAGGCAAGGGAGAGAGTAAAGATAGTCCATTGGCCAACTAGGCACCTTTAACATGTGACTCAGAAACATATTCCAGGACTAGACCTTTTTTTCTAAAAGGTATGAGAGGGAACCATGCTATCAACTAAGACAAATATGACTCACCATCATATTTCGTTAGGACTGCCTGAAGATCTGCATAGGCCTATAATTCTAAAAGTGATTCTAAGAGATTTTCATGGATGTTGAACATGGCAAGAGGAGGAAATTCTTTCATCATAGTCTCTGAGTATTTCTTCTGTATGCTGCCCCATACTCTCTTGGACTTATCCACAATAGTATGCAGCATAATTTCCCTTGTTCTGAATTCCAATCCTTCTTCCTACATGCCTACTCTCACTCCTCACACCCACGCTTACTCCAAGTTTTCTTTTCTTTACCCCACTAAAACACAGTTTCTTTGTATCTTTTAAGTCAACAACTGGCTAATAAGATAAACTAATTCATTTTTGGAGGGGGGACAAAAAAGAAAAACAAAAAGTTCCTCTCAAGTCCATCTCTTCTGGGGACAATGTCCTATTTCTGATTATCTAAGCCTGCATTGTCCAATATTCTAGTCATTAGCCATATGTGGCTGCTGAGCACTTGAAATGTGGTTAGTCCAAACTGAAATGTGATGCTAAGTGTAAAATACACACTGGATTGTAAAAACTTAGAAGAATATAAAATACTCATTAATAGATTTTTTAAAATATTGATTATATGTTAAAATATTTTAGTATTTTGATTATAGCTGAATAAAATATTATTCAAATTAATTTTATCCACTTCTTTATATTTTTAAATGTGGCTACTAGAAAATTTAAAGTTATATATATGGTTTGCATTATATTTCTACTGAGTAGTGCTCATCTAAGCAAGAAGAAACGGATTATTGATAAAAGTAAAAGGCCAAGCATGAAGCAAAAGTGATGGCAAGATATAATAGCTATCATCAACTGAGGACAAGGGGGTCCTTCAGATATGGAAGCTGTAAATCATACCATTTCAGCATCCTTCAAATAATATCCTAAAGTATATAATAATTTCACTAATTAATAAAGATTTCTCCATTAAGTACACTGGATTCTTCTGAAACATTAGATATACTGTTGCTTTAAACACCAGGCTTCCTGATTGCCATTCCAAAACCCAATTAAAATGCTTTTAAATAACCATAATAAAAATGCAAAAGATCTTGATGGGTATAAATTGATGCAGCAGAATAAAATATAAACATAATTTTAAATTACAGTATAGCTGTATGGTAAAGAGGTTTTTTTTTTTCCTTAAAGTTTTCTTGCATTTGTTTAAAAATGTTAAGATATAGGAAATGAATTATATGAATACCTAATGAATCTTAATTTGGAGAATGTTGCTTTTTTAAATTGAGGTAAAATTCATAAAGTAAATTTCACAGCTTAAAACATTTTAATTCCTGTAGTACAAACCCTAAAGGTCATGAAAAAAAAAAAGTTAAAAAAAAAATTTTAAAGTGTATGTTAATATATTTTTAACATATTAACAATGTTGTGCAAACATCATCTCTATGTAATTCCAGGACATTTTCATTAACCCCCCCTGCCAAAACCCCACATCTATTAAGCAGTCATTCTCTATCTTCCCTGCTGTCCCAATCCATGGCAATCACAAATCTATTTTCTGTTCCTTGATAGTATACTTTGATATACAAAAGATTTTAATTTTGATGCAGTCTAATTTATCTAATTTTTATTTTTTTGCTTTTGATTTTGGTGTCATATCTAAGAAACCACTACAAAATCCAAGGTCATGAATATTTGCCCCTGTTTTCTTCTAAAAGCTTCATAGTTTTAGGTCTTCCATGTAGATTCTTGATTAATTTTAAATTAATTAGCATTTATGGTGAGGTAAGGGTCTAACTTCATGCTTTTATATACATGGCTATCCAGTTGTTCCGGTATCATGTGCTGAAAAGACTATTCTTTCCTCCATTGAATAGTCTTGGTACCCTTTTCAAAAATCAACTGACCACACATGTATGGGTCTATTTCTGGATTCTCAACTTGAGTCCATTGATCTAGGTGTCTATCCTTCTGAATTAATTACTGTAGATTTGTACTAAGTTTTAAAATTGGGCGCTTGCTTAGGCAGCACATACACTAAAATTGGGACGATAACAGAGATTAGCATGGCCCCTGTGCAAGGATGACACACAAATTCTTGAAGCGTTTCATATTTTTTAAAAGTTAAAAAATAAACAATTTAAAAATAAAATTGGGCAGTGTGAGTCTTCCAACTTTGTTCTATTTCAAGATTCAGGGTCTCTTGTGATTCCATAGACATTTTAAGATCACCTAGTCCATTTCTGCAAAAATGGTAACTGGAATTGTGACAGGAATTACACTAAATCTGTAGATCAACTTAGAGAGTACTAACAACCTAACAATGTTAAATCTTCTAATCTATGAATATGGGATGACTTTCAATTTTTTCAGTTTTTTAACTTATTTCAACAGTGCTTTGTAATTTTCGATGTACAAGTCTTGCACTTCCTTGATTAAATTTATTCCGATGTAATTTAAGTTTCTCATGCTATGGTAAATGGAATTGTTTTCTTAATTTCCTTATCATATTATTCTTTGCTAAAGCATAGAAATACAACTAATTTTTACATGTTGATCTTGTTTCTCACAACTTTGCTGAACTCTTTTATTAGCTCTAATAGTTTTTTGTGGATTAAGAGTTTCTAAGATCATGCCATCTGTAAATAGGGAGAGTTTTATTTCTTAGTTTCCAATTTGGATTCCATTTTTTTTTTCTTGCCCAACTACACAGGCTACAACCTCCAGTATCATATTAAATAGATGTAAGGTGAGTGTAGACATTCTTGCCTTATTCCTGATCTTAGAAGGAAATCTAAGATGAAAGCTTTCAGTGTTTCATCATTAAGTATGTAGTTAGCTGTAGGTTTCTCATAGATGCTCTTGAGGAAATTTCCTTCAATTTCTAGTTTTTAAAAATGTTTTCATCATACAATGGTGTTAGATTTTGTCAAAATTTTTCTACATCAACTGAGATGTTCATGTGGTTTTTGTCCCTTGTTCTATTACTATGTTACATTACATTAATAGATTTTCATACATTTTTATCATGAAAGGGTGTTGAATTTTGTCAAATGCTTTTTCTGCATCAATTGAGATGATCATGTGGTTTATTTCTTTCATTCTGTTAATGTGGAGTATTACATTGATCAATTTTCATATGTTGAACCATTCTTGTATCCTGGAATAAATCCCACTTGGTCAGGGTGTCAACACTTTCAACATGTTATTGGATTTGGTGTTTTAGTATTTGTGTTCAGCTATTATTTCTTCAAATATTCTTTCTGCCCTTTCTCTCTCTCTTCTCTGGTACTCCCATTATGCCTAGGTTGGTATGCTTGATAGTGTCTTGCAGGTCTCTTAGACTCTGTTCATATTTCTTCATTCCTTAATTTTTTTCCTGCTCCTCAGACTAGGTAATCTCAATTGACCTAAATCAAGTTCACTGGTTCTTTCTTCTGTCTGCTCAAGTCTGTTGCTGAATCCCTATAGTAAATGTTTCATTTCAGTTATACTTTTCAATTCTAGAATTTCTATTTAGTTCCTTTTTATTATTTCTTCCTCTTTATTGATATTTTCTAATGGTGAAACATCATTCTCATGGTTTCCTTTACCTCTTTGAGCATATTTAAAATAGTTGATTTAAAATCTTTGTCTGTGAAGTCCAAAGACTAAACTTCCTCAGCATCAGTTTCTATTAATTTTTTTTCTCCTGTGTATGAGCCATATTTTGTTTCTTTGCATGACTTGTAATTTTCTGTTGTAAACTGGAAATCCTTAATATTTTGGCAATTCTAGAAATCAGATCATCTCTACTCCCTAGGATTTGTTGTTGCTACTTACTGTAATTTGTTAGTTTGTTGACTTTTCTGAAAAAATTTTATAAAATCTATATTCTCTGTCATGTATGACCAGTGAAGTCTGTGCTCTTTTAGCCTAGTGGTCAGTTAGTGATTTGAGAGAGATTTTCTTAAACACCTGGAACCAAAACAAACAAAACACAAAAAGCAAAAGTCGTCACAGATGCACTGTGTGTGAGCTGGGGCACATATTCAACATTCAACCAGGCAGTTTACAACTCTGCCTTACCCTTTACCTCCTGCTTGTTCAGAACCCAAAGGTTAGCCAGATGTGAGAGCTTAAGACCTTCTCAAGTCTTTTCTGGGCATGTGCCCAGCTCTGGCCATGTGTGGGGCCTTTGAGATTCCCAGAAAAATGAGGGAACTTTTCAAAGCCTTTGTTCCCCAAAGTGTCTCATAAACCAGCCTTCGCTCATAAGCTTTCTGGTTTGTCTATTGTTTGCCCTAGCTTTTACTGCTTGTCCCAGGCAGCAGCAGCTAATGCATATGCCTTTAAATATTTTCAACAATTGTCCCCCAATGTAGTTATGTCAGTCCTGGGAGAGTTTTGAGTAAGCTGAAATAAAGGATTGAGCTGGTCCTTCAGGGAATCATCAGACAGGTCAAAATAAAAACCACAGTTCTTTGAGAATAACGCCCATTCTGCTTCTTCTGGTACTAAAAACCCATACCTAGAATGTGCACTATTGTATTTCCAAGGCTGCCACTGAGCTAGGGAGTAGGGGATGGGGCCAGAGTAAATAAAACATCACAAAGCTCTCTTATAGAAATTCAGGTGGTTTTTTTCCCTTGATTAAACATTCATATTACTGTAAACTTTTGATTAGCTTCCAGAGTTTTAATAAAGTTGTTTCTGACAGCTTTTGCCAGTTTATTCACTGCTTTGGGAGTTACCTACTCTGCCATTTTTGTTCCACCTTGGGAAGGTCTTCTTAATAAGAATAATGTATCTATTGGAAGGGGAGTTTAGGGGACAACTCTAAATTTGCATTATCCAGTACACATGCCTTGATTAACCCCACCTGGGATCATATTTTTACTCTTGGCATTTATTTAGTCTGTATTAGATTAATATTTATTGATCTGTCCCATTTAAATATTAAGTTGACTTATGATTTTACATTTTATCTTTTCAAAATATAAAATTCAGACAGGTGATGTGGCTCACACCTGCAATCCCAGCTACTCAGGAGGCTGAGGTAGGAGGATCGCTTGAGCCCAGGAGTTCGAGGCTGCAGTGAGCTATGATTGCACCACTGCACTCCAGTCTGGGCAACAGAGCAAGACCCTGTCTCAAAAAAAAAAAAAAAAAAAAAAAAAAAACCACACACACACACACTCTCTCATATACATATATATAAAGTTCACACAAAGAACTATAAAAAAATAAATGCTATTAACATGCAAAAAAATAAAGTTGACAGAACTATGTTTTACTTATTTTGAATCCCCTTCTTATGCCTCCAAGAAGAACTTTAGCTAAGAACTAAAGTTCTCAAGACTGAATGAATGCTTGAAATTAATAGTTTATGAAAAACAACCTTTCGGCCAGAGCCGCCATCTTCCAGTAATTCACCAAAATGACGAACACAACAGGATAGAGAAGAGGCACCCAATATTGTTCTCTAGGCCTTTTAGAAAACAAAGTTGTTCCTTTGGCCACATACATGTGAATCTACAAGAAAGGTGATATGGCTGGTCTGAGTGCAGTGGTCTTTACAACTAATTGATCACTAGTTACAGATTCCTTTGTTCCTTCTCCACTCCCACTGCTTCACTTGATTAGCCTTAAAAAAAAGAAAGATGATATTGTAGACATCAAGGGAATGGGTACTGTTCAAAAAGGTATGCCCAGCCGGGCGTGGTGGCTTAAGCCTGTAATCCTAGCACTCTGGGAGGCCGAGGCGGGAGGATTGCTCAAGGTC